>CM047810.1:68364032-68611393 GCA_026214975.1 Gentiana macrophylla
TTGTTAAGATTTGCTCTCTTTCTATCTTGACATTCCATTCCCTTTTTGGCTTTGGAATATCATGTGTCTCATCTCCCACTGTTATTGACTTGGTGATCTCCAATGGTCCATCTTCCAGCACATCCATCATTTCATCATGTGTTGCAGCTAGATAAGCCTGCATTCGACGTTTATACTCATCAAATCTATCTAAAGAACACATCGAAGATAGTTCTAGCATCTGGTTGTTATCCATGATGCAAAGCTTTGAAAATCAGTAACTTGTAAAAGTTTTCAAAGTATTTTCACAAGCACAACGAGTAGGATTACTTCAGAACAGAAACACTGCTCCAATACCAATTGTTGGTCCCTTGAAAAGGCTTTGGTTAAGTTTAGAGGGGGGTGAATAAACTTACACTTAAAACTTTTGGAGTTAACAAACTCGGCCAACTTGATGCTTTCTGGCGATACTTGATGAGTCTGGCGACACTCGATAATCTGTATTGTTGTTGAGTCTGTTTAATTTGTGCAGCGGAATTATATCAAAATTAAGCCTTATTACTTGTTGTTAAATATGATACTAAGTATTAGATACTCATTAGTGTATGTGTGTGATTTCATTGCTAGATTCGATGAGTTGATGTGTGTAATAAACTAAATGCGTAGAATGTAAGTGCAGTAGAAAGTAAGTAGGCGATTTTTATTGTGGTTTCGGTGGTGTAATCTGTCCAGTCCACTCTTCTCTGTGATGTTGGAGGTAATTCACTAGAGATCTTTGATGTAGCACATTTACAAAGATTCCTATGTTGCTTGTCCTTCACCAATAACTATGGCTTCACAAACTAAACACTTGGAACAGGTAGAATTGCTGCTCCAAAGTCTTCCACTAGTCCTTGAAGGGTAGGATTGACTCTTCACCAGCTCCACCACAAACAACAGTCTTTCACACCAAACAGATGCTTCACTGTCTTCAGTAGATTCTTGTGAAAGAAAGATTGAATCAAATAAATGATTCAGTTGCAGCAGCTTGATCAGGATGATAAGATCAGCAGCTTGCAGTCTTCAAGTGTGTAAACTTGAAGTAGCTTGAATGCAAATTACACTTGAAGATTTTCTCTGGATCAGTAGCCTTAAGCTCAGTAAGTTCAGCAGGGTGTTTTTCTTGATAAGAAAATGCAGCTCATAATTATCTCACTATCTGGGCCGACAGTAGCTTACCGACTTCCAATTCTATTGCCTCAAGTCGATCGGACGCAAAGTTTCTCTTCTTCTGCTTGACTGGCTTCTTAGCCTAGTCAATTTCGAGCTTATGGACCGCGATGTTTGTGGATAACCCTGGCATGTCGGTAGCCTTCCAGGCAAAGACATCTCTAAACTCGATTAGCAACTCGATGAGCAACTGTTTTTCTCTGGACGGGATCCAAATCCCGACCTGCACACACTGATCGTCTTCTCCTTCCCAAAGTCGAACATTTTCGACTGCATCACTGGAGACCTAGTTTTATCCTCTTCTTCCTCTGGAACCAGTTCTTCGACTAAGATTTGTTGAACTGCCATCTTCCCATTCATGACAACGGAGTTACAACTCCGTGTGACTTCAACATCTCCTTTTACCTTGTGAGAACCGTTCCTGGTTGGAAATTTCATGCTGTTATGGAATGTTGAAATGATAGCGCGCAGGTCGAAGACGCGGGTCGCCCCAAGATAACATTCTAAGCAGAGGGAGCTTTGACCACTACATAGATCAACTCAAGTGTCCTTCCCTTCTCTCCGTCCCCAACTGTTGTGAGTAACTTTATCGAGCCCATAGGATGAACTGCTTGCCCTGTGAATCCAAACAGAGGAGATGCTATCGGAACTATATCTGTCTCATTCAACTTCATCACCAGAAAAGCCGAGTAATAATTAATGTTTACTGCGCTGCCGTTATCGACGCAGACTCTCGATACACGGGCTCGACTAATCACAGCCTCAATAACCAACCCTTCACTATGACTCCTAGATTTTGGGATATCATCGCGGGGCCCGTACCCGACTTCTGTTGTAAATCTGAGCTGCTTGCGCTCTCTCGAGCTACCAGCTGGCTCTTGACTGGCTGGGTCTTTGTCGCTCTCCCCAGGCCCAAAGATTGTGTTAACGTAGCTGTTTTGTCGATTATCGTCGTATCTGTCTCGACCAAAGTTGTCTCTATTATTTCCATCGCGACCTGGAGATCGATTCCTCTGAGGTGATTGATCTCTCCGTCTCTGAGCGTCTCGGCCTCGACCTCTGTCTTGATCGGAGTTCTTTCTCTTATGCTCTCCACGCCCCCTGGGCCCATCATACCGAGATCTATCGACCACTTCATCTAGCTTCCCTTCCTGGATGCAGATGTCAATGTCTTTTTTCAGGTCATGACAATCCTCTGTTGTGTGACCCATGTCTTCATAAAACTCGCAGTACTTGCTTGAATTCCTCTTTTCTCGAGGTTTCTTCAACGGCGGTGGTTTTCTCGCTATGTGCTTCGAGATCATGATCGATAACACCTCGGCTCGAGATCGATTAAGTGGAATAAAATCCTTATCACGCGTGGGTCCCTTCTTGCCCCCACGGTCTGAGGCGGGTGTCTCGATGCGGTCCCAAACTGAAGGATTACTCTCGACATCCTGTCTCTTAGAGGGATTCTTTTTCGGACCTCAATTGTCCTTCTTCGAATCCATCCAGTCGGATTGGGTGTGCCTACGCACTGCCTCTTCCCCCTGACAGAATCTATGCACCACGTTAACACACTTGCCCATAGTGTGAGGAACGTCCCTGCTCAACTTCATGTATAACTTTGTATTATGCAATCCGCCCACGAACGATGTGATCAGAATTTGATCATCTGCGTCTTTAACTTGCATAGCCTGAAGATTAAATCTCTTCAGATACTCCATTACTGTTTCATCCTTTAGCTGCCTCACGTTCATGAGGTGCGTGGCACATAAATGAAACTTCTTGTTGACGATGAATGCGTCCCAAAACTTGCGGGCTAGCATGGCAAAACTGGAGATCGACCCGGGCCGTAGCTTGGTGAACCATTCCCTAGCTCGACCCACGAGTAACGTCTCGAACGCCCGACATCGCATTGCATCGGGTGCGCCATCCAATCTCATCTGAGACAGATACCTATGTAGATGGTCCTCTGGGTCGGTGGTACCATCGTAGGGTTCTATCTTTGGTATCTTAAACCACTTGGGTTTAGGAAAACTCTCAATCTCCTTTGTAAAGGGAGATTCTTTTTTTTTTTTTTCATAAATTTTTATTTTATTAAAATGGAAAAGAATAAAGTGCTACAAAGTCAATGCCACATCCCGGCCCGCCCCAAGTACGTGATAGAGTGCATAGCATGGCCTCCTTAAACCCTATGCGTGGCAAACCCAGTGTAGGAAAATCCAGCACATAGGGAAGAGTACTCGCTCTATGCACCCCCAAAATCCCGGCACCATAAATATTACAGTCAAACACATCCAAATTATCCTCCACTCGATACTTGTCCTTGCTTAAGCACAAGAGATAACACAGTTGAATCCGCATAGCAATTCCAAGGAAAAAAATAGCCTGTGTATCCGACCAAGGTATGAGCCAAAGCCTCCGAACAAGCGTCTGAAGCACGAAAACGGTATCACTCATTCTCCACCTTGTCCTTGCTACTACAGCCCAACGCATGGTTACACCTGGCACAGGAGAAAGATGATAATCCCAAAAATAGCTAAAGAAGATAATAACCCAAAAAAGGGACAAGGACACCTGGATTGCACCCTTAATGGGATGATAGGGTGCCTCCAAAGTTGAATGCCAATCCCGGTCCTGTACCTTCGAACCCTTTACGCCGACCTCCAAAGATTCTCGCTTATATCGTCCCTTCAAATAAAAATGCCCGGTCCAAGCTAGCCGTACATGAATCCTCAAAATGCAAACGCCGGATAAAGCATAGAAATCAGAGAGCCATAAAAAATAAATCATTATGCAAAGAATCCAATAAAGGAACATGTACACCTGAATTGCACCCCTAACATCATGATAGGGGTGCTTCCAGAAATCCACGCTGGCCATCTCCCCGGAAGAGGTGCCCGAATCTGCCCGCAGCATAAAAGCATAAAAATCAGTGAAAAAGTGTATTACGTGCCAATTAGTGAATAGACGATGGATAGAAAACACCTGATTTGCACCCCAACTAGAAAAGGAGGGGTGCTTCCAGGCTGGAGGAGCCATTCGCATCGAATATGACAACGTCGATGTGGAAAAGTCGTCTCCCCTCTTTCACAAGTGAAGAGTGCTTCCCTAGTTGTCTGCAACATGTCGAATAAGAGGAGGGCCATGTAAATCATCACTAATAATCTGTTGAATATGATCAGGCACGTCGTTAAGATGATTAAACGTCATATCGTCTCCTTCCATAGCTGCGAAGCTGTCCGCCACTCTATTACATTCCCGAAACACATGAGAGATGTTGTGTGGTATTTCCCGAAGACAAGCCGAAATCTGACCAATCGAGATGCAGAGGGGCCAACCTCCACTATGATTTCCGGATATCACACGAGAAACAAATGTGGAGTCAGTCTCAATATCAAGAGGCAAAACATGTGGACGCAACCGAATACCAAAGAGCAGCGCCTTCACTTCCGCATCAAGAACATTCCCATGGCCGAAGCAGGATGGAACGCAAACGACAAAGTTACCATGCGAATCCCGAATAATTCCACCCCCATAAGCAACTCCATTTCTGACACTACCGTCTACATTGAGCTTCACCCGACCGACATGGGGAGGAATCCACCGTAATTGGATCAAGCGACGCTTGGGGCGAGTTTTCACCTTGAAAGGCTTGAAAAAAGGAACATCCCAATCAATCCCAATATGTTTACGATCAACGACCTTTGAAAGCTACTGTCGATCATTCTCTCAATGAGAATGTTGGTACAATGAAAGAGACGGACAAAAATCTTCATGTCTACACTTATTCCTCTCCGTCCAGATGCCCCAACACACAATTACCGGTACAAGAAGGCGCATATTATATATGTGGGCCGAAGAGTTGATCCAGAAATTAAACATAGGAACAATCCCAGTAGTAGGAGTGAAACGAAGGCCAAATTGACTCATAAAGTGACTCCAGATAGACTGGGCAAAAGGACACTCAATGAAAATATGACGGAGATCTTCCCCTTGCTGGCACGCAAAACACTTAGAAACCAAAGTAATACCACGCCGTTGAATGTTCGAATCCGTAGGAAGAACATTATTGACTAGTCTCCAGCAGAAGAAAGAAATCTTTAGAGGTAACATATTGTTCCAAATTAACTTGAAGAGAGGACGAACCGGTTTTTGAGCCCGTAGCATATTCCACGCCGACTTAGTACTGAAATGCCCATCCGAATTTAAAATCCAAATCAATTCGTCGTCCTGGTCAGGTCGAAATGGTATGCATAAAATCTCATCCACAATATGTGAGAGAAGATGTTCTTGTAAAGAGGAACATTCCACCTCCCATTCACAAAGAAATCTTTCACCTTCCTAAATTCGTTGTCTGGGGGATCGCCCAAATCAATGTTCACCCATTTATCTCTCCAGAAATCTATATTACCGGCATTGACCTTCCACGTGATAGCATATTCAGCAATATCACGCAATTGCCAAACTTTCTTAACCATCTGCGTCGGATTTCTGGGAAGGGAAGCTTGCAGGGGCGACTGATTCACAATATAGGTATTATAGATTGTCTGGGCCCAAATCCCCTGTCTCATCCGAAGACGAACCCACAATTTAACATAAAAAGGAATCCATAACTTCAAAAAGATTTCGCATCCCTAAACCCCCTTCCTCCGTAGGCTTACAAACACTTTCCCACGACGTCCAGTGAATATGGCTCCCGTTGGTTCCGCCATCCCAAAGAAACTTATTAAAAAGACGATGTAACCGATGAATAACCTCTTTAGGAGGGACCAAAACTTGAAGGATAAAAATCGGAATAGAAGTTAACACATGCCTCAGCAATATAAGTTTACCTCCAAACGACAGCAGCCGACTTCCCCAATGAAAAAGCCGATGATGAACCTTGTCAATAATGTCTTGATAGTAGCTGATTCTATTCCGTCCTCGAAAAAGAGGAGCACCAAGATAGCGAAAAGGCATATTCTCCCTCATAAAACCCAAAGCATCTTGGATCCAACGGAGTTGAGTGGCATGCAACTTATGACCAATGAACGTGCTCTTACTCGCATTAATTCGTTGTCCCGAAACAATTTCATACTTCTTTGAAAAACCTCCTTAAGATGCTTAAGACCTTTCTTATTGCATCGAGTAAAAGAATCGTATCATCCGCAAAAGCCAAGTAATGTATCCCCGTGACTTTAGAATGATAATGCATACCCGGTTGTCGTTCATGAAATCATTAATAAGCCTCCCAAAATACTCTGCTGCAAGAACAAAAAGAGCGGGAGAAAGAGGGTCACCTTGTTTGACACCACGAGTCGCATGAAAGGAGGGTGACGGAATGCCATTCAGAAGGACATAGAACCAATTATCCGCCAAAGTCCGGAAGATGAGATCCACACAGAGCTCTTGAAAGCCAAACATCCTCAAAATCTGCATAATGAAACCCCATTCCATTCGATCATAAGCTTTCTCCATGTCAAGCTTAAGCAAAATGTTAGGGCTGCGGATCTTCTTATTCACATCCTTACACAGTTCTTGAGCTAAAAGAATATTATCCGTAATGGAACGACCTGGCACAAAGCCCGACTGGTGGTCCGCCACCAGCATAGGGAGATACGCATTCAACCGTTGAGTGATTATCTTAGTGATGATCTTGGAGAAGACAGTGCATAAGCTAATAGGACGGAAATCTTTCCAACAATCAGCCCCACCTTCTTTGGAAGAAGAATAATCGAGGACGTGGAAAAATATCGTGGAAGGTGGCCACCGAGGAAAAAGTCAGAAACCGCATTAGTCATGTCATGCTTAATGATGTCCCAACACAATCGGAAAAAGTGAGAGGTAAAGCCATCAGGACCCGCAGCACTATCCGGATCAATGGAAAGAATAATATTGTGAATTTCCTCACTCGTAGGGGTCGCAATAAGGCTCGCATTCTGATCCTCAGAGATTTGAGGGAGGATAAACGACTTCAAAGGAGCACCAATCCCTGTCCGACTAGCCGTGAAAAGGTTTTCAAAGAAGGTCTTCGAAGAAATCCGTATCTCGTCTTGATTGTCAATCCAATTACCAGCCTCAGCCTTAATACGATGGATATAGTTATGGTTCCGCCTTTCCTTGCAAATAGCATGGAAGTACTTACTATTGGCGTCCCCCGCCTCAATCCATTTAACTGCTGCCTTCTGCTTAAGAAATCGAGTCTCAATATTGTTGCATCTCTCATAATCCATAATAGCCCTATCGAGATCCGTATGGGTATCAAGAGACCCGACTTGATCATGCCTCAACGTTTTAACATTGACCTCCGCCAGCGCTTTCTGTGTGTTATCAAAAATATTCCCAAAAACAGTATGATTCCACTCAGTAAGCTTATATCCAAGCTTCTTCAATTTAGTTGCCGGGAGCCCATTCCTTGACCAACTTCCGGTTCAAATTTTCACCACAGATTTAACCACATCATAAAAAGATCCGTCATCCGTCCCACACATTAAGAAACCGAAATGAAGACTTACGAGCGGTAATAGAGCCACAAGTAGCGAGCAAAGGGCAGTGATCCGAGTAGACCCTTGGTAAGTGTAAAACCTTTGTCATATTAAAATGGTCCAACCAAGCCTCATTAAGGAACACCCTGTCAAGACGTTGCCATATATTCCGATTGTGCCAAGTAAATTGCGAGCCTTCAAAGCACGCCTCGGTAAGATTAGCCACTTGAACGCACTCATTAAAGTCCAACATGTCATTAGCCCTAGGGGAGGCTCCACCCTTCCTTTCCTCTAGCATCCGAACAATATTAAAATCTCCCCCTAGAAGCCATGGCCGTGTGTTAACCTCTGCCCGAGCTTTAACCGCGTGCCAAAGAGGAGTACGAGCTTGACGAGAGTGCTTCGCATAAATGCCAGACACCAAAAACACGTCGCCATTCTGATCCGTGACCTCAACCGCTTACACAATTGATCACAGTCCGTGGACAACGAGCAAGTAACCCCAGTCCAGAGAAACCAAATTTTACCTCGCAACAGAGATTGAGAGTAATCAAATCCTAGTTTAAGCCGAATGGTGGAACACAGATTAGCAGAACACATTGGTTCAATCAACACTAAAATCTTAACATTATTACGTCTACAAATATTTTTGAGACAAGTTTGAGAAGAGACATTACCAATACCTCGAACATTCCAATATAAAATGTTGATAGGACTAAACATTGGAAGACCGAAGTTGATAAGCTTGAGATGGAGCCGAATCCGAAGAAGTTGTTGATTTACCTTTTTTCCTCCGTTTTTTAGCCGTAGCATTGATCGTAGAGGGACCATCCGATTTGTTTTCCTCAGGAAGCTGATCCTCATTTGCTAACACAGCCGTGTCAATGTCCTCACCATCCTTCATAGGAGAGCCAGGAAGATCAGTGGAGGGCGGAACTAAAGCCAACGCCAGCTGA
Source organism: Gentiana macrophylla (assembly GCA_026214975.1). Taxonomy (NCBI): domain Eukaryota; kingdom Viridiplantae; phylum Streptophyta; class Magnoliopsida; order Gentianales; family Gentianaceae; genus Gentiana; species Gentiana macrophylla. The sequence continues at coordinate 68,372,626 of CM047810.1, forward strand.
TCCTCCACGGGACACGGCTCCAACTGTAAAATAGCAGGTGCAGTCCCCACGATATCAGGTGCCGGGCTGGTTGGTGGATCCGCCCAATGCCCGATCGCTTAAAACGTAGCTCTGGCGTCCCATGGAAATCCTTTAATTCGGTGAGGTCCACATGCCGAGAGGATCCATCGCCGGCCGAATGGGGACGATTTTCGTTTTGTCGTTCGTGATCTTCTTTAAGAAGAGATTGGTGAGAAGTCTCCAATAGTTCCTCTTCGCAAGTGACTCAAGGATGCTAAATGAATTATGCGTAATATTAACAAAGTTGCGGACTTGAGGCTAAAGGAAGGGAAGTATTGCTCGAAGATGGACCAGCAGTCGTAGTCACACTATTTATGTGCATATCAGACGGATTAATTGGAGTTACAGTGCTATGTTGTTTCACTTGATAGACTTGTTGAGGCTTAGTCGGATTTGTTTCAGAATTATGCCTGTCTGTCTTCCTCGGTTGACCATTGCTCATGCCCGAATTCTTCCGCATATTCTCCGGTGGTGGATTTTTCCGCATACATTTCACCTCAGCATGACCAATGCGATGGCAAAAAGTACAATAATCCGGCCAAAATTCTGCGTTGACTTCTTGCCACTGGCCATTATGGACATCTTCACCCAACCAAATACGAGTACACCGTGGTTTTAAAATATCAACCTCAACAAGAACCCGAGCGACCGACGGTCTCCTCAAATCAGTGGTAGCAGCATCAGTTTGTAATGGTCTACCTATCAATCCACCTATCCGAAGTATGTGAGTTGTAAAGGGAGATTCTAACCATAGCGAAACTTGATTCTTTCCCAGAATAACATCCAGTTCCTCCCTGACACTGTCTTCATCCATTTTCTGATGCTTTTGTTGAATCTCACGCCTCTTTCTCTCGACAGAGCTAGAGGACGCACTGACTTCGTCTCTGGGAGTTTGCTTGGGCTTGTCTCACGACGTCTTACTGACACCCCTACTCGCCGCGCGTCTTTACGGCCGCCGACTGCTTGTCTTTGTGCCGTAAATGCCTCTGCTATAATTTTGGACATTACTTCAAGATCCACTCCCGCTAATTGATCCACTAGCGCTCGGTGTTCCGGAGCAAGACCTTTCTTTTCTTGTTGAGGATTTTCACGGACAAGATCCAAGACTGGATCTTTCCTTCCTTGCTTATCTCGATTAGGATCTTCATGGACAAGATCCGAGGCTGGGTCTTCTCCTACCTGCACCTCTGGGCCAGCCTGCTCATTAATCTGCGAACCTTGATCTAGGTGGGATGCGGCTCTGGATATAGTCTTCCTGGGAGGCATGGTGATCTTGGTGTATTCAACAGTAGAGAGCCCTCCTTCTAGCGCCAATGACGATGACATATTATGTCGCCTTGATTATCCGGGCCCTAATTGAATCTAGTGATGAACACACACAAAAACCCTAATGCCTAAAGAGTGGGACGGTATCGTTTTATGTTTGCGGCTGAGTCTAAGAATGTATCTTAGATTGCCTACGTATCCTGTTAGGTTCCAGGAATCAAGCCTTATGTAGTTCCTGGAATGAGGCATTAATAATGATAATACTTGCCCTAACCCTAATACTAGGTCTGCTTATGTTATTGTCACATTTACCCTTTAATGGGCCTTAACCCTTGCCCAAGCTATTGCAGTTAATGGGCTTGAACAGCTGGTGCGGACTCTGTCCTCCATGTCGATGTTGCCGACCTACGGTACTCGACCCCAAGACTCATTGCCCTACAATGCTAGCTGGTGCGGACTCTATCCTTGCGGACTCGTCGTCTCGCACTGCTCAAATGTCGATAGTCGTTGCCCCGAGTCTGGGAATCGACATAAGTAACTTGGTGTTAATTCATAACGTGAAGACCAATCGATAGATGACACGTGGAGGGGTGAAGCCCTGTATCGTCAGTATCAGAGACATAATCTTTCTATTCCGCTGCAAAATCTCTCTGTTTCTTCAAGGATGTCTTCATTATCCGACGCCTCTTCATCCTCGATTGAGTCCAGTTTGCCTCCTCGGTAGGGGGTGATCAAAACTATTGTTTTACAAATCACAGACTTGATGGCAACAACTACCTGCTGTGGTCAAGATCTATGAAAATGTATATCTCAGGCCAGAGCAAGATGGGATACTTGTCCGGCTCCAAACTTGCCCCTGTTGAAACTGACCCCAAGTTTGAAGCATGGGATACAGAAAATAACCAAGTCATGACCATCCTCACGAGGTCAATAACAAAAGAGATCAGTGAGAATTTCATGATGTATGACACTGCTAAGGATATCTGGGATAATGCCAGAGACCTTTACTCAAAAAATGACAATACATCTGAGGTCTATGAACTTGAAGCCCAAATCCAAAATTGCAGACAAGGAGACCTGTCTGTAACTCAGTACTACAACCAACTATCTAAGGCATGGAAACACCTAGATATGTTGGAAACTCACCCATGGAAGGATGTAGAGGATGCTACCTTATACAAGGATATCATTGAGAAGAAGAGGGTATTCAAGTTCCTTATAGGACTGAACTCATCCCTTGATGATGTTAGAGGTAAAGTTCTTGCTACTAAACCTCTCCCCAACCTCAAATCTGTGTTTTCTGAAGTCAAACATGAGGAGAGCAGGAGAAAAGTAATGCTGCAAAGCAACCCTGCTGATCACTCTACCGATAGCTCAGCAATGTTGGTGGTCAGGAAGCCTACTGAGGTTATTGAGACTTACAGGAAACCTATTGAGAAGACAGGAAAGTTGTTCTGTGACCACTGCAAACGCACAAATCACACCAAGGACACTTGCTGGAAACTACATGGTAAGCCTAATTCTTTTAAACCCTCCAAACCAACCAGGGAGAGTCAGGGCAAGCATGTCAGTGAAGAAGGGAACAAAGATACCACGTTGGATGCTCAGTTTGCTGCCTTCAAAGCCTTCATTGCTCAACAAAAGGAAGTTAGTTCTATCACTGACATAGCTACTCATGCTAAAACAGGTATATTCCACTCACCTCTCAGTAATGATACTTGGATTGTTGATTCTGGGGCTTCATCCCATATGACTGGTAACAAGAGTCTCATATCTCATTTTAAGCCTTGCCATCAGACCCACAATATTAGGATTGCTGATGGATCTATTTCATGTGCACAAGGTTTTGGAAATGTTAAACTTACTGATAAGATCTACCTTCAGGATGTCCTATTTGTTCCAAAATTAGACTGTAACCTTATATCTGTCAGTAGACTCACTAAAGACCTAAATTGGACAGTATTGTTTAATAACAATCAGTGTATATTCCAGGATCTTTCTTCAAAGGAAGTGATTGGGAGAGCTAAAGCTTGCTCAAGACTATTTATGGTCAACCCTGCTGAAGACAGAAGATTGAAGACTGAAACTACCTCAGCAGCCTGCAACCAAACCTTAGACAATATCATGTTATGGCATTATAGACTAGGTCATCCATGTTTTGGTTATTTAAAATCTTTATTTCCTGAATTGTTTAAAGGATGTAACCTTAGTGACCTTCAATGTGATATTTGTCAGTTTGCTAAACTTACTAAGTCTGTGTATACTAAAATATCTTACTTACCCTCCACACCTTTCACTCTAATACATAATGATGTATGGGGACCTTCAAGATTTAAAAGTATAACAGGAAAGAGGTGGTTTGTCACCTTCATATATGACCACACCAGGATCACATGACTGTTTTTTATGAAAGATAAATCTGAAGTTGGAACCATCTTCCAAGAGTTCTATAACATGGTATCCACTCAATTTGACACTAAGATTAAAATCTTAAAAACAGATAATGCCCTAGAATACTATGAGTCCAACCTCAGCACCTTCCTGAATGATAAGGGAATTGTTCACACCAGTAGCTGTGTAGAGACACCTCAGCAAAATGGGGTTGCTGAGAGGAAGAACAAGCACTTACTAGAGATGGCTAGATCAGTCATGTTCACCACACATGTGCCTAAATATATGTGGGGTGAAGCTATATTAACTGCCACATACCTAATCAACAGGTTACCCAGCAGAGTGTTAGGATTCAAGACTCACATTCAAACCCTGCTGACAACTCATCCCTGTCCTCATCTCATTGCTGACTTGCCTCAAAAAAATCTTTGGATGTACTGTGTTTGTCTATATCCATGCCCAACATAGAAGCAAACTTGACCCCAAAGCTCATAAGTGCATTTTCCTTGGATATGCCAAAGACAGAAAGGGCTACAAATGTTATTCTCCCACTGACAAAAGATTCTACAACTCTATGGATGTGAAATTCTCTGAAAAAACTCCTTACTACAACAACCCTACTGAGACTGTCACAGATGGAAACCTAACTGAAACAATAACTCTTCCCTCCTCTCATAGTCCTCTAACTCCAAATGCATCCTCAGCTGAGAATCTTGAGGCCATGCCAATCCCTATACCAATTCCTAATATTCAGCAACCTCATGAGACTCATCAGCTTGCTGATACTCCACAACCTCCTGAACCTGCTGACTCTGAGCTCCCTACATCTGCTGAACCTCAACAACCTGCTGATACTCCACAACCTCCTGAACTCCGGCCGATATACTCTCAAAGAACTCTTTGCGACAAATCCTAAATCTCTCGATATGGATGATGGACCCCATTGTTGTCCGAAAGGGAAAGAGATCATGTACTGACCACTCTATTCATAATTATGTGTCATATGATCACTTGTCACCTGGTTTTTCTATGTTTACACAGGATTTGGATACTCATTCCATTCCTAAGAATATACAGGAAGCTCTCTAACATGACAGGTGGAAGACTGCTGTCAAAACTGAAAAGAATGCACTCATTGACAACCAGACTTGGGATCTCACCACTCTCCCACAAGGAAAGAAGACAGTCAGCTGTGAATGGCTATTCACCATCAAGTACAATGCTGATGGTACTATTGACAAGTACAAAGCTAGACTGGTTGCAAGAGGCTTCACTCAAACATATGGACTTGACTACAATGAGACATTTGCACCTGTGGCAAAGCTCAACACAGTCTGGGTATCTTGATCTCCTTGTCATCCCAACTTGATTGGCCACTCCACCAATTGGACATCAAGAATGCCTTCCTAAATGGTGACCTCATTGAGGAAGTATATATGATCTGCACTCTCCGGTTTTACCAACACTCATACTAAAGGAAGGTTTGTAAACCGAGAAAATCTCTGTATGGCTCAAGCAAGTCCCAAGAGCATGGTTTGGCAAACTTACTCTGTGGTTAAAGTCTGGCATATCATCGGTGCAACTCGATCACACAATGTTTATTAAAACAACCAATAAGAGAAGGTCCATACTTATTGTCTATGTGGATTATATCATCCTTACTGGTGATGACCCTGCTGAGATCCAACACTTGAAAGACCCTACTTGCAAAGGTATCTCAAGTTAAAGATTTGGGCTACCTCAAGTACTTCCTTGGCATGGAAATAGCAAGAAACAGCCAGGGTATCTCAGTCTCACAGAGGAAGTATGTTCTGGACCTGCTGAAGGAAACTGGCATGCTAGGGTGCAAACCAGCTATCTCTCCAGTAGACCCCAGTCATCCACTAGTACATGGTAGTATTGCTGTAAGAAAGGAACAATATCAGAGACTTGTAGGGAAACTCATTTATCTCTCTTATACAAGACCTGATATTGCATATGGAGTTAGTCATGTCAGTCAATTTAAGCATTGCCCTACTGAGCATCATTGGGATGCTGTCTACAGAATCCTATGATACTTGAAGTCCACTCCTGGCCAAGGCTTGCACTTCACCAAGTCTACTGAAAGATCAGTAAAAGTCTATACTGATGCTGACTGGGCTGGTTGCCACATAGATAGAAGATCTACCATAGGCTATTAGTCATATGTGTGGGGTAACCTTGTCACTTGGAGAAGCAAGAAACAACCTACTGTCTCTAGAAGCAGTGTTGAAGCTGAACTCAGGGCACTTGTTTTGGGCATTTTTGAAGCACTGTGGCTGAAAAGAGTCCTTACTGACCTTCAGCAGACCCTTCAGCAACCTATCATACTCTGCTGTGACAATAATTCAGCATTATGCATGGTAGAGGATCCAGTTCATCATGATAAGACAAAACATGTGGACATTGACAGATATTTCCTTAAAGAGAAGATTGATGCCAAGATCATTCAACTTCAATATGTTCCCTCAGCAGACCAGAATGTTGATATTCTCACCAAGGCCATTCCACCACTTATTTTCAGCAGGCTAAGTAGAAAACTTGGCTGTATTGACATATACAACCCAATTTGAGGGGGGTGTGGAAATATTACATTAATATTACATTACTTGTAACACGTTACTTATTTTTAACATGACATATTAATTGTAGTGTATAAACAATTAATATGTCATAATGTAGCTCTATTTTGTATTATTATGCTCTAGCCGACTCTAGCACTTAATACTAGCCGACTCTAGCATTTAATAGCATTCATTACTCTAATCATGATTGTATCCATTTATACTCATACTTTTATCATGAATAAAATAAGTTGAGTTTACTCAAGTATTATTGCTTTCTCAAACTCTCTTCAGTTATCTTGCAACGCCGTTTCGAAAGCCTTATATGACAAATTTTACGTGATGAAGTTTATAGAATTATAAACTGAAAGTAAAATGCGGAATTATTATTGATGAGCTGAAAATTACAAGTTGGATTACAATGTAGCTGATCATGGGGTATGACTATCCAAAAACTCGTCTGTATAAACGTTAAGGCTCTTTCTCTTGATGATAACCTAAGGGTGCTCCTTGAACACAGAAAACAGAAAAAAGGAGGGGTGATTTAGACTGCACATGATGATACTCAAGCTGCATACGTATCCAATGTTGAGATTGGAATCAAGGAGTGGTAAAACATGTAGATTTTATACATGTAGGAGTCTATTTTTTTTTTATAATTTTAGCTTTTCTATTGTATTTACGCTTATACCCGACTAACGCTTTGTTCACATTTGCGCTTTGCCGACTTTGGTGACTTCTGCCGCCGAGCGAGAGGAGGTGGTGGTTCGTCAGATCGCATGACTCCATCGGTCTGGATTGCGTCTGTAGAGGATCCTATCATGGACACAGCAGGTACTTCTTATTTTGCTCCCTCTCGGGGACATGTCGGTCCAAAAGAGGTCGAGGAGGTGATGGAGAAAGGCTTGGCGCTGGGGAAGAAAGGGCGGTCGAGGCCGATCCCCCACGAAGGTCGTCCGCCAAAAAGAGGCAAGTCCAAGGCTTCTGAGGAGGCTCAGGAGGAGGCTACTTCCGAGCAGCAGAAGATTGCCAACATGTCTGATGAGGAGTTGGCTATTATAGGTTGTAAGACCGTTGGCTGTAGCGACTTTTTGTTGCTTCCTTCATTTTAAAGCCAAGTTATTGGAGGTCTTAACTCTCTTCCCTAATTGTTCGTAAAGCACGATTGACCAGGAGGTTTTCAAGACTCTGGGTAAGGTCTCTGCAGACTTAGCTGCCAGGAAGAATAAAACTACCGAGCTGAGGCAGACACGTGAAGAACTCAAGGCGGCGGCTCGTCTCAAGGATACGGAGATGAAGGCTCTGCAATTTCAACTCCTAGCTCAAGAGGGTGAGCTGAAATCCTTGGCGAGTGAACTTGCTGAGGAAAAGAAGGCAAATGAGCAGGAGGTCGAGGGCCTCCAGGCAAGGGTGGCTAATTTGGAGGCCACAACCCAAGCTCGGTGTGCCGAGGCCATTCAAGAGTACAAGGCTTCGACGGAGTTTGCCGAGGCCTTGAAGGTGTTGCTAATCCCTGTCCTCAACCATGGGTATGTTGGATGTAATATCGCCGGACGGATCTAGATCCGCCCGATTACGCAGCGGAATAACAAGGATCACGATCAATATAAATTAAAACATATAAATAAATAGATCTAAACTACAAGAAGGTTAGATCTACTTACCAATCAAAAGGGGAGATCTAAAAGATTGATGAAGTCGAGATCCAATTTGATATGCCATGATCTTCCGATGTGTATCTCCATGCAACAACCGGTGGATGTTGATCATTGACGCTTGACCTCCTTAATATGCTACCCGGAAAATCCCGAAGATTTTCCCAACTCTAAACCGCAAGATTTGGCCGAAAATTCCAAGCCTTTTGTGTGTATAATGCATGTTATATGTGTGTCAAAAAATGCATAGGAGAACTCTCTTTATATATGAGAGAAATCATTGTCCTCGAAAGATTTAATAATTAATTGAATAATCAATCATAATAATCCTTTATTAAATATAAGATAAATTTAATATATTATAAAACTAATTTAAATATTTAAATATATATAATAGATAATATCTAATAACTCCAGATTAATTATTTAACAAATAAACAATTAATCACATGACATGTAATTATCCAAGAAAACTAATTTCTTTCTAATTACAACATGTATACCACGCCAATCACCCCTAAAATTAAGGTTTCACACGCCACACTTAATTATGGGCCGAGTCCACGAAAAATGTCTTTTCCATGTATTTAATTATTTAGCCCCCTAAATAATTATTTGCACATCAATTAAATAGTCCAACTACTTAATTATCAATGAGGCCCAACGTCAAGAAACATATGAATGTTAGGAGCCACATCGGAGACCATTGACCTATAACTAGTAGCTACAATAAATTAAATAAAATTATTCATCAAACAGAACGATTCTTACTTAATCCATTAATTCCGGGATTACGCCACCATAGACCCGAAACTGAACTCTATCGATTATAGATATATACTTACACTCCAATCATTGAGTAAAAGCGTCCATTGATATAATCATTACATACGGATAAATCCTGCATAGACTGTTCGTTTTGATTTGAGATATTTCCGTAAACCCTTCTCAAAACATCTTATCCTTATTTACCATTAACCCCATAGTGATCAATTAGTTCATAACTAATATAATATGATCTCAGCCCATCGATCGCTTTATAGGATTAACAAATAAGTGAAATCGGTGCATCTACTTCCCATTTGGAAGGAATGGATTCCATATCTGTGAAGTCACAGACTACTAACTCATTCCAGAATAGAGCCAACGAGAAGTGTTCATATCACATGTATCCAAGTGATCCTTAACTAAAACATAAAACCCTACTTTTAACCAAGCAGTAAACTGTGACAACATCAGTATTGAGATTAATCCATATATGATCATCTCGTGATTCGATGAGATTTCTCGATCATGGAATTATATCGAGAATTCAAATCAAATCGGTCCAGTCCTATATGATAGACATCATATATAAATGCCCCACGAGGTACCCTATACCGACGGTCCGGATAAGACGGTCACACCATTAAGTGTTCTGGGCGCATTATTGGTATATTAATCATGAGACCCATACTCAGATTAAATCCCCACGGACTAACTAGTTTTAAGCATATCATCACTAACTCAATCCTCGTGTGCATGCCATACACTGAGTTATGTTATTACATACCGATATACTTAGGGTTTTCAATAGTGTATTAATATAAGCATAAATGCAAATATTAAGATGAATTATAAATTCTGTCAAAAAATTTTTACAGAAATTGTCTTTCAGGCACTACACCTAACAATCTCCCACTTGCACGAAAGGCAAGTGATTAATTGTTTTAGAGCACACCCCTTATTCACAACATTCTCCCACTTGCTCTAAAAGCAAATGAGACATATCCATCAATTCTGTACCCACCAAGCGCATCTAAGTATTTCAGATTTCAAAGTACGGCCAGAGTGTGCCGCCGTAGGGTAGGTCAGTGACCCAGCGAGCACTTAAAAATTTGAATGCCATGCGACTTGGTACACTGATCAGTTGGTTTGTCAGCTCGAGACGTTCTTTAGGATCGAAACGTTGCCGGTCCATCTAATCAGGTGGTACTCTCCCAATATGCTTTTGACCTCTAGTGAATACGAAAATCCTCATAAGCTACCTTTCCACTGTTTTCACAATGAAGTGGCATCGGCTTACCAGATCTGGAATTACTCCCAGACATGGAAGGAAATCCTCAATCTGACTTAAAGTCAGAATCACACGAGTAAACACTGAGCCCGAGATCGACTTAACGATCATCCTTAATCTGAATTAAAGTCAGAATCAGTGTAATCATTTATATTCACGTTCGCACCCGAATATACTAGCATATTATTCCTCGTTCTCCAAAGATACTTGAGGATGTACTAAACTTGCTATTTAATACTCAAATCCAAGATTCGATTAACTTGTAATTACCTGACTTTCTCTTATCAAAAGAGAGTCTATCCCATTTTCTATTCATCCTCAGGTTTAGAGAAGCATTCTTTGAGAGGTAGGGTAGGACTACTTCGTTGAATGTTACATACCGATATGCAAAATCATCTTAACCATTAAGATAGATGGGATTTCTAGTCACATATTCTCGGGAATTTGACCGAATCAAATCCTTTATAATGTAGTCCAATTATTTCATAAAGAGAATCTTGGCATGTCAGTTTCAGACTTCAGATAACACACCCATGTTATTTCCAACAGTTTCAGTGCTATCATTCATGAACACTAATGTATATACAACTTTACCAATACTGACATCCAGTCTATGAAAGACTTATCAATATTCTGGTCAAGTCTACATACTTGAAATATGTGACTTTTAAATGACCTAGAGGTTTGCTTTGATCCTTAAAGGATATAAGCCTTGGTTCCTGAATCAATTCAGATTCCGTTTGATTAACAAGAAAGTCTCTGGGAGTTACCCCTATTTCCTGCTTTCTAACGAAATCATGGATTTATTCTTAGCTAAAACCCTTCTGTTCCGAATGAATTCAGATTCCGTTTGTTCAGCAAGAATGTCTTAGGGAATCACCCCTATTTTCTGCTTTCTAACGGAATCAAACAAGACCGAGTGGTGAGAGAGTTCACGGTTTGGTTAACTCTCTACTTGTTAGGGAATCACCCTTAGACCACTCAGCTTTGTACCTAAAGTTAAACTTTCTATTCATTCGACTCTTATCATGTAGATCCAATAACTCCCACTCGGCCTGAGACACTCGTGTGGTTCTACTAGAGTGTGTGAATGTAAATCGAGTACCAAAACTCCATTCACGGGGGTTATGGCTTTTAAACCAACCTCTATTGATCAGAATCCTATACCGCCCGCAAGGAACCATAGGTTATCAATCACCTCTGTAAACTGCAAAGTCTTCAGAAAACCACAATAGTCAATGGTTAAACCATATTCCCATTGCGTTCTTGGTGGATCGATATTCTGATCTAGTAGTAATTATCAGTGTTATCACCAACAACCAATGTTGGACGTGGTCTGATCTAATTAGTTAGTAACTACCTTGAGTAACCGTACTCCAAAGTCCAAGGTTGTTATTCATAGACCCTTTCAGAAGGGGTTTTGACAGTATAACCGTCACTTTATGATCTTAAGAATCTTATAACCAACCTTTACTCAACGTATAAGATATTGCACGAACAGTCATCATCTGAACGTGTACGCAAAATTTCCAGTCCTACCTTCAAGCACTAAGTGCTAAACGCCTATATTGACGGAAGTGGGGTGAACCGAATTCACTCCTTATCCACAAATTTGTAAGCATCTTCTAGGTAGACTTCTCGGTTTTACATGATAGTGTAAACCGTTATTTCACAACCAATATCTTAAATGAGTTAAGCAAAGGTATTGTAGAACATTAATAACTATATGAGGCAAATTTATGGTGTTATCCTCGGTGGATAAATTCCATCGGGAGGCGAGGCCGAGCATCACCCTAAGACTATGCTATGGCCTATTATCGAGCATGGAATACTCTATCTCTGGTGAAATCAGAGATACCTCCAAATATTCTAGATAATCTTACTGGCGTTTCGAGTAGTTGTCTGACGAGATGTCATTACTCCTTCTAACTTGTATCTTTCACAAGACCCCGAAGGTCATTATGAACAAGCTATGTTACTTCTTTAAATCTATTACCCTTTCCCGATTGAAAGGAAGCTTAGTCATTGTTCCTTTTGAGACAGTGTTCCTTGACTGGGTGATAGGAATCACCGTAAGCCAATCTTCAGATCTTGTCTTTAGGAAATATGCACTAATTAATAGGGTATGAAGAAGTGTTTGTCTAAATACGGAAACCTTTTGCCTTTAATAGTTTAAGATGTGTTACATATACCTTTTCAGCATTTCTTAGTGGTTCTGACTTTATCAAACAAAAGTCCGAGTCTTGGATTCGTGCTACAAATGTCATATTCACTTTCTATAAGACAAACAAATTATCGAATTTGAAAGTGACTCCATTCGTTCCAACAAATCTGAAAACAGAAAATAAATTTTCTGTGATATTCAAGGATTGAATCCGAAATTCATTTCCTTATATCACTCCCACTATTCTAGCTGAAATAACTGCCCGTTGTCTACTCCATTTATCGATTAATGCATAGCTACCTTGTTCATCCAAAGAACTTACCTTTCGAGGAAATCATTGAGGATGCATTGGTTAGTGATCCGAAATCACTTTCCTTATCCTCTTATTTTCTATTTATTAACGTTCCGGTTTAGCCTTAAAACTACTTAGTTTAGATGACTAACACGAATAGACATTCTTTCCCATTCTTGACTTTCCTTATATGGAAACAGTCTTGAACTAGCAGTTCATTTGAGTAGACACTACTCGTGAACTGTGGGATGTCTAATGATAGTGTTACTCGTTTGGACTATTTGATTTTTCTAATAAATCAACAAATCATAAGGTTAAAGCTCCCACTAGTTTATCGGTTCCAACTACCGTCTAACTAGCAATGCTTTATTTTTGATTTTTCAGAGATTAGAAAATCACTAGAACTAAGCTCCCACTAGTTTATCAGTTCCAAATACCGTCTAACTAGTAATGCTTTGTTCAAGTTTTTCCAGGAATGGAAAAAACTCTTGTGCAGTCTCTTACACATTTTTAATGATTCAGAAAAACAACAAATCATAAGAATAAAGCTCCCACTAGTTTATCGGTTCCAAATACCGTCTAACTAGCAACACTTTATTTATGATTTTCCAAAATTTCAATTAGAAATTTCTTGTGTGATTACTCACACAATTAAAATTTACTAATAGAATTTCATATAGTCCTACATCATCTTTGAACTAAGTGCGTCTCTCGTTCAACACGAGTGACATCAGTGACATACCTATACTATGTCACTTAAGATTTAAAGGCTCAAGAGGAATATCTCTTCCGAAATTTAATTGCATTCTTCGATGAGTTCAACGTTCTTGTTACTTTCCACTTTTAACGAAGTCATTACACTAGCAGTTTAGTAGCCTAGAGATGAAAGTTGTAAACAAAATTGACAGAAAAAATTCATACATACACGACTAGAAAAATTTTAGGAATTATAAACTGTAAAAGTCTATCCTACCATTCCAAGGATTTAACCTCACATCGTACCACCGCCTAGGGGGTCGGTATCAGCACGATGACGGTTAAACTGAGACAATCGATCTCTCTCGATGATTAAACTTTGACAATCAAACATCTCATGGGAATCGTACATCCCATACTTTAATCGTCGATTACATTCCTTTTTCAGCCAAGATATTTCCTAAAATATCCTGATGAGTGTGACCTACTATATCAGACCTTTAAGTACGCCCCGAGTATGCCTACGTAGGGCAGGTCAGTGACCCGGCGAGTCCTCAAGATCCTATCCTTTCGGAAACCAAGCCTTGAATTTTGATAGTGGTGAACACCATCCAAAGGGGGCCGAAATCAAAGCGGCACGAGGCGTCACCATTCTCTCACTTGCTTGCATCTATAGTAGAGGCCGTGGGTTCGGCTGTCGCCTTCCCCGCTCCCACTCAATATTTTGAAAAAGTGGTGGGTTTACTGATCGCGGTTTTGGACTTGACAATATTTTAAGAAACAACAAATCATGTACCCAAATGGTGTCGATAATGTAGGCAAGCCTACCCGCCTTATTCGTTGGAACATATGTGATCGCTACGGATCCGGCTAAGAGAAGCCCCGTTTAGCCGTAAAGGCTTGTCGGATATGCTAAGTCTTGCCGAACCCCCGTGCAAACGTCACACGTGGAGGGTGAGTCGATCGAGCCGTAGCTCAGTTGAACTTACCCAACCATGGTTAGACCTTTTCCGAACCCATGTATCATGATTTTCCGATTTCTTAAATTGTCAAACTTTCCCGTAGACACTACGGAACAAACCCTCAATCTCGTTCCGGTTTAAGGTGGAAGTCACCGAGAATCCATCACCGAAAACTTAACGATTGACAAAACCCGGTTCCTCGGTTCTTTAAGGGCACTCCCAGCAGAGTCCCTAAACTTTATCCCTAAAATAATATAAAATAATACATATCCATATTTTACAACATCTCAATTCAAAAACCTCCACAACAGCATCACTATCCTTATCCCTATAGCATTTCAAATAATATTAAATAATACATATTCTACCTCACAACCCTATTTATACACATTAAATATTTATTATTTCACTCCAGCAGCATCCCTATCCCTATAATTTTTAATAATTAAATATGTTTAGGGAATGAATAGTGCATCCCCACAAATAGGGATGCACTGTTCATATCCCTAAAAATATATAGGGATAGGGCCTCTGCTGTGGAAGCTATTTTGGGGTAAACTCTATTTTCTATCTTCATTTTAGGGATAGACCTCTGATGTGGAAGCTATATAGGCCTTCTGCTGGGAGTGCCCTAATTAGTTTCTAATAATTAATTTCCACAACAATTAATTAAAACTTAAACTAATTAATCGAGTTGAATACATGCCTAATTAATTATCCAAAATTAAATAGCTACATGTATGCATATGGAGTGGAATTCATGATATGATGCATGTCATGGCAATTTTCCGATTCTACGCATACATCCTAAGCATACATACTAGTGCGGAAAATAAACATCAAGATGGACCGTTGGCACCCCCGTATCTAACTTATTAGAAAATAAATAAATAAACCCTAACTAGGGTTTACAAGTTTCTAATACAATCTGTTGCTGATCCGTTTCATCGATGATCGGGCATCCAAACGAACTCTGATTGACACGAAAATTTGTGGACCTGTTCTTCACTCCTCCAACTTGAATATGGACAGTTGGATCCGAGTTTTGAAGGCCCAATTAATCTCCAGAAATCCGCCGATCCAACTGCTGAATCTGTTTATAACTGCGGCGCAGAAGTGTCTTCCCGGAGCCGATCGGGCATCGAGACATAACCCGATCGACCTGAAATTTTTAGGGCATGTTCATAATTCCATTTTAGTCAATCTGAACGGTCGGATCTATGTTTCAACGTTCCAAACTCTTACAGAAATTCGACGAACTCACAGCTAGGGTGTTTTAAGGCTGCTGTGCTTTTCTGTTACAACAGTAACTTTATAGCAGCTATCTGATATCGAGACGGACTCCGATCGACACCAAATTTTAAGTCCTTGGTAATCAACTTTTGATCCTTATTCTGACCGGAGGGATCGTCGTTTCAACTGCTCAATCAACGGGAAAAACAGAAAAACCGAACAGCAACAAAACAGATCTATTTCTAGGAAATTTAAAATTACATGAACAAATAAATTACAAGATTTCCTATACTCATATAACAAATTTATATAAGTTTACTATAGATCTAACGGGTAAACAGTGCCAGCCCCAATCCATCTCATCAACCCCAACAACCAATCACATATGCATATTTAAAAAAAATATCTACAGGCGATTCCACTCCTAGATCTATCAATTATATACTTTAATTTATGGATCGGAGTCTCTGATATCACTTGTTGGATGTAATATCGCCGGACGGATCTAGATCCGCCCGATTACGCAGCGGAATAACAAGGATCACGATCAATATAAATTAAAAGATATAAATAAATAGATCTAAACTACAAGAATGTTAGATCTACTTACCACTCAAAAGGGGAGATCTAAAAGATTGATGAAGTCGAGATCCAATTTGAGATGCCACGATCTTCCGATGTGTATCTCCAAGCAACAACCGGTGGATTTGATCCTTGATGCTTGACCTCCTTGATATGCTACCCGGAAAATCCCGAAGATTTTCCCAACTCTAAAACCCAAGCTTTGGCCGAAAATTCCAAGCCTTTTGTGTGTATAATGCGTGTTATATGTGTGTCAAAAAATGCTTATGAGAACTCTCTTTATATATGAGAGAAATCCTTATCCTCCAAGGATTTAATAATTAATTGAATAATCAATCATAATAATCCTTTATTAAATATAAGATAAATCTAATATATTCTAAAACTAATTTAGATATATATATAATAGATAATATCTAATATCTCCCGATTAATTGTTTAACAAATAAACATTTAATCACATGACATGTAATTATCCAAGAAAACTAAATTCTTTCTAATTACAACATGTATACCACGCCAATCACCCTTATAATTAGAGTTTCACACGCCACACATAATTATGGGCCGAGTCCACGAAAAATATCTTTTCCATGTATTTAATTATTTAGCCCACTAAATAATTATTCGCACATCAATTAAATTGTCCAACTACTTATTTATCATTAAGGCCCAACGTCAAGAAACATATGCATGTTAGGAGGCCACATCGGGGACCATTGACCTATAACCAGTAGCTACAATAAATTAAATAAAATTATTCATCCAACAGAACAATTCTTACTCAATCTATTAATTCCGGGATTACGCCACCATTAACCCGAAACTGAACTCTATCGATTATAGATATATACTTACACTCCAATCATTGAGTAAAAGCGTCCATTGATATAATCATTACATATGGATAAATCCTCCATAGACTGTTCGTTTTGATTCGGGATATTTCCGTAAACCCTTCTCAAAACATCTTATCCTTATTTACCATTTACCCCCTAGTGATCATTTAGTTCATAACTAATATAATATGAACTGGGCCCATCGATCAGTTTCTAGGATTAACAAATAAGGGAACTGTCTGTCTACTTCCAGCAGGAAGGAATGGATTCCATATCTGTGAAGTCACAGACTACTCACTCATTCCAGAATAGAACCAACGAGAAGTGTTCAGATCACATGTAACCAAGTGATCCTTAACTAACACATCAAACCCTACTATGAACCAAGCAATAAACTGTGATCACATCAGGATTGGGATTAATCCATATATGATCATCTTGTGATTCGATGAGATTTCTCGATCACGGAATTATATCGAGAATTCAAATCAAATCGGTCAAGTCCTATATGATAGACATCATATATAAATGCCCCACTAGGTACCTTATACCGACGGTTCGGATAAGACGGTCACACCGTTAAGTGTTCTGGGCGTATTATTGGTATATTAATAATGAGATCCATACTCTGATTAAATCACCACGGAATAACTAGTTTTAAGCATATCATCACGAACTCAATCCTCGTGTGTATGCCATACACTGAGTTATGTGATTATATACCGATATAATTAGGGTTTTCAGCAGTGTATTAATATGAGCATAAATGTAAATATTAAGATGAATTATAAATCCTGTCAAAAACAATTACAGAAATTGTCTTTCGGGCACTACACCTAACAGGGTACACCCAAGGAGTGGACGAGGCAAGGATTCAATATCCTTTCCTTGTGCTGGACGACCTTCCTAAGAAGGTCTATTACAAGCAGGGAATGGGCGCGGCCAACTCTGAGCGTGTCCAGGATTTCAAGGCCGGGGTGGACATCGTATCCAAGTATGTTGTCGAGCTGCCTGCTACGTATTGTTTGGCTCCTTCATCCGAGTATCAAAAGAGCCATACTTTAGACTCTTAAAGTTCCAGGAGTTTGTTTATTTTTGATTCGAAATTTTTTGTATTATGATGTTATTAAAGAAGTTATTTTGTTTGGTTTGTATTCCTGCATTTAAGCTTTGTTTTGTTTTGTTATATTGTCGGAGGAGTGTGCCCCCCCAGTATGCCATTTATTAGTCTCGACTTTTGGATGGCATACTTGCTTAGTTTGTGTTTTGTTGAGCCTACCACGGGGGTTCGGCCTGCGCAGACCCGAGTTAGTTACTGACTCTTCGGTATGCAATTTTGAAATTTTCAGACTGCACACTTATGTTTGTATGTAAGGCCGAACTCTATTAGTGAGTTTGGGTACTGCGAGTCCAAATTATCACTAGATTAGTATAAACTAAGTTAGGTTAGATGAATAACAACATGGCAATTGGGGCAAGATCGGCCTAACTTTTTTCATGAATTTTTAAGGACGATCCGGGCCAGGCTAGTGCTAACTTCTCGTTTAAAATCACGGCGAGCAGGGCCAGGTAGGACTGACTTCTCGCATGAAGTTTTAAGGACGACCAGGCTAGTGCTGACTTCTCGTTTAAAAGCACGGTGAGCTGGGTCAGGTCGGACTGACTTCTCGCATGAAGTGTTATGGACGAGCAGGGTCAGGCTAGTGTGACTTCTCATTTAAAAGCACGCGAGCAGGTCCAGGTCAGACTGACTTCTCGTATGAAGTATTAAGGATGAGCAGGGCCAGGATAGTGCTGACTTCTTATTTAAAAGCATGGTGACCAGGGCCAGGACGGACTGACGTCTCACGTGAAGTTTTAAGGATGAGCAGGGCCAGGCTAGTGTTGACTTCATGTTTAAAAGCAAGGCGAGCAGGGCCAGGTCGGACTAACTTCTCGCGTGAAGTTTTAAGGACGAGCAGGGCCAGGCTAGTGCTGACTTCTCGTATAAAAGCATGGGGAGCAGGGCCAGGTCGGACTGACTTCTCGTGTGAAGTTTTAAGGACGAGTATGGCCAGACTAGTGTTGACTTCTCGTTTAAAAGCACAGCGAGTAGGGCCAGGTCGGACTGACTTCTCGCGTGAAGGTTTAAGGCGGGGTATACTGTTAGATGGTCCTTATAGACTTATAAAACATGGTGAGGAAAGCAAGTAAATCATAGAAAGTAAAATTTATTTAATGAAATGGAAACATGCAAGAAGCAGAAGTGTCCAAGCCAGATAATGAAAACGGAAAAAAAGAACTCAAGTGCAACAAAGAGAAATAGTCTAGAAAAAGTAATAAATGGTAAAAACTTGCCGAATCGGTCAGGCCAAAACGATTCCCTTGTCCTTGATAGTGGCCACATAGCAACTTCGAGCGACCTCTAGATCTCCTTTAATCTCAACCGAGCCAGCTGGGGAAATTATGGCCTGAAGATCGATCAGAGCAGGCCTTCCCAAGATTATGTTGTATGACGACGTTGACTTAACCATAACGTAGTTGACCATGAGAATCTTTCCCATTGAGTCCTTCCCGAATGTTGTTACGAGCCGAACCATTCCTATGGGATGAACTGGAGGACCCACAAATCCGAACAAAGGTTCCGAAATAGGAGTCAGCTCGGACTCCTTAAGACCTATTGCCTGAAAGTCAGGACGTTGACGTGCGGTGCTACCAGTGTCAACACAAACCCTCTTTACCAGATTCTTGTTCACTGCAACCTCAATAACCAGACCTTCGTTGTTCGGGACCAGGAGGAGTGGGTCCCTGGGTCCATAACTTACTTCCTGAAAAGGGATCTGACTTCCTCTGCTCGCCTGGACGCCCCGTGATCGGGCGTTTAGGCTGCCGACTTCGAATGCACTTCCATGGCCTCCCACAATAGTGTTGATGGTGTTGATCGGCCGATTGTCCATCTGTTGATCCTTATCCGGAGACCGATCTCTTCTTCGCTAGGGCTCTCCTTACCGATTGCGATCCTGGTAGTTCATCTGTGGGTAATCCCACCGTCCTCAGCGTTCTCTGTACCGGGGTCGCTCCATAACCTCATCCAACTTTCTTTCTGCAATAGTTGCCTCCACATCCCTTTGAAAATCTCTACAGCTATCCAGATTATGCCCAGTATCTTGGTGATATGTGCAAAACTTGCTCTGATCCCTTCTGTCCAGGAGGATTCGCAGCGGTGTAGGAGCTTTTGCTAGTCCCTTTCTCTCCATGATGGTGAGCACTTGTTCATGAGGCCTGTTTAACACTAGGACGTCTTGCGGCTGCAAGGCACTTTTCCTTTCAGAACTTCCGTCCGATGATCTGATCGCTCGGTCCCCGGATGACCTCCTACTCTTGTCGGAAGTATCATCGACCTTGTCTCTCTTGGACTCGAACTTCTCCAGTTCTCGCTTCAATTGGTTGGCCTCTTCTCCTTGACAGTGCTTGAACGCTATCTCTATGCACTCCTCCATACACAGGGAGTTTGCTGCTCAACTTAGCATACAACCTTCCTTCACGTAGTCCTACCACAAAGGAAGCGATTCGAACATGGTCGTCGGCATGTCGTACTTGAAGTGACTCCTCACAGAACCGCTTAAGGTACTGCAATGCGGTTTCGTCTTTCTTCTGCTTGAGAGAAAACAAGTGCATAGCATTCTTCTGAAACGGTTTTGCCGTGATAAAAGCGTTTAGGAACATCTTTACTAAAGTATCAAAATTGTACATGGTTCTAGGCGGTATCTTCTTAAACTATTCACGAGCTCGGCCAGTAAGCAACGCTGGAAAAGCCTTGAGAGCCTAGTCGAGCTCCTTGAGAGCCTAGTCAAGATTCATGTGTGTAAGTGTAGGACCCTTGGAAAGGCTAACACATGTTTAGAGGGGGGGTGAATAAACTTGTCACAAAAAACCTAACTGAGAACCGAGTCTCGTGTAGATTGATTAACAGTTAAGGTTCAATTTTAACTTGTGTGGAGTTGAACTGACAATGCTGAGTTTAGGTCAAACCGACTTATACAAAACTAAGTCAACTGGCAGCGGATATAAATTTTAGCCTTTATCTGGATCTTGTTTTTCTATAAGAAAAAGCTGTATGCAAAACTGAATTCTGGTGAATGTTAGTTGGTGAATTGTGTATGCTTATAACAATCAATTTCAGTATGCTGTAAAAACAAATATAAATGCTGTAAAGTAAATAACAAAATGTAAATGCGTAGAGTAAGTAGAGCAAGAATTATAGTGGTTCCAGGTGGTGTAATCCTGTCAGTGCACTCTTCCCCTGTGATGTAGGAGGAAAATTCCACTAGAACTCCTTGAGATACGCTGTTACAAAAAGTCCTATATGATAGTCCTTGACTAATCCCTAGTGTCACTATCTAAACAACTAAAGAACAGGTTGTATGGCTGCTCTTCAACTGCTTGAACCATTGGTCCTTAGAGGGTTGTATTGCCTCTTCACCAGCTACCACGACAAACACATTCTACCTTACTGCAAATGTCTCAACTGTCCTTGGCAACTCCTTAACCGGATTGCTTCATAGTCTAAGCCTTTGATTGAGAATCAAAGTTGGGCTGAGAATCAATAAATTGATTCTTGCTTGTGGTTCTTCAAAGTGTAGAAATTTGGATAAGATCGATGTATCTTGAACACTTGAAGAATACTAGATAACATCTTGTTGAGCGCAAATAACAAATCGAATGAACGAGACTTTTGCACAAAAATGCTTGTAATCTTATTAATTCTTGGTGTTTGATCCTTGGTGCAAAGTCCTCTATTTATAGTGTGAGGTCCAACATTCATCTTTCTTGAATTCGAATTGTATCAACGTCTATCATGTAACGGCTATATTTAGTGACCGTTCTGACTTGTCCATATTTCATCCATTAGGGTTGCTTCCTTTACAACGTTCGAATGTACTTTCAGTTTGTTGGATGACCGACTTATAAACCGAGTATCTGATCGCTTTTATACCGAGTACGCTGGCCAGCTTTACTAACTGACATAGAGCATTAACTGAGTTTTTACTCTTCTTCAAAAACTTCAGTACTCTATTTGTCTGATTTTATGTGACTTAATCAGATTACATCATTCCTTATAAAGATCTTCTAACCTTATAGTCTCGACCTAAGATCTTCATAACTGAGTTTGATCCCTCAGTTCTTCAATCTTCCTTAACTGAGTCTGTGTCCCTCAGTGCTTCAAATACTGAGTTTGTTCCCTCAGCCTTCAGTTCTAGATAAGCCAACCGAGTCTGTGTCCCTCAGTGAACATACCTTCTTCGGGCTCGAGTGAACTTGATTCTTGGTGTATATCTTCGCCTCTTGATTCGATTCCAGCTTATCTAAGTGTTTTCCAGTTTCTTAAATGATTTCCAGTTCCAGTTCTACGACACTTCTATCTATTACAGTGCTTGTCTGATATAACATATACAATTATTAGACTCTAGTAAAACCTATACATTCAGTTCTAGACATCTTTTAGTTGCACTATAACAGTTAGTTTCAGCACTTCATCAATGAGGTGTTAACAAACATATTCTTGAATACAATGAATCATCATCAAAACTAAATTTTATTCCCAACAGTTTCCCCCTTTTTGATGATGCCAAAACCTTCCTTAAAAGAAAAGCTTAAAGATAAATAACAATTAAAAATAATATAAAACTGGAAACCGGATTTCATTAAGAAATTGCAAAAACTTGAATAGTTACACAGTAGATAAACTGAAATAAGAGCTAAACTGTTTTCTGTGCTCTTTGTGTAACTAAAATGAATTTCTTCTCTTTATCATGAAGGTGATAAGCATGTTCTAGTTTTGAGTCTTCCTTGGAGAAGGTTTTGAGATATTCTACTTGACTGGAACGTTTCCATCTTCTCCACAAACCTAGCTTTGGCAATGTTGATTCACCTTTGTAATAAGTTTCAAATTCTGCCACATCAGCTTTCATTTGTTCAGTCTTGTCTTTGAACTGCAATTTCTCTTCAATCTTTTTGATCTTCTTATATTGTGCCATCTTCTAATTATGAAACTGATCAGATAAGATGTAAGAGAGAGATTCGTCATAAGTTTTGTCTTTGTACTTGAGTTTGACATTGCTATGATCATTGACAAACTTCATACATAGATCCTGTGTAAGAGTAGCTCTCCTTTCTCCTAGTTGACTGTATTTTGCAATTAGCTGCTCTTCAGATCGTTCTTTCTGAACATAAGGATCTGCTGGCTAATTTGTATTTCTTCAGTTCCTCTTCCAGCTTCATCTTTTCATCAAGCAGTCTCAGCTTTTCTTCTTCAGATTCCCCCTTTTTGGCATCATATAACTGATTTACCAACTGATGGGTTGCTATTTGGTCTGCTGAGATAATCTTTTGAGAAGTAAGTACTTCATTTAGCTGAGTTTCTAAACCATAGATACGCTGATTTAAATGCCATTCTGCTTGAGCATGCGTTTCTCTGTCTACTGGGCTTGTCAGTTCAAGAGTTTCTTTGAGACGGAGAATTTCTGAGGCTGAGCTAGAACTTGATTTCTGAATAATACTTAACTTTGTGTCGATTGAGACGTCTGTCTTCTTCCGATATTCCAAATATCCAGAAATACTTGACAAAAGGCCAATGTATTCTTCCTTTTGGTTTAGCATGATCTTCAGATTTTCATGTACTTTGCTCAATTCATCTTTTGTCATAATTTCAGAAGGATATGTTTCTTCATCTTGTTGGATTTCCGGCCGAGTATCATCCTTGATTACCATTAAATTCTTATCTTCAACCATTCCAATAGCTTGCTAATTGTCACTTGTTTGGTTTCCAACTGGCAATTTTTCTTGCTGATCAACAGTTTTCGTAGCTTGAGGTTGAGTTTCTGTTCGCAAAACTGTAATCTTATCAGCTCCTTTCTTTGATTCATCATCTTTGTCATCATCATTCTTCTTTTGATTATCCAGTGATGATGTGGCTGATTTTCTTCGTTGAGCTATCTCAGTAAATCTTCTGACACAATTTGTGAGAAACTCATTCAATGGAAATAGAGCATATAGATCCTTAACTTCAAGTTTCTCCAACAATAAATTTTCTTCACTTGATAGAGTAGCTTCACGACAGTCTTCGGTCTTGGCTTCATCTTCATCAGCCTGATGATTCTTTCAGCTTCAAAAATATGAACTGATTGTTTGAATGGTTGTTCTTTAAAATTCATGTGTTGCTCTTTCAAAGATCCATAACGGAAACTTGTTTCTCTGAGATTGTCTGTTGTAACTGAGAAACAATTTCAGTTGCTATATAGTCTTTTCTTATGACTTCAGTGGTTAGTTGTGTTTCCCCCTCAGTTGGTGCTGAATGACTTGAGGTGCCTAGGATCAAACATTTTCCAACTGACTTAACTATCTCCGAGTCAGCTTTTCATTTGATTCCTTTGTGTTCAGCTATTTCCTGCGACACAGTTTTCTTCTTGGCTTCAGGTTGGGATGTCTTGAAGGTTTCTTTCCTAGAATGGACTTGAGTTACATCCCCTGTGGATGTATCCATTCTTATTATAGATCCACCAGTTCGTTCTACTGCATTCCCTTCCTTGAGTCTTTCCAAATAATGTTGAATAACGCCACTGATTGTCTTTTTCAGTCGAAGTCTGTCAACAGGTGCTCTTCCTTTAGCTTGAGCTTTTCGAACACTTTCTATTTCAGCTAAGTGTTGTTGTTTTAACTGATTGAACACAACCTGCCCAATTGAACTCAAGTTCATCCCAGATTATGTTCATCAGATAAATACTGTCTTCAGATAATGTGGCAATGCCTTTGTATCTACCAATAACCTGTAGAGCCATTTGCTGAGGAGTCCAAACTCTGGTTTGAGGTTGTTGACATGAGAATCAATAGCTGCTGGTTCCTTAGTTAAAGAAATTTGTTTGAGAAAGACATCTCTTTTGAGTGGTAAACAACTCAAATCTATCGATTTCACAAGTGAATCTTTGAAATCAAATAGCATTTTGATGACTGCTTCATTGAGAATAATCCTTTCTGTAGGAAGTAGGATCTTAGATCTAAACAAATTAGATCTATGCGCAGCGGATGGATCATGATTCATATATTATAACACATAAATAAAGGATTTAATTACTACAAGGGGGTTAAGAAAAACCATACCAACAGTAGGAAGAGAAGCTTTGATCTTAGGACGAGAAGCCTTGATCTTCCAATGTGTTTTCTAGACGGTGGTTGGTGGACACCCTTCTTGATATGAGAACCTCCTTGATATGCAACACCAAGAAAAATTTGTAGTTTTTCTTCTTCTAAAACCCAAGACAAGAAAACTAGTTTTTTCTCTGTATTTTGGTGATGATGGCCGAATTTTCAAGTGTTTTTTTACACTTGGAATAACTCTCTTTTTATAGGAGAGTAAATCATTGGTCTCCAAGTTTTAATTAATTAAATAAATAAATAATTAAATTAAATTAAAAGATATTTTCCTTAATGAATAATTGTGACATGTTATTGACCAATAGGAAATCAAATAACAAGTCATACAACCAATCACATAACAAGAATATCTTTTATTTTCCATAACGCAAGAAAATCAATTCTTGTGCTAAAAAGGGACCAAAAATGGCGCCACCTCCTAGGGTTTTTTAGCCCATATAAAATGTCTTTTATGTGTATTATATTATTTAGCCCAACTAAATAATATTCATGCATATCAATTAATTGGCCCAGCAATTAATTATTTCTGAGGCCTAAATAAACAAGAATATAAGCCCGAATTATAGAAGCCACATTGAGGACCATGGACTTATAACCAGTAGCTCCAATAATTAAATATATTATTCATCGAACAGAATATATATATTAAATTATTAATTCCGGAATTACGCCACCATAAACCCGAAACTGAACTCTTCCAATTATAGATATATATACTTACACTCAACCCTATGAGTAAATAAGCGTCCACTGATATAATCACTACACACGGATTAACCCTCCATAGACTGTCCACTCTGAGTGGCATATCTCCGTAAACCCGACACAGAATATCTTATCCTTATTTACCATTAACCCCCTAATGATCTATTAGTTCACATGTCTTACTAGTGATCAATTAGTCTAATATGAACTCCCGGGATCGATCACTTTCTTAGGGCTAACAAATAAGGAGACTGTCTCTCTACTTCCCGCAGGAAGGAATGGATTCCATGTCTGTGAAAATCAGAACTACTCACTCATCAGGAGATAGTGCCATTGAGAAATGTCTTGGAACACATATTTAAGTGAACCGTAACTAACACATCAAACACTACCCCGAGACAAGCAGCACCCTGTGATCACCTCAGGATTAAGGTTGATCCATATATGATCATCAAATGATTTAATAAGATTCCTCGATTACGGAATTATACCGAGAAATATAGATTAAATCGGTCCAGTCCTATATGAATGCCATCATATATAAATGCCCCACGTAGGTACCCTTTACCGACAGTCCGGATAAGACTATCATACCCTAAGGTGTTCTGGGCGCATTATTGGTGTTTTAATCAAGAGACCCTAAACTCTGATTAAGTTCACCACAGACTAACAGTTTATGTATATCACCATTAACTCAATCCTCACGTGCATGCCATACACTGAGTTAAGAGGTTACATACTGATATACTTAGGGTTTGCAGCAGTGTTTTACTTTACAAGCACAAAGCAAGTAATAAGGTGAGATAAATTCTGTCATCCATTATTAAAAACAATTACACAAATTGTCTTTCGAGCACTACACTTAACACTTTCACCTCGAACTTTTGTAATCAGGGATTGCCTTACTAATCTCATGTTTTCCCAGAACTGCAAAATCCCTTCTAAATCATGATCATCGTTGAACTTTACTTCCAGGATGTCTCTTAATCCTTGTTGACGCTTAATCTTCATGCAAATGAGGCTTGCTAACAGAGTATTTTTGCAGAGTTCTTCATATTGTTCAAAAGATAGAGTATCTAATTCAGTAATGAGCCTTTCTTCTTGTGATTTCTTGGAGGCTACCATTACAAAATTTTCTAAATGAAGTGATTTTGAGAAAAATAGAATTTTGGATTTTTGTGAGAGACAAAGTTTGTATTTTTCTTTTGTGAGAGGAAGGATGTGCAAGGGGTTGGATATATAGAGAATATAGACGGGGGTGTACTGACGGTTCGTGGATTTTCTGAAGATTTTGTACTGACTATTCAAATTCCATGATGGTTGGTGTAACCGATGCATGTACAGTTCTGACAATAGTGGGGTGTACAAGCAAGAGGGTCTGACATAAACGGCGCTAATTAAATGCGATATAACCTCTGTCGGTTTTATCCTTTCAACCATTTGACTCTTTTTGACTAGGTAAACTGATGTTTAAAGTCAGTTTATAGAATAAATTCAGTTCTGTCAATTCTTCAGTTTCAGTTAGTCGGTTTGAGATTGTTGATGTCAATGATTGATCTGTTAAGTGAGCACACCCAGCATTACAAAGATCAATCTCCTTGACGAATCTCTAGGCTTAAACTGACTTAGATGACTTTGATTATACCCAATTCAGTTCTCATCTTGGAAAATCTCTCTTTGTCAAAAGGTTGGTAAAAATGTCAGCCAACTGATCTTCAGTCGGGACATAGAGAACCGTGACATCCTTCTTTTACATATGATCTCTTATGAAATGATGTCTCACATCAATGTGTTTTGTCTTTGAGTGCAAAACTGGATTGTTGGTGATAGCAACTGCACTTGTATTATCACACATTATGGGAATCATTCCCTCTTCTATCCCATAATCTCTTAATTGCTGCTGCTATATACTCAGCTTCAGCTGTTGATGTCGAAATTGAGTTTTGTTTCTTGCTGAACCATGACACAAGTCTATTTCCCAATAACTGACATGTGCCTGAAGTACTTTTTCTATCCACTTTGCATCCTGCATGTTTGATCAATAATGGCGTAAACACACCCTAGAAGGGGGGTTGAATAGATTTTGGGTGATTTTTAAACTCCTTTTCAAACTTACACAAGGACTAGTAATATAATCGCGGAAGCTTACTTATTCTACTATTCGCTTATGTAAATAAAACCTATGTGATCAATGTGATTACCTTATTGTTATCAAAACAATATAGTATAAAGCAAGTTGAATAAAATGATCAAAACAAGATACCAAATAATCAGACTTCAAAAGATATATTTTATCAAACAGATACAATAAGATCAAAAGATGTTGCACAAAGCAAGTTTCTTTTAACACAAAAAAAAAAGGATGCAGCAATCTAATTTAGGACTAATGGTATAATCAATGTGTAGGCACAGTTCACAATATCAAGTATGCTCATACAACAGATCGATTAACCAAAATATGCAGGCTGTATTTTAATTTATAGTGACGTTTTATAAGCGTCACAAAAGAGCCGATTCAAAGAGTACAACACAGATAAACCACTTTTAGTGATTAAAGCAACTCAAGCAACAATCTGATTTATTGAGAAAGCAAACTGAAAATTAGGGGTGACAAAAAAAAGTGTTCAGAATGCAAAGTTCAAGTTCAGGTTACTAATATGTAAATACAGAAAGGTTCAAAATACAGCAGGGTTTAATACAATTTATGACTGATACACAACTTCAGGCTTAAGTACAAATTCCAGCACTAATAACTTTTAAAAGAAAGACTGAACTTTCACCTGAATGTAAAGCTGATAAACACACCCAAACAGGTAAGGTTATCAGAATAGAATTCAAGCTGAATACAAGGGGTTCGGCCAAGGGTCCTAATTCCTACTATATTACAAAAGCAGTCAGAGTCGTATTGCAAAATGTTTAGAACTTCAGCAAATAGTCCAAGACTGATACAACAGTAAGATCACCAAAACAGCTCAAACACATTGGATCACAGGACCATATGCAGCAAATGCAAATTCAGCAAAACAACACACTCAATGTAAAATGTGCAGCCGGCAAGATTTAAACAAGATTAGTAAGAAATTCAGCCAAGAGTTATGTGCAAAATATAAATGTGTAGGGAAACAAAAATACAGCAGATATCAAGTTGATCAAATACTCAAGCCAAGCACAGACAGTAGCATAATTTCAGCGATTAATTCAGTGAATTGAGTGAGACTAAAATTTTGATAATAGTAACAAGTAAATGGATAAACACAAGGTTCTAGCTTCAGTGAGCAAAGCTACACACTAGAACTGAAGCCACAACCTTTTCAAATTTTATGCTCAAGGCGGTGAACTTGGTAACACAACCAATTCAAAGGTTTTTCAGCCTTCAGAAACTGAGGTGCAGATTTCACCACTGAATAAGAACAAAACACAACAAAACACTCAATCTGAAATGCAGAATTACACATGATCAGATTGTGTAGAAATATGAACAATAGGCCTGAATCCTCTCAGGGCCGTTTGCCAGTTCAAGCTTTCTAGTACAATTCTCGATCTTGAAACCGATTTTTCGATTCAATGTACAACAATGAGATGAGTCAATTACAGATACTATGCAAGTATAGTCAATTGAGACACCAGACACAGATGCAATACAAGTAAAATAGGGGCAGAAAATTAACAACAAAAAGGGCAATTCTGAGTCCTTCTGCACAAGAAGAACCTCAGAATTTCACATTCACTGATCCTGAACCACCTTAGCTATTGATTGGAACTTCTCTTCCTTCAATAGCACTGCTTCAGATCAGTCCACAAGTTGAAGTATCTCTCAAGATACTCAACTCACTTGCCCACACTCTCAGACTCACACAAAACACAACTTTTTGAAAGAATGAAAATGTCGGATTGCTATGTATTCAACTGATGCAATCCTGTGTTAGTGTGACTGGCTATTTATAGCCCTTGAGTTATAATTTGAACCTTAAAGATTTGTGTGAACACAATCAAAAAGGAAATCCCGAGAATCCGAGGCACTTAATTAGTGATTTTCCAGCCATAATTAACCGAAGCTTGTCTATGGGTCAATGTCTTATGTACACTCTCTAAGGGAGGGCCGTTAGGCCAATAAGAGAGAGTGATACCGACTATTTGAACCAAAATTATTGGTTAATTACGCAATCACTTACCGATTTAACCGACCGATTTCCTTTTCAACTAAGTTCTAATAGCTCAGTGTGAGACACCCGAACCTTGGTTCAATGTTGAATATAACAACTTACCATTCACTGAACCAAGGGTTAACTCATAGTCAAACCAATGAAGGCTATGATGCCTACTAACATTGGTTTAAGTGAGTTATTTAGCCATCATTGGGTCACTACCCTAAGCTTTGACTTGACCATGACTTCCTAGGGTGCTAACCCTCAGTCATTTAACCTAGCACCGGGCATTCGAGAGGGTCAAGCCATTTACCATAGCGGTTTGGGTAGGGATTCACCAAACCGGGGATGTCCGAACCAAGGAAAGAGAACCACCAGTGCATTGAAACGGCAACACTCAATTTGAGTCGGACCAAATCGGGGCAAGTTCAAGATTTAATGCTCCAATGGTTGCAATCCTTAGTGCTTTGGTTTTGCACGTGAAATCTACCAAAACCGAATTATGAATCGAGCCATAATCGCAAAGCGATTCATTGAGTTGACCACGCCTCGAGCAAAATTTGTCAAAACAATATACCCAAAAATCAATCAAAGACAATGAAATGTCCAATATCAGCCAATAAATGACAAAATACGATATTTAAAGAGGAAAGGATTACACCTTTTCAAAACGCTGAGGGTGATACGTTCGAATCGAGTCGCAACGGCTCGAATCAGACCTCTAATTAGTGAAAGATCGAGCCTTTCACACTTGACCTTCTATAGACACAATAGGCAAGAAAAATCAAAGCAGATTTCCAGTTCTAATCAGAGAATAAATGATATAACGACGAAATTAACAAGAAATATATCACCTTTAAGAATTCTGAACACAATCCCTTGAAATCCGGTGAATCATGCCTTCATGTAAATCCATACGTTGCAGTGATTCGAACAACACCAAAACGTGTAAAGATTGCATCTTTACACAATCGAACCTTCCATAAATGGTATTATGCAATGGTTGCTCGAAAATGACCAAGGCAGCTTCTGTGTTCTTACCATAATCGAATTTGGCACGAGGTAAGAATGGAAGAACAGAAAATCGGGGATTCGATTTCAACGAAACGGAACCGGCAATAGTTATTGCAATGAATGCAATTTAGGACTTGAGGCAACAATTTGTTTGCAGAGAGAAACGGATAGTAAAAGATGGAGGCGTACGCACAATGTTCATCGATCTACTGGTGAGCTAGACTATAATCTGGTGTGGAGACCAGTGTTTGAACCTGTTAAGGGTGGGAAAAAAAAGAGACGGAGGCGTACAGACTGAAAGAGCAAGTCTGATAGAATTTTTTTTATGTGAATAAGAAAACTTGGGCCGGATATTGAGAACAAAAACAGGCTTTCAAGAGTCTGGCCGAGATGCAAAAAGGCCGGCAGATCAAATACTTGATGGACTGGATAATATTAAGACCTGCTAAAATAATCAATTTATTTATTACTTGATTGATTAATATATATATATAATTAATTTTATAACATATATCAATTATCAAATAACTAAAATTAATTGATCAACACATTTTCTGCAAAACCCAACAAAGGTGCTGACGGATGTAGGTCTATGACTTCACGGGTAGGTTAGTGTGATATATAATTAGTAAACCAAAGTCACACATATAGATATCATCATGTATAAAATACAGTTTATAACACTTATAAAGGGCTTATATAAAATGTTATATGGAATACTATATATAAAAGCTTTAATCAAAGGAAGCATTATTTTTGAAAATTAATCAACATAATTAACCATACCAAAAAAATACTCAACACAGCATAGTCTGAGTCTGAGTAGGATATCAGTTTGAATTCTCCTTCTTTTGAATACCATATCCCTACTCCTTATGTATCTTTTAAATACTTCAATGTTCTTTTGACGATAGTAAGATGGCTTTCTTTAGGTCTAGTTTGAAATCTGGCACATACACCAACAGTAAATGATATATCTGGTTTGCTGGCTGGAAGATAGAGTAGACTTCCAATCATTCTTCTGTAGAGAGTTTGATCCACATCTTTTCCATCTTTATCTTCATCTAATCTGATATTGGTTCCAATTGGTGTTGCAATGCCAGCTGATTTTTCCATTCCAAACTTCTTGATCAATTCCCTTGTATACTTGGTTTGGTGAATGAAAATTCCACTGTCCATCTGTCTTACTTGTAAACCGAGAAAGTAACTTAGTTCTCCCATCATACTCATCTGAAATTTTCTCTTCATTAAACTTGCAAATTTCTCACAGAGTTGCTCATTTTCTGATCCAAAAATAATGTCGTCCACATAGATTTGAACTAGGAGAGTACTTTCTTCAACTTTCATTCTGAATAAGTTTTATCAATAGTTCCTTTTGTAAAACCATTATCCACCAGAAATTGAGATAGAGTTTCATACCAAGATCTTGTTGCTTGTTTGAGTCCATAAAGAGCTTTTCTCAGTTTAAATACTTTATCAGCTTGATCTTTAATTTCAAATCCTGGTGGTTGCTGAACATAGACTTCTTCTTCAAGTATCCCATTCAAAAATACACTTTTAACATCCATCTGGTACACTTTGAATTTCTTGTGAGCTGCCAAAGCAAGAAATAGTTTGATTGCCTCCAACCTTGCAACTGAGGCATAAGTTACATCAAAGTCTATCCCTTCAGCTTGTGAGTAACCTTTTGATACAAGTCGGGCTTTGTGTCTGATAATATTCCCATCTTCATCAAGCTTGTTTCTGAAAACCCATTTAGTTCCGATTATGTTAACATGATCTGGCTTGTCAACTAAATCCCAAACTTGATTTCTCTCAAATTTGTTGAGTTCTTCTTGCATGGCCAAAATCCAATCTGGATCATTTAAGGCTTCTTCAATCTCTTTTGGTTCAAACTGAGACAAAAAGCATACTATCATAGCATCTAGTTGGTGTCTTGTATGAACTCCAGCTTGAAAATCACCTATCACTTGTTCTTCAGGGTGATTTCTCATCCATTGATGTACTGGGGGTTGCATCAACGGGTTTTCATTCTGTTGAGCTGGTTCTTCTGGAGCTAGATCATTTTCAATCGACCGCTTTCTTCTTGTTGTCGTTCGCCATCGTTCGATTATTTGTAACTCAGGTTGATCTTGATCTGAAGAATCTGAGATATTCAATCTTCCAATATCAATGAAAACTGGTTCTAGAGTCTTGGCTGACTGAGGCTGACAAACTGGTTCATCCTTGTCTTCAATTGTGTCTCCAGTAAACTTTGGTTCATCAAAAACCACATGTATCGATTTTTAATGCTTGAGTGTTCTCTTGTTTAACACTCTAAATGCTTTACTGACACTTGAGTAGCCTAGAAATATTCCTTCATCAGCTTTGGGTTGAAAATTTTTGAGCTGGTCTTTGCCATTATTGTGAACAAAACATTTGCTTTCAAAGGAATGAAAATATGAGACATTTGGTTTTCTTCAATTCCAAATCTCATAAAGTGTCTTTTCATGTCTCTTGTTCATGAGAGCTCGATTCTGAGTATAACAAGCTGTATTTACGGCTTCTGCCCAATATCTTTCTGGCAACTTAGATTCATAGATCATTGTTCTTCCAGCTTCTTTGAGTGTTCTATTTCCCCTTTTAGCTACTCAATTCTGTTGAGGTGTTGTTGTAGCTGCAAGCTGGTGTAGAACACAATTTTCTCCACAATATTCAATGATTATGTTGTTGAGAAATTCTGTTCCTTTGTCTGATCTGATCTTGATTACTGTAACACTCTTCTGATTTTGGAGTCTCTTGAGAAGTTCGGTCAGTTGTTGCTTGGTCTCACTTTTCTTGGTCATGAAAATAACCCAAGTGTATCTAGAAAAATCATCAACTACCACCAAAGTGTATTTCTTTCCACTAACACTGAATGGTGTAACTGGTCCAAACAAGTCCATATGTACCAGTTCTAAAACTCTGTTTGTTGAATGTTGAGACTTAGTCTTGAAACTTGCTTTTGTTTGTTTTCCTTGTTGATATGCATCACACAGGCGGTTTTTCTTGTATGTCATCTCTGGTAGTCCAATCATCAAATTCTTTTTGACTAACATGTTGATATCATCAAAGTTTAGGTGACTCAGTTTCTTGTGCCACAGCCAACTGAGTTCTGACTTGGTATGCACGATCAAACAAGTTTCTGAAACTGCTGTAGACCAATCTACAACATACATATTCTCTTCTCTTCTTCCAGCAAGAACTACTTGGAAAGCTGTTTCGCTGACGACAATGCAATACTCATTATCAAAGGTGACTTTGTATCCCATATCGCAGGATTATAGTGTAATCTTTCCATGTAAGATACATTCTTGATTGTGAGTCCATTTCTGATTAAGTTTCCATAACCTTTTGTGTAACCAGGTTTGTTGATAGGAACCAACTTTACAAGACATTTCACATGCAGATTCATTTTTACGATTATCACATTTCGGCATGTTTCGGGTGAGTTTAGACCTATTCTCGAGTATTAAATGAGGTTTTATTGCACGGCGAGTGATCGCGGGTTTTCCGTAAACTCGACCTTATTTTAGCATTTTATACTGTTTTTCCCGAGCACCCGTAGTTTGCGGGGTTATGCGTTTGCTTGTTGTTTTCATATGGATGCGGGACTAGGGTGTCTCGAGAGACCAAAGGCGAAGTATGAAGTTTAGACGTGCCAGTTGAGGCGAAACACGGAGGTTGAAGGTGAAAAAGTGAAGATTTTGGGTCACATGGGTCCGACGCCCGCCTGACACACCTTGACGTATCGCGTTCGATGGCTGTCGGACGGACAAAAACCTCTCTGGAAAATAGATTCTTGGCTGCAAAAGTTTGTCCGGACGGACAAGGTGTTGTGTCCGGACGGCTAACTCTCTGGAAATTGGGAAAACTTTGATGAAGAATTCGTCCGGACGGACAGATCCAGCATCCGGACGGACAAGTGCATTTCATCCGGATGGACATCTATGCATCTGTCCGGACACCTGGAAAATCAAGAACAGTCCGGCCGAACATGGCGGATATCCGTACGGACAGAAGACTTTCTATATAAAGCTGCCTCATTTTCTCACAGCCGGAAGCAGAAAAACAAGGGGAGATAATATTGGATAGGTTAGGCGATTTGGGGCGATTTTCTTCGTTTCTTAGAGTTAGAATTAGTGTTATATATCATTAGAATCCTCTTTCGATCTTCTCTTTGATCTACTAACTTTTAGCTTCGATCTGTAACATTTCAAGTGACAAGATTTGTTCTTTTGGAGCTCGAATTTGGTAGTTCTTCAAGTAATCGAAATGGGTATGTTTTCTTGTTGTTTTACCATTGTTGTGATGTTTTTCTTCCGTTTGTATTGTTTAGATTCGATTATGAGTAGCTAGATTTGTCGTATGGTTGAACCACGTGAATGCGGGTGAAACACCATTAGAGAGATGAACCGGGAGGTAGTGTAGCGCGTAATTTAACGTTCTAATCGATAATCCACATTACGAAACTTGTTTTGATTGTTTTAATAGCTTTGAATGAGATTGACAACCTTGTTCATTGTTGCACACACGTAGCTTATAAATGTATGTTGCGCGACGTGTGGGAACGGGTTTCGGACCGTAGAAGTTTTGGGCTTGAAAGGTAGTCGACACCTACCCGTGTACTAGATTGACGCCCTAGTCATCAAGTCCGCCCAATACGGGTTTGTCCTATGAGTTATCGTTAGTCGGCAAGGTAGAGTAAGGCACACGCCCGGGGCAATATTTCGAGAGGTAAAGTAATCCGGCCAAACGTAGTTCGCCATACCTCTTTTAATTGTTTAGAATTCCGAGTAGTGTAATCTTTCTTTTACGTAATAGTATAACTTCACACCTATCTGTTTGACTGGGGCGAAAAGCTAAGTCAACTGTGGTACTCAAAACCAATCTCTGTGGGTTCGACCTCGGACTCCTCAAGCACTATCCTACAATCGACCCGGTCCACTGCCGGTTAGAAAGTAGATTTTGCTAAGGTTTTGAGTTTTTACTTGATCGACCGGACCGTAGAAAATCCGCTTATCAAGTTGGCGCCGTTGCCGGGGATTGGCAATGCTTTGATATCACAAAAGTTGACCGAAAGCTTGGGCTTAGGTCATTTTTTTTGTTTTCTTGTTGCTTTGTTTTGACTTGCAGCTGAAGTGCCACACCACCTATTGATGAGGTGGTGGTGACGAGGCACTGTGATTGTTTTCGTGTTGTTTTCTGTGATTTTGCAGATTGAGCATAAATGGGTGGATACTCTCAACAATACAACTTTTATGAAGAAAAATCCACCTACCAACCTTGGGCACCTGAGCTTGGTCAAAATCAGTATTATCAACCTTATGACCAAGAGCAGGGTGCGTCCATGGGATGTGGAATGGACGACGATTATCGATATGATGAGGGAACTATAATAGATGCAAATTTTGGGGAAATTGGAACCGAGAATCGACCGGAAATCGGGAGGCAATCAAAGCCAAGATGACTACAATTGGAGCCCAAATCAAGGACAAGGGAATAATCGAATTATGACTCGAACAACCCTTGGAATTGGAGCTCTCAAAATCAAACTTACAAGCAGATTGACCTTGCCTATGCCGAAGAGGAACGAAAGTAGGTATTATTCAGAGAGCTAATGGAAAGGGTTTCTATGGCTATTGATGAGGAAGTGTCGGCACATCAATTGATCGATTGGTTGAACCGGATGCTCGTGTTATATAAAGAGGCCGAGGATGCTTTGAAACGGGCCGGGAGATGCAAGACAAGTTTTCCAGTTGGGGAGTATAGGACCCGCCTAGCCAATGAAGATTGGCCCCATATGAGATCAAAGCTATGTTGGATGTCTCGGATATCGTGTCTCTCATGACGGCCCGGATGCCGTATCAAAATGAAAAGTCTTGCACACAAAAACGGTCCGGGTAGAGCGGTGATATTGACGAGTCAAGTTGCTATAATGAGGTGCTCGTCCCGGAGGATTCGATGATTGAGTTGGCTTTATCACCGCCAACCCCATTGTAGTATTTGATTATATGAGTTTCCAAGTCCTCCCGAGTGAACTCCCGAATAGTGAGCTGAAAAATGATGATGTTTTGGTAGAGTCCGTGATGCAAACCGAGTTGGAAGCTAGGAAAAGGAGTTAGGCTGGCACATAAGAGAGAACTCGCGATGGAAATAGGGCCGAAAGAAAGTCGTCGGTGAAGAGGTTCGGTGGAGAGTGAGGTTGATGAATCGGCTTTCTATGAGGAGATTTGAGCGAGATTGAGATGCAAGAAATTGATATGGGATCGCCCATCACTCCATTAGTTGATGATGTACCATTCGAGTCGGTACTTGTAGTGGAGCCTACCTCAGTTTTGGGTGAGCCGGAAGCTTTTGGTATTGCCATGCTCTGGGACATGGAGGATACCCATGATTGTAAAGTAAGGGAGGTGGAACTGTTGTCCATCATACCACATCCCGACGATGACCATCATGACACCTTAACGACAAGTGCGATAGATTTATTTGAGGTCGTCGATCCGGTGGGATTAGAAATGGAGAAGAAGACGGGACAGCTCATTCTGCCGCCTAGCTCGCTAGTGGTTCGAGGTCATGTGGATGAGCCCATTATGCTGACACCCCCAAATAGATTGGTCATCTTTGATATACCGGTCCCAGATTATTACTCCCTTCCATTCTGTGCGGATGAGTTCTACGAGGTTAAGTTCGAAGGGTCCCGGGTGGAAGACACACGTAGAGGTGATAGAGAGGAAAGACCACGGTGGTGGGGTGATTCCAAGAAGAAGATGATGAGAGGTTTTGACAGAAGAGGATTCCCGAGTTGGGAGGAGGTTGCATCGAGGGCTATGAGAGGTAAGTTTCTAACGAACTCGGTTTTCATGATGCTTGCTATTTGTATTCTTCTTGAGTTGTTGATCTTTTTGAGTTCGGATTTTGGTTGATGGTTTTGATGATACTTGTTTGAAATGAAATATTTGAATTGTTGTTTTGAGTCTTTTATGGTTTGAGTCCGTTTTGGTGTCACTTGGTCGAGCCAACGACGTAAAACAAAGGCGCTCGGTGGGAGGCAACCCACCATTTGCTGTGTTTTGCTTGTTTTGAGGTGATGTTTTTGCTACTTTTTCTCGATCTACCGATTGTAAGCCATAAGGCACCCACTTTTCATCTTTTCATGTCTCATGTGACTTGTCTTGGATTTGTGGATTTTGTGTTGGGCACGTTTGGACGTGATTGGTTGTTATTGTATGTTTGATTCATATTTGACTATCTTTGTGACATACTTGTTCAAATTTTCTGACGTGACGAGGTCGTTCTTTTTATTATCCCCAGAATTCCCCATATTATATGCTTTGGCACGCGGACCATGTCCCGTGCATGTATTTCTTGGATGTTTTTCAATGACTAGGGATTCGGGATGGACTACTTTCACGACCGTTACGGGACTTGATCGCGCCGTTTTGCCGGGCTCATAAGCTAAGTCTTTCTTTTTCCTCTCGTTCACACACCGAGGACGGTGCTTCACTTAAGTGGGGGGGGGGGACGACTTAGCTTATTCGCTTGTTCTTAAAAGTATTAGGCCGTGATGTGATAAACTTGGTTTTTACTCGTTTCCGAGTCGATTTTTAGGCCGTTTTTCAAATTTTTCCAAGATTTTAACACCACGTTATATGCATGCTGTTCACAATTGAGTGGTGAAAACTAAAGACCTTTCCAAGATTTTAACACCACGTTATATGCATGCTGTTCACAATTGAGTGGTGAAAGGTCTTTAGTTTTTTGAATGTCTAACAGTGAGTCTATATTGTCATGATACGGAACACTTTTTAGTACACGTTTGACGACGGTTATGCTTCTCACGATTACTTTACACACCTGTACCCCTAGTTTCGAGGCGAAATAGAAGGATTGGCCTTGGTAGGAACACGGGATGACAGTTTTGGCGTTCTTTTTGACCCTACTTCAGGCAAATAAGCCTGAGCCGAATGTTTGACCTTCGTAGCCCCTCTCAGCCTTGATAGAATGGTCCGACCACCATTCGCTTTATAGCCATTTCGTTACTTAGTCAGAAACCTACACTTGAGCCTTATTTTAGTCACATTCCCTTCATTTGACCCTACGAGTGGACTTAGTCTCTTGTTAAACCACACTTGCCAAGGCAAGTGTGGGGTGGGGGGAGATGTTGTTTTTTGAGTCGGGTTGTTGTTTCCTCAGTTTTAGAGCTATAAGGAGAGGAGGAACTCAGTGGGGCTGGATGCTCGGGGTTCATTTCAAAAAAAAAATAAAAATAAAATTCAAATCAAATAATTGTGTTGTATATAGAAATAAAGGGTTGAAAAAGGGAATGAGCTTAAAGCAATGATGATGTTAGGGTTGGGATAGTCAGATAGGTACTAAGTATTCGAGCTCACCTCACGACACTTGAAACATAGTCGAGTTTGGCAATGAGTTCGGGTATTTTAGTGTCCTATAGTTCCCAAAGTGTTGAAAATGATCAAAAAGGAGTTTGGTGGGTTTGTTTGGTAAAGAAGACGTGAGTACGTGTTTGGATTATGTTCATCGTGCTTTTTTTTCTCCGTTTCCCAAATTACCTTTTTCGATTAACCGAATTTACCTAGCCTAACGTTATAACCATTCAAGTCCTGCTGGACCGTGTTTAACCTTGGTTAGTCCCGATTAGTGGAGATTCTAGGAAGGGCAGGATTGTGTAAAGTCATTTGTCCGGTATTCCAAGCCCGAAATCGTATTAAGCATAAGTCGTCGTCATTCAACACACACTCACTCCGTGTCATGATCCAGTAGAGTCAAAGTAATGCATTCACTTAACTAAGTTCTTTTCACCTCGATATTTTGAAATGCATGCATGTACCGTAAAGTTGATTCCTTGGTATTGTTTGAACGCCTAATTTACTCGAGGACGAGTAAAGGCTAAGTGTGGGGTGGTGATAGGAACCAACTTTACAGTACATTTATGTACAGTTCAGCCCACGATTATCACTTTTCTGGCATGTTTCGGGTGAGTTTAGACCCTATTTTGAGTATTAAATGAGGTTTTATTGCACGGCGAGTGATCGCGGGTTTTCCGTAAACTCGACCTTATTTTAGCATTTTATACTGCTTTTCCGAGCACCCATAGTTTGCGGGGTTATGCGTTTGCTTGTTGTTTTCATATGGATGCAGGACTAGGGTGTCTCGAGAACCCGAAAGGCGAGAAGTATGAAGTTTAGACGTGCCCGAGGCGAAACACGGAGGTTGAAGGTGAAAAAGTGAAGATTTTGGGTCACATGGGTCCGACGCCCGTCTGGACACCTTGACGTCGCGTTGATGGCTGTCCGACGGACAAAAACCTCTCATCCGGACGGCTAACTCTCTGGAAAATGGATTCTTGGCTGCAAAAGTTTGTCCGGACGGACAAGGTGTTGTGTCCGGACGGCTAACTCTCTGGAAATTGGGAAAACTTTGATGAAGAATTCGTCCGGATGGACAGATCCAGCATCTGGACGGACAAGAGCATTTCATCCGGATGGACATCTATGCATCCGTCCGGACACCTGGAAAATCAAGAACAGTCCGGCCGGACATGGCGGATATCCGTACGGACAGAAGACTTTCTATATAAAGCTGCCTCATTTTCTCACAGCCGGAAGCAGAAAAACAAGGGG
The DNA here is from genome assembly GCA_026214975.1 of Gentiana macrophylla. Lineage (NCBI taxonomy): Eukaryota > Viridiplantae > Streptophyta > Magnoliopsida > Gentianales > Gentianaceae > Gentiana > Gentiana macrophylla. Next base: position 68,413,120 of record CM047810.1, read on the forward strand.
AGATAATATTAGATAGGTTAGGCGATTTGGGGCGATTTTCTTCGTTTCTTAGAGTTAGAATTAGTGTTATATATCATTAGAATCCTCTTTCGATCTTCTCTTTGATCTACTAACTTTTAGCTTCAATCTGTAACATTTCAAGTGACAAGATTTGTTCTTTTGGAGCTCGAATTTGGTAGTTCTTCAAGTAATCGAAATGGGTATGTTTTCTTGTTGTTTTACCATTGTTGTGATGTTTTTCTTCCGTTTGTATTGTTTAGATTCGATTATGAGTACTAGATTTGTCGTATGGTCGAACCACGTGAATGCGGGTGAAACACCATTAGAGATGAACCGGGAGGTAGTGTAGCGCGTAATTTAACGTTCTAATCGATAATCCACATCACGAAACTTGTTTTGATTGTTTTAATAGCTTTGAATGAGATTGACAACCTTGTTCATTGTTGCACACACGTAGCTTATAAATGTATGTTGCGGCGACGTGTGGGAACGGGGTTTCGGGACCGTAGAAGTTTTGGGCTTGAAAGGTAGTCGACACTACCCGTGTACTAGATTGACGCCTAGTCATCAAGTCCGGCCCAATACGGGGTTTGTCCTATGAGTTATCGTTAGGCGGCAAGGTAGAGTAAGGCACACGCCGGGGCAATCTTTCTGGAGGGTAAAGTAATCCGTTGAAACGTAGTTCGCCATACCTCTTTTAATTGTTTAGAATTCCGAGTAGTGTAATCTTTCTTTTACGCAATAGTATAACTTCACACCTATCTGTTTGACCTGAACTGAGTGCTAAGTCAACTGTGGTACTCAAAAACAATCTCTGTGGGTTCGACCTCGGACTCTTCAAGCACTATCCTACAATCGACCCGGTCCACTGCCGGTTAGAAAGTAGATTTTGCTAAGGTTTCGAGTTTTTACTTGATCGACCGGACCGTAGAAAATCCGCTTATCATTTGTCTTTACTACCAAAATTGACTCTTGGTCCATCTTTAGCTACAAAATCAGTGAGACAGTCCTTGCTCTTTGTCATGTGCCTAGAGCATCAACTGTCAAAGTACCAAATATCCTTCAAAACAATTTAAAATGCTTTAGGTACCCAACTCTGCTTTGGTCCATAGTAGTCATTTGTCAAGATAACTCGGGTATATTTCCATAAGGTCTTCTCTGAAATTGTTGCCTTTGTTTCATATATATAAGCCACACTTCCAAATATCTTTTCTTGGATTGCGTCTCATTTATATGTTTTCTTAGGTCTTCTGGTTTAGACTGATTTCCAAAATGTTTTCTATTATTAAAAGTTGCATAATAACCATCATTCCTTTTGTACTGAGGTCTGGACTGACCTTTGTACTAGGACTTTTGCTGAGAACTATGATAAGCTCTCTGCTGAGTCTTGGACTGAAACTTGTGATAAGTTTTCGGTCTGGAATGATTGTTCTTATCAGTTTTAATAGTAGATTCAGTAAAATTCAAATCATCATCAGTGGGGTATAGTCTGCCTTTCCCCACGGATGTGTGAATCTTTGAATGTTTGACATTTTTAGATTTACTCTAATTAAAATTTTTCTGGTTCTTGACTTGATTAGTTTTTGTAGATCTGGAAGTTGATCTATCATTTCGGTTTCCATGAGGTACAGCTGATCTACCATTTGGTTTACCTTTGCAGGTAGGTACAGTTGTCTTCTTGGAGAACTGTGTTGTCTTATGTGAAGCTGACTTTACTGGTTCAGCAATTTTCTCAGTCTGTGGAAGTTACTCAGCTACAAACTTAATTCCAGTTTTGATACTAGATTCAGCAGCTTTGCTAGTTCCTTCCTTAGAAGATTGATGTGTATCAAATCCTAAGCCAGTTCTGTCTCCATATGGCTTTCCTGATTTGAATCCAGTAGATGAACTTGATTGAGCAAAAGATTCAGTTGCTGCTGCTGATGCAGTGGGCTGATACTGATTCTTTCCTTTATCAGTTATAGTCAACTTCATCATATTTAGTTTGGACTTCAATTTTTCAACTTCAAGAATTAGAACTTCTTTCTCAGCTTTAATTGATTCATAACCAGCTTGAATAGTTACTAGCTGATTCATCAATTCGTCAAGTGTTTCTTCTAATTCCAGATTTTTTGGATTGGAGTCAGCAGTCGAAGAACATGCATTCTATATGAAAATCTGAGCTGAGGAATATTTAGAGTTAGATTCACATACCTCATTTGGATTCTCCATATGAGCCATTAAAGCTATGTCATATGATAATCTTTCAGTGCCAGCTTCACTCATCTCTGGCTAAGAGTGCTCTTCTGCCAGTTCTTCGTTGCTGAGTCTTCTTACCAGTCAGCTCTGGACATTAAGCTTTGTAGTGTCCAGCCTTCTTACAGTTGAAGCAAAGATATTCATCGTATTTCTTCTTTTCAGGAGTCATCTTGATGAACTTCTGAGTGACTGGGTGTCCACTCTTCATTCTTTGAATTTTGTTCATCATTAGAGCCATCTGCTCCTCCATCTCATCCAATTGCTGAAGATTGCTAGATGAGGTTTCTTGGTTATCATTTGAGGCTGTTGCTGCAAGAGCTGTTGTTTTGGATTCCTCCATGGCTTTGATTAGAGATGTTGTCATGGTGAAATCTTCACTGAATTCCTAAGCTTTGAGATCTGAGAAGATTTTGAATGAATTTTTTGTGTCAAGTCTTCTTGATTTTTCCATTGCAGTGACCTTCATCTTCCAATACATTGGTAAAGCCTTCAAGATTCTAGTGTTGATCTCTTTCTTGGTGTACTCAATCTTGAGTAGAGCCAATTCATCCATGATAGCACTGAATTATGTTTCCACCTGATCAATATTTTCGCCTGACTTCATCTTGAAATTCTCAAACTTCTGTTTTGTGACGGAGATCTTATTCTCTTTAATAGAGCCACTTCCTTCGCAAAACAACTGAAGTTTCTCCCATATCTCTTTTGTAGTAGTGCAATCCTTGACTTTCAGATACATGTTGCTGTCAAGAGTTCTGAGTATGATGTCCATGGCGAAATTATTCAAGTTGTTTCTCTTTCGAACATCACTGGTCCATTCAGCTTTAGGCTTGGGAACTCTAACTTGATTTTCACCAACAGTCTGCATGTAAGTGATCTGGATAGGTCCATCAGTGAGTACATCTATCATCTCATCATGAGAAGCTGCTAGAAAAGCCTGCAAACGACATTTATATTCATCAAATCTATCCATATTGCACATCAACATTTGTCTGGCATACTGAGTGTTATCCATTGTGTGAGTGAATGAGATTTGTATTATGCAAAGACTGGAATATGAAACACTGAGCTTTTTCAGGAGAACAACTAGAGGAGATAATTAGAGCAGGTGAGTTTTCAACAATAACTTGTTAAAGTAAGACTGCTCCAATATCTATTGTTGGTCTCTTGGAAAGGCTAACACAAGTTTAGAGGAGAGGGGGGGGGGGGTGAATAAACTTGTCACCAAAAACCTAACTGAGAACCGAGTCTCATGCAGGTTGATTAACAATTAAGGTTCAGTTTTAACTTGTGTGGAGTTGAGCTGACAAAGCTGAGTTTTGGTCAAACTGACTTATACAAAACTGAGTCAACCGGCAGCGGATATAAATTTTAGCCTTTATCTGGATCTTGTTATTCTATAAGATAAAGCTGTATGAAAAACTAAATTCTGGTGAATGTCAGTTTGTGAACTGTGTATGCTTATAACAATCAATTTCAGTATGCTGTAAAAACAAATATAAATGCTGTAAAGTAAATAAAAAAAATGTAAATCCGTAAAGTAAGTAGAGCAAGAATTATAGTGGGTCCAGGTGGTGTAATCCTGTCAGTCCACTCTTCCTCTGTGATGTAGGAGGAAAATTCCACTAGAACTCCTTGAGATACGCTGTTACAAAAAGTCCTATATGATAGTCCTTAACTAATCCCTAGTGTCATTATCTAAACAACAAAAGAACAAGTTGTATGGCTACTCTTCAATTGATTGAACCACTAGTCCTTAGAGGTTTGTATTGCCTCTTCACCAGCTACCACCACAAACACAGTCTACCCGACAACAAATGTCACAACTGTCCTTGGAAACTCCTTGACCGGATTGCTTCACGGTCTAAGCCTTTGATTAATAATCAAAGTTGGGTTGAGAATCAATAAATTGATTCTTGCTTGTGGTTCTTCAAAGTGTAGAAATCTGGATAAGATCGATGTAGCTTGAACACATGAAGAATACTAGATAAGATCTTGTTGAGTGCAAATAACAAATCGAATGAACGAGACTTTTGCAGAAAAATGCTTGTAATCTTGTTAATTCTTGGTGTTTGATCCTTGGTGCAAAGTCCTCTATTTATAGTGTGAGGTCCAACATTCATCTTTCTTGAATTCGAATTGTATCAATGTCTATCTTGTAACGGCTATATTTAGTGACCGTTCTGACTTGTCAGTATTTCATCCAATAAGGTTGCTTCCTTTACAACGTTCGAATGTACTTTCAGTTTGTTGGATGACTGACTTATAAAACTGTGTATCCTGATCAGTTTTATACTGAGTATGTCAGTTTTCAGTTTACTAACTGACTTAGAGCATTAACTGAGTTTTTACTCTTCTTCAAAAACATTAGTAATCTATTTGTTTGATTTTATGTGACTGAATCAGATTACATCATTCCTTATAACGATCTTCTAAGATATCATTGGTCCTTATGATACTTGGTCTTCTTTCAAGATCCATAAAGTCAGTTCAGACCATCACAGACTTACCTGAATTCTAACCTTATAGTCTCGGCTTAAGATCTTCATAACTGAGTTTGATCCCTCAGTTCTTCAATCTTTCTTAACTGAGTTTGTGTCCCTCAATGCTTCAAATATTGAGTTTGTTCCCTCAGCCTTCAGTTTTAGATAAGCCAACCGAGTCTGTGTCCCTCAATGCTTCAAATATTGAGTTTGTTCCCTCAGCCTTCAGTTTTAGATAAGCCAACCGAGTCTGTGTCCCTCAATGAACTTACCTTATTCAGTTCTGAGTGAACTTCAGTTCATGGTGTATATCTTCAGTCTTCAGTTCAGTTCCAGTTATCTAAGTGTTTTCCATTTTCTTAGATGATTTCCAGTTTCAGTTTTACGACACTTCTGTCTATTACAGTGCTTGTCTGATATAACCTATACAATTATCAGACTCTAGTAAAACCTATACATTCAGTTCTAGACATCTTTTAGCTTTCCACTATAACAGTTAGGTTCAGCACTTCATCAATGGGGTGTTAATAAACATATTCTTGAATACGATGAATCATCATCAAAACTAAATTTTATTCCCAACAAATGGTCCTGAGGGTCCTTGTTTCCGTCGTAGGGTTCCGACTTTGGGATCTTGATGATACATATCATGGAGGCTCAAGTAATGACCTTGAAGACGTTGAGAGTATGGATCCACTTCAACTTCAAGATGGTCCGGTTACGAGAGCTCGAAAGAGAAGATTTGAGGATGCTTTGAAGAACATCGTTTTGGCAAGCTCTCAACAATACATTGAGGAGTTTAAGCATGAAGACTTGTCCATTTGATTAATAATAACTTGTAATTGGGGTTAAGGGGTTTTTGGGAAGTTTTGTCTATTTTTAGTAACCTTGCCATAAATAGCCTATTTTGGCCAAACCCGACATCCACTTACTATTTTTGGATTTTGACCCTACCATCCACATGTCCTACATCCTTTTAAGGTATACCTTACCTTAATTCTTGATGTCATAACCTTTTTCACCTTAACTTTGGGAAACTTTTCTTCCATTTTTTGTTAAGCCTCAAGACATGTCCAAGACTTGGCCTAGACACACCTTGGGCGCCTAACCCTTTATCCCACATCGAAAATATGCTTAGCCAAACTTCAAAATCCCAACTATAAGTTGTTTTTCTACCACATTGCTAGTTTGTGGGAAGTTGCATTTTCTTGTTGCCTATATAAGGCTTTGTCTTGCTAATGTAATTTTTAGACAATTTTTTTGAGTGAAAACTTTATATATAATTTGAGTTTCAGTGAGTGAAACTTGTGAGTTAAATATTTTACCTTGCTGATTGGGTGAATGTTTTAACTTGAGAACTTATCAAAAGTCTGAGCAACTTTTGTTCGGCGTTCTCGACTTGGTGAAACCCGAAGTGCTGATTCCGAGGGTTGATCTAAGCTTGGCTCGTTTTATCCTTATTTTCCAGAAATCGTGTAAGTCTTGTTCTTCTTCCTAACTCTCGTGTTCATCATTTGTAGTTTTTCTTAGAATACTTCAATCTAGATCCCTAGTATTCATATCATTTGGTATCAGAGAGCCTAGGGATTGAGGTGTTCATCTTTTGTTTTTCTTGTTTGTTCATCTCCAATTTTTTTTCCTTCTCTTCGTCTTATAAAAAAAAAATTTAACGCAGCATACATGTCCTCCAAAACCGAAAATTGTTTAAATTGTATGTTCTTTTCATCTCTTGTTTCATCTCTTATATGTGATATTGCATGATTCGGTGCTTAATCCTCTATACGAATTGTGTTACTGTTAATTTTTCCATCAATTTGAATAGTAACATACATAGTTTTGTTTCCTTCTTTGCTTGTTCTTCATCTCTTCTTCTATTATTCATCTATGATCCTTCCAAAATTCCAGCCCTAATTTATTTCCTACCCCACGGCTATTGAATAAGAGTTGTAACAATTGTCTTTTCATTTTCCGAAACATAAGTTGTCTTACATTATCATTAGTTCCATTACATATTATTTAGTGCACCTTTACTATTTTATAAGTTAGAAAGTTGTTTGATATTCATAGTTAAAAAAAAAAAAGAAATCAGGCCGTAATACAAAAAAAAACAAAAAAAATAAAAATAAAATAAATACGAGCCTAAGTTTAAAAAAAAAACAAAAGATAGCATACTTGTTTGAATTGATTCTTGGGTGCACGCTATTTGGTTACTACTTTTGAGTAAATCTTATTGGAACACACACCTTTATCTTGTCCCTTTTCACTCACCTTAAGCCTTTCTTCCAATCATTCTCAATTCTTAGATTGATTTGGGGGTTAGTCATTTTGGTGCTCATTGAGTTGTGCAATTGTTTGCCATATTTGCTCTTACTTTGATTTGTTTGACGGTTGGACCTCACCTAAAGCAAGGATTGAGGGTGAGTGTAAACACGAGTGATTTGTGAGACAAAGAAAAAAAAAACACTTGAAAATGGCTCATGATGAACAAAGTGACACGCCGTTGGAAAATCGATTGCGTCTACACCAACAAGCTATTTATGGAGATGTTACTAATCGTATAGAACAAGTGCATACTAATTTGGATGAGCGATTTGAGCAGTTTCAACAAACTATGACAGATCAAATTACTCAATTATTTCAACAACATGGGATTGGTAATATTGGTGGTGCACGTGGCCGTGGTAGAGGGGCTCGGGGACGTGGGGTTGGAGGACGTGGGGGAGATGGTGGACGAGGATTTGGGGGTGGACGAGGTGAATTTGAGGTTAATGATGACGAATACAGTGAGGTCGCCGATAATTACGAGCAAGAAGCATTTGAAGTGGTAGCCGATGATAATATGTGTGGGTTAAAATATAAAATTCCCTCTTTTGATGGCAAATCTGATCCGGGGAAATACTTAGAATGGGAAATGAAGATGAATCAGATTTTTGCGGTTCATAATTATAGTGAAGCGAAGAAGTTAGGATTGCTACCTTGGAGTTTACGGGTTATGCGATGAGTTGGTGGCATAGCTTTCAAGAGAATCGTCGACGTCGGGGTGAACAACCAATTAATTCGTGGACTCTTTTGACCGAACATATGCGTATCAAATGGGTCCCTAATCATTATTTTCGGGACCAAGGTTTTAAGTTGCAACAGTTATCACAGTCGGGGAAATCAGTTGAGGATTTTTACGAGGAAATGCAAGTTACAATGCTTCGGGCTAATATTATTGAACCAGAATACGTAACCATGCAGCGTTTTTTATGTGGTCTTCGAGATGATATAGCGGGCCAAGTTGAACTCCAAAACTATCAAACTTTAAGTGATATGGTTAATGGCGCATCGATGGTGGAACGTAGGCTTAAGATCCGACGTGCAGAGAGAGCCAAAGTTAATCGTCCTTTTGGTTATCGCAGCTCATTTACGCCTTCTTTTCATCAAGGAGGTTCATCTAGTTCATCTATTTCAGCCCCTACCAAACAGGTTGAAAGTTCTTCTCGTTCTACGAACCATAAATCTAAGTTATCCGAGATTTTGACACCGAATAAAGGCAAGGCTGAAGTTGGAAGTTCTCGGGATATTGAGTGCTTTAAATTTAAAGGAAAGGGTCATTATGCTACCAATTGCCCGAATAAACACACCATGACCGTGGTTGGACATTCGGCATCAAGTATTACTTACGAGTCTCATTCCGAAGAAGAAGCCGAGGATGATCGATGTTCTTGCTGATCATGCAGACGAGTTGGATGCACATGCCTCTTCTACTTATGGGGCGTGTTAGTCATTAGAAAGACATTGGCTGTTCATGCAAAATTGGACGATACTATTCAGCGTGAAAACATATTTCAATCAACTTGTGGTATTGCGGGACGGACGTGCAACTACATCATTGATTCCGGGAGTTGTGCAAATTTGGTAAGTCATACTTTGGTTAAGGATTTTCATTTTCCTTTATTACCACATGCACATCCGTATAATTTGCAATGGATGAATGACGAGGCTGATATTCGTGTGTCCCATCAAGCATATGTTAAATTTCGAGTTGGTAAATTGGTTGATGAAGTTTTATGTGATGTAGTTCCGCTTTTTGTCACTCATTTATTGTTAGGTAGACCATGGCAATTTGATAGATCAGCATTGTATAATGGTCGTCTTAATACTTGGTCATTTTCATTGCATGGTCATACGATTACTTTGCATCCCATGACACCTACGCAAGTTCATTCCGAACGATTGCGTATGGCTAGTTCTAGGAAAGCTGCTTCTATAAGTGAGAAAAAAAATGTGAATGAGGGAGTAAAAGTTGAAAATCATGGCGTGAATTTGGAGAGAAAAAGACATGAGGGCGTTTTATCACATCTTGAGGAAAGTACTGTCGAAAATTGCAATATGGCAAGGGAGGGTGTTACTTTTGAGGGAGATAAAAGGTTGGTGCCGCTTGGTAAGGGTGTGGGATCCTTCAAACACGAGGGTAAAATAAAAGTTGAAAAGAAAGAAAGTAAGGGTGTGAAGCACGCTTCTTGCGAAACCTAACTTGATCACTACCACGTGAAATAGTGGTAACTTTGTTTTTCTTATCTATTTTAATGAAGTCGTTCCAAGTTTTAAATGCTTGGTTTCTTTTGACGACTTAACACCTTCCCTCCCGAGTGTTGTTTGTTCCTTGCTGCAGGATTTTGCTGATGTGTTCCCGGATGAAGAACTGAATGGATTACCACCTTTGCGAGGTGTGGAACATCAGATTGATTTGGTTCCGGGAGCTACACTCCCCAACCGACCTGCTTATCGAGCCAATCCCGAAGAAACGAAGGAAATACAATGGCAAGTTGCGGAGCTGTTGGAAAAAGGCAAGATCCGAGAGTCCTTAAGCCCTTGTGCCGTGCCGGTGATCGTTGTTCCAAAGAAAAGTGGGGAGTGGCGCATGTGCATGGATTGCCGTGCCATCAATAATATCACGGTTAAATATTGTTATCCGATTCCGCGTTTGGACGATATGCTTGACGAGTTGCACGGTAGTAAGTATTTTTCGAAAATTGATTTACGTAGTGGCTATCATCAAGTTCGTATCCGTGAGGGTGATGAGTGGAAAACCGCTTTTAAAACTAAGTTTGGACTTTATGAGTGGTTGGTCATGCCTTTTGGACTTACGAATGCACCGTCTACATTTATGCGCTTAATGAATGAGGTCCTATGATAGTTTATTGGTCATTTTGTTGTCGTATATTTTGATGATATATTGGTTTATAGCACCACACTCGATAATCATGTTGCACACTTACAAGCCGTTTTAGACACACTTAGGCGTGCTAAGTTGTATGCTAACTTGAAAAAGTGTGATTTTTGTTTGGATCGAGTTGTCTTTCTTGGTTTTGTAGTAAGTGCAGATGGAGTGGAGGTTGATCACGAAAAGGTTCGAGCTATCAAGGAGTGGCCACAACTAAAAAACATTGCTGATGTGCGAAGTTTCCTTGGTTTGGCGGGTTTCTACCGACGTTTCGTGAAGGATTTCAGCACCGTTGCTGCTCCATTAACGGAACTCATCCGCAAAAACGCACCTTTTACTTGGGGAGATCGCCAAAGGGAGTCTTTTGAACTTTTGAAACTTAAACTTATTTCTGCACCTATACTTGCATTACCTGATTTCGATAAAGTGTTTGAGTTAGAATGTGATGCTTCGGGTGTGGGTGTGGGTGGCGTTTTATTGCAAGAAAAGGGCACTATTGCATATTTTTCTGAAAAATTAAAAGGTGCTCACTTGAATTATTCCACGTATGATAAGGAGTTATATGCTTTAATTCGTTGTTTGCAAACGTGGCAGCACTACTTTAGGCCTCGTGAATTTATTATTCATATGGACCACGAGTCTTTAAAGTATCTTAAAGGTCAAGGTAAGTTGAGTAAGCTACACATTCGGTATATTGAGTTTATCGAATCCTTTCCGTATGTCATTAAGTTTAAGAAAGGACAAGACAATGTCATTGCGGATGCTTTGTCTAGACGTCATTCACTTATCACATCTTTGCAGTCGAAATTACTTGGGTTTGAACTTATTAAGGAATTATATCCTCAGGATGTTGATTTTAGTGATGTTTATGCTAAGTGTCCATCATCTACTTTTCCCGAGTATTACTTGATGGTTTTTTATACAAAGGGGATACGTTATGTATTCCTCGGGCGTCTTTACGTGAGCTGTTGTTACGAGAATCTCATGGGGGAGGGTTAATGGGACACTTTGGTATTGATAAAACTTACGAGATGTTACGCACTCATTTTTATTGGCCTAGGATGCGATCTGATGTGGCTAAGTTTTGTGATTCATGTCTAGTGTGTAAGCATGCTAAATCGAGGTTGAAACCACATGGCTTGTATACTCCTTTACCTATTCCTACATCTCCTTGGACTGATATTTCGATGGATTTTTTGTTAGGCTTACCTAGGTCTAAGAGTGGGAAAGACTCCGTGTTTGTAGTGGTCGATAGATTTTCTAAGATGGCTCATTTTATTCCATGTTCTAAGACTAATGATGCATCTTATGTGGCTGATTTGTTTTTCAAGGAGATAGTACGATTGCATGGGATACCTAGAACCATTGTAAGAAATCTTGATACTAAGTTTGTGAGTCATTTTTGGCGTGTATTATGGCTGCGTTTGGGTACTTACTTGTTATTTTCGACTTCATTTCACCCACAGACTGATGGTCAAACAGAAGTAGTTAATCGTGCGTTGGGTCAATTACTTCGAACTGTTGTGAAAAGCAATTTAAAGAATTGGGAGTCATGTTTACCTTATGTCGAGTTCGCATACAATCGTGCTAAGAATTCTGCTACTAAATACACACCCTTTGAACTTGTTTACGGTTTTCTGCCTTCAGCACATTTTGATTATGTTCCATTGCCTCCAGGTGATCAAGTATGTTTGGATGGAGACGCTAAAGCTGAATTGGTGAAGAAGCTTCATGAGAAAGCAAGGCTGAATGTAGAAAAAGCAACAGAGAACTATTCAAAGCATGCAAACAAAGGGCGGAAAGAGCTGATTTTTGAACCGGGAGATTTGGTGTGGCTACACCTCCGCAAAGATAGATTTCCACATTTTCGCAAGTCCAAGCTCAATCCACGTGGAGATGGTCCATTCCAGGTCTTGGCACGCCTCAACAACAATGCTTACACGCCGACATCCTCTCGAGAGTGGAATATCTCACCAACGTTCAATATTGCCGACTTGTCACCTTATACGGCTGTTTCTGATCTGAGGACAGATCCTTTCCAACCGGGAGGGAGTGATACATATCATGGAGGCTCAAGTAATGACCTTGAAGACGTTGAGAGTATGGATCCACTTCAACTTCAAGATGGTCCGGTTACGAGAGCTCGAAAGAGAAGATTTGAGGATGCTTTGAAGAACATCGTTTTGGCAAGCTCTCAACAATACGTTGAGGAGTTTAAGCATGAAGACTTGTCCATTTTATTAATAATAACTTGTAATTGGGGTTAAGGGGTTTCTTTTGGGGAGTTTTGTCTATTTTTAGTAACCTTGCCATAAATAGCCTATTTTGGCCAAACCCGACATCCACTTACTATTTTTGGATTTTGACCCTACCATCCACATGTCCTACATCCTTTTAAGGTATACCTTACCTTAATTCTTGATGTACTACCCATTTACCCCTCCTAAAGGCCAATAACCTTTTTCACCTTAACTTTGGGAAACTTTTCTTTCCATTTTTTGTTAAGCCTCAAGACATGTCCAAGACTTGGCCTAGACACACCTTGGGCGCCTAACCCTTTATCCCACATCGAAAATATGCTTAGCCAAACTTCAAAATCCCAACTATAAGTTGTTTTTCTACCACATTGCTAGTTTGTGGGAAGTTGCATTTTCTTGTTGCCTATATAAGGCTTTGTCTTGCTAATGTAATTTTTAGACAATTTTTTTGAGTGAAAACTTTATATATAATTTGAGTTTCAGTGAGTGAAACTTGTGAGTTAAATATTTTACCTTCCTGATTGGGTGAATGTTTTAACATGAGAACTTATCAAAAGTCTGAGCAACTTTTGTGCGGCATTCTCGACTTGGTGAAACCCGAAGTGCTGATTCCGAGGGTTGATCTAAGCTTGGCTCGTTTTATCCTTATTTTCCAGAAATCGTGTAAGTCTTGTTCTTCTTCCTAACTCTCGTGTTCATCATTTGTAGTTTTTCTTAGAATACTTCAATCTAGATCCCTAGTATTCATATCACTTGAACCTTGTCGGTCGGGGTAGTTGTCAATCTGTTCAGAAAAAGCGTATTCGAGGGCCAGGAGTCCAGATCTCCTCCCGATAATGGCATCTAGCTCGGCGCATGCTTCCTCCATCATCTGGGGTACAACCAGCTACTTTCTCAGATTTGAAGAGGAGGATCGATCGTCGTTCTTATTTCCTCTACGCCTTGGTGAGAAGGTGTTTGTTGTTACGACCCATCAATAGGGTCATCTTCCTCCTCCAGCTCCTGATCCTGGGAATTTTCCCCAGATGAACCTCCGTTCTACTGACCCTGATCTTGTGAATTTCATCAAGAGTGTCTTCCTCTTCTAAACCTTCCAAGTCTTCATCATCTTCATCCTCTTCTGCCAAAACGGCATTGAGAACAGCTTATTTTGTAAGTAACGATGTGATTTTGACCAGAAAGTTAAATAAGACACGTCGGTGCAAACGGCATGCAAAATGGACACACGAATGGCCTTGTACAAGGAATCAAAAATCACACCATTAAGTACTCAGTGGGTACAAAAAAAAGTACGAAAAAAAGGATTGTAATTTTCTTTGAAGTAACGATGTGATATCGACCAGAAAGTTAAATAAGACACGTCGGCGCAAACGGCATGCAAAACTGTTGGACTTATTTTAAGTTTTAGTGATGAGTGCCAGACTAGCTGTTATAGAGCAAAGGCAAAAAGATGTCTAGATTAAATGTATAGGCTTATTAGAGTTTGATCCTTGTATAGGTTTGATCAAACAAGCATTGTAATTGGTCAGCTGACTTTCATCAGCAGACCTGTCTCGGTCAGTAAGGTTACTGAGTCAGTAGACTAGTTTAGAAACCTACTGAAGACTGAAGGCTGAGGGTTCAAACTCAGTTATTGAAGGCTAAGGGATCAAACTTAGTATTTAAAGTCAAGGATATGGAATCAGAATTTAGGGAAGTCTGTGATGACCTAAACTGATTGCATATACCTTGTGTACAAGGTCTAAGTTCCATAAGTTAAGTGGTGATTGGAATGTGGTTATGATCAAAATGGTGTAATCTAACTTCATAATAAAAAAGTTAGATATAAGAGAAGTCATCTGCAGTGTTTTATAAACACAGCAACTTTGGATCAGCTGACTGATATGTATTTCAGCAGACTTATATACAGAGGAACCTGCTGGATATATAACTCGAATTAATCAAAGGTTACATTGGAAGATTACAAGGAAAAGGACAGATAACAACTCTTGATTTTGTCCTCAAATCAATGGCTAAGATTAAAGGGACGTTGGAAAGATTCAGAGCTTTATCCAATGGATACAAGTCAAAGGGTAGACAGTCTCAAAACTGTCAAAAAGTAACTGACAGTGTTTGAATTTCAAACAAAAGTCACAAGGATTCTCACCTATAAATAGAAGACCCCTGATACAGAAACAGATGATGAAAATTGAAAAACACAACAAGATAATAAGCCTGAAGCTATCAAGTTTATTATAAAGAAAATCACCCTGCTGACCCTTCTGAACTAAAAAGCTATTGATCTAGTATATTCTTCAAGTGTAATCTGTTGATCAGGCTACATCAAGTTTACACACTTGAAGACTTCAAGCTGCTGATCATTTCATCCAGATCAAGCTGCTGAAAGCTGAATCACTAACTTGATTCAAACTTTCTTTTACAAGAAACCTCTTGAAGACAGTGAAGCATCTTTGGGTGTCAAGGATCGTTGTTTGTGGTGGAGCCGTGAAGAGGCAATCCTACCCTTCAAGGACCAGTGGAAGACTTTGGAGCAGCAATCCTACATGTTCCTAGTGTTCAGTTTGTGAAGCCATAGTTATTGGTGAATGACAAACATCTTAGGGATTTTTGTAACTGCAACCTCAAAGATCTCCAGTGAATTACCTCCAACATCACAGGAGAAGAGTGGACTGATAGGATTACACCACCTGGAACCACTATAAAATCTGCATACTTACTTTCTGCATTTACATTCTGCATTTAGTATATTTAGCACATCAATCTACTGAAACTAGCAATTAAATCACACACTTACACTACTGAGTATCTAATACTTGGTATCATATTTTAACAACAAGTAATAAGGCTTAACTTGAATATATTCTGCTACAACAAATTCAGTAAAATCAACAGTCAGCAGGCTACTGAACTTGCTGAGTTTGTTAACTCCAAAAGTTTTAAGTGTTAAGTTTATTCACCCCCATCTAAACTTAACCAAATCCTTTCAAGGGACCAACAATTGGTATCAGAGCAGTGTTTCTGTTCTGAAGTAATCCTACTTGTTGTGCATGTGAAAATACTTTGAAAACTTTTTCAAGTTTCTGATTTTCAAAACTTTGCATCATGGATAACAACCAGTATGCTAGAACAATGTTGATGTGTTCTTTAGATCGTTTTGATGAGTATAAACGTCGTATGTAGGCTTTTCTAGCTGCAACACATGATGAGAAGATGGATGTGCTGACAGATGGACCACTGGAGATCACCAAGTCAGTAACAGTGGGAAATGAGACACAGTATATTCCAAAACCAAAAAGAGAATAGAATGCTGAAGATAGAAAAAGAGCAAACCTCAACAATATTGCTACTGATATCATATACAGAACCTTGAATAGCAATATATACATGAAAGTGAAAGATTGCAAGACTGCAAAAGAACTTTGGGATAAGTTACAATTAATCTGTGAAGGCACTGATGAAATCAAAAAAAACAAGATCAGTGTGGCCAAAAGATGTTTCAAGATTTCAAAATGAAACCAAATGAAACCATTGAACAAATGGAGTCAAGATTCAATGCAATCATGGATGAACTCACCCTACTGAGTGTAAAGTACTCAAAAGAAGAAATCAATTCAAAAATCTTAGAAGCATTACCTGCAAAAGAAGTTTGGGAAATGAAGGTGACTGCAATGGAAGAAATGAGAAGTCTACATGAAGTGGACACCTTCAAATTGTTTTCAGATCTCAAAGCTTATGAATTCAGTAAGAAACTTGTACCTGAGACTGAAAAAGAAGAACCAAAGACCACTGCATTGGCTGCTACACATCAAGAAGAAACATCAGGAGCTCAAGAAGATCTACTAAATGAGATGCAAGAGAAAATTGCCCTACTGAGCAAGAAAATCAGAATGATGAAAAATGGAAGGGGTTCTCCAAGGAATTTCACAAAGAAATTTAGTGAAAAGAAGAAGGAAGAATCCAAGAAAGACAATGATTATTTGTGCTTTCAATGCAAGAAACCAGGACACTTCAAACCTGACTATCCTGAACTAAAATAGAAGAAGGAACCTGATTATCTTTGCTCAACTGCAAGAAGCCTGGACATTTCAGACCTGATTGTCCAGACCTACTGAAGAGCAAAAGTCAACAAAGAAGATCTGGCAAGAAAGCTATGGTTGCTGAAGATGAATCCGGATATGAAGTTGAATCAGATAAAGGAAATGATTCTGATAATACTGCACTTGTTGCTGATATGGATGATTATCCTTTAATGGAAAATATGGATGAAACAGAGGAGGTATACAATTCCGTGTCTATAAACACTCCTGCTGAAAGTGATTGTGAATCAACTTGTGGTTCAAATCCTTAAAATTCTAACAATAAAGAAACTTTGGATGCCATTCTTAATCAACTGAGGATAATACAATCTGGTTGTGAAATTGTGAAGGCTGAAAAAGAAGATCTTCAAGTAGAAGTTGAAAGGTTAAAGCTGAATTAAGAATTCTCAAGGGAAAGGAAAAAGAGATTGGATAGAATCAGCATAACCCTACTGTACATTCAGTAGCTGCTGAATCTGCTGAACAATCTTGTTCCTCCACTGCATTCAAATCTGGAAAGCCTTATGGAGATAGAACTGGCCTTGGATTTGGAACTCAACAATCCAATAAGAGTGGATCCAGTAAGGTTACTGAACCTAGTACCAGAATTGGTCCTAAGTTTGTGCCTGCACAAGATCCAACTCCCAAAAAGGTTGCTGAGGCAGTGAAGCCTACTGAAAAGACTTCAAGGAAGCAAAATCAGAAGTCAAAAATTTCAACAACACCTAACAAAAAGAATAAATCTAAGAGTAGGACTGATGTACCTTCTAGACCTGTTGATAGAAGACTTGCTACCAAGTCTGCTAGACCATATAAAGGGAAAAATAAGAAATATTCCAAGGATAAGAATCCTAAACCTAAAAATGTCAACCATTCTAAGGATACTTATCTCAGGGGGAAAAGTAGATTGTTCCCTGCTGATGATGACTGGAATATTCCTGTACTTACTGCTAGATACAATAGATATAACCATACTGCTAGGGTAAAACCTCAGCAATGGACTCAGTAGAGGACTCAGCAGAGGACTTATACAAGACCTCAGCAGGGACCTCAACAGACTCCATATTATAGGGTTGCTCCTAACAGACAACAAAACCTATGGGTATGCTAGTGCTTCTAACAATAAAAATCACTCTAAACAACATTACATACCAAAAGGCCAGAAAGCATATGTGAGTCCTACACAACCAAATGTTAGACCTTATAGATGTGTAGAAAACATGTATGAACAAAAGTATGACACTTTTCAGAGAAGACCTTATGGAAATTTGCTAAGGGTCATGCTTACCACTGACCACTATGGACCCAAACAGTTTTGGGTAGCGAAAATGCATTAACTTTGTTTTGTAGGGTGTTCGATCTGGGCTCAGGATGAACACTGTTGGCATGCTTAACACATGCAAGTCGGGCGGACGGGTGAGTAACGCGTAAGAACCTGCCCTTGGGAGGGGAACAACAGCTGGAAAAGGCTGCTAATACCCCGTAGGCGGATGAGCAAAAAGAGGAATCTGACCGAGGAGGGGCTCGCGTCTGATTAGCTAGTTGGTGGGGCAATAGCTTACCAAGGCGATGATCAGTAGCTGGTCTGAAGAATAAGCATTGTTTGTCAAATTGTGTGGCAAAAGATGGTCCAAGAGTGAATTTTGGCAACAAAAACACACCAGGATACGCAAGAGGATATGGTACACTTGTGAGAAATGGATTAACTATCAGGAATGTTGCATTTGTGGAAGGACTGGACTACAACCTACTGAGCACTGGACAGTTTTGTGATATGGGTAACAAGGTCACCTTTGACAAAGGCACATGTATTCTCATTAGTGAAAGAGGTGATCAAGTTGTGTTGGCTCGAAGAAGACAACAAAACATGTATGTTGTGGATTGGTCTACTGCTGTTCTAGAAACATGCCTGATTGTGCATACCAAGTCAGAACTTAATTGGTTATGGCATAAGAAGTTGAATCATCTAAACTTTGATCATATCAATCAGTTGGTGAAGAAGAAACTGGTGATTGGTTTACCTGAGATCACATTCAAAAAGGATGCTATATGTGATGCTTGTCAGCAAGGTAAACAAACAAAATCAAGCTTCAAGTCAAAGACTAAGCAATCAACAAAAAGAGTCTTGGAACTGCTGCACATGGATCTTTTTGCACCAGTAACACCAACAAGTGTGACAGGAAAGAAGTACACTCTAGTAGTTGTGGATGATTATTCAAGATACACTTTGGTAGTATTCATGAACAAGAAACACTTCAAAAGATGCCTGAACTTTTGAAGAGACTGCAAAATGAGAAAATTTTGACAGTAGTAAAGATCAGATCAGACAAGGGTACTGAATTTCTCAATAAAGTTATAAGAGAATATTGTGAGCAAAATGGTGTGATACATCAACTAGCTGCTGCTGGTACACCTCAGCAAAATGGGTTTGCTGAAAGAAGAAACATGACTTTGAAAGAAGCAAGAAGAACTATGATTTGTGAAGCATTATTACCTGAAAGGTATTGGGCTGAAGAAGTTAATATAGCATGCTATACACAAAATAGGACCTCAGTGAATAAAAAGCTGCTGAAGACACCTTATGAGATTTGGAATGGAAGGAAACCTAATATATCATATTTCCACCCATTTGGAAGCAAATTTTTTATATTAAATCATAAGAAGCAATTGAAGACATTCCAACCAAAATCAGACGAAGGAATTTTCTTAGGATATTCTTCTGTCAGCAAGGCTTTCAGGGTACTGAATAAAAGGACACTAAACATGAAGAAACAATACATGTTGTATTTGATGAACCTAAGTTCACTGGAATGAAAGATGAAGCTTCAGATCCTGCTGAGAATCAACAAGTCACTGATCCAGAATGTGTTGATGTTTTGGAAATGATAAATGATTTAACAACTGATGGTAACACTACTGATGCAACAACTGAGGCAGTTCAAGAATCTGCTGAACCCCTTGCTGAAGCTACATCAGACCCTACTGATGATGATGTTCCTGAGAATCAATCAACCAAAATCCACAATGGTTAAGGGATCACCCTGCTGAGCAAGTCATTGGCAATATACAACAAGGTGTGAGGACTAGAAGACAATTAGAAGCTATGTTTACTTGTTTTCTATCTCAAATGGAACCTAAAGTTGTTGAAGAAGCAATATCAGATCCAGATTGGATAATTGCTATTAAAGAAGAATTGAATGAAATCAAGTTTGGACACTAGTGGAAAGGCCTAATCATGCAAACATAATTGGTACAAAATGGGTTTACAGAAACAAATTGGATGAATCTGGTACCATTGTGAGGAATAAGACCAGAATAGTAGCAAAAGGCTATTCTCAAGTAGAAGGAATATATTTTGATGGACATATGCCCCTATTGCAAGATTGGAAGCTATAAGGTTATTCTTGGCATATGCTGCCTACAAAAACATCAAAGTATACCAGATGGATGTCAAGAGTGCATTTCTGAATGGCATTCTGGAGGAGAAAGTTTATGTTCAGCAACCTCCTGGTTTTGAAGTTAAAGATAAAAAAGATAAAGTGTACAGACTCAATAAAGCACTTTATGGCTTGAAACAAGCACTAAGAGCATGGTATGAGACCTTATCTCAATTCTTGGTGGACAATGGTTTTACCAAAGGTACCATTGACAAGACTCTTTTCAGAATCAATGAAGGAGACCGCACCCTACTGGTATAGATTTGTGTTGATGACATAATTTTTGGTTCTGAAACTGAATTACTATATGAAAAGTTTGCCAATCTGATGAAAAGTAAATTCCAAATGAGTATGATGGGAGAAATGAACTATTTCTTGGGATTACAAGTCAAACAAATGAAAGATGGAATCTTCATTCATCAAACCAAGTATACCAAGGAGCTACTGAAGAAATTTGGTATGGAAAATAGAACCAAGGTATCAACTCCTATGAGTACAAACATTAGTCTGGATGAAGATAAAGAAGGCAAAGATGTTGATCAAACTTTATACAGAATGATGATAGGCAGTCTGTTGTACCTTACTGCCAGCAAACCTGATATATCCTTTGTTGTAGGTGTTTGTGCAAGATTTCAATCAAAACCTAAGGAATGTCATTTAGCTGCAGTCAAAGGAGTTCTCAAGTATCTAAAAGAGACCTTGGATGTATGGATATGGTATTCAAAAGATGGAAGGTTCAAGGTTATATCCTACTCAGATTCTAACTATGTTGGATGCAAGATTGATAGAAAAAACACTACAGGAACCTGTCAGTTGATGGGAAATAGATTGGTTTCCTGGTTCAGCAAGAAACATAAATCTATATCAACTTCTACTGCTGAAGCTGAATACATTGCTCCTGGAAGTTGCTGTACACAAATACTATGGTTAAGACAATAATTAAGGGATTATGGAATTGAAGAAAGAGAAATTCCCATAATGTGTGAAACACAAGTGCAATTGCAATCAAAGAAAATCCTGTTTTGCACTCAAGAACCAAGCACATTGATGTGAGACATCATTTTATAAGAGACCGTGTTGAAAATAAAGATGTGGTGGTTCTTTACATCCCTACTGAAGATCAACTTGCTGACATTTTCACAAAACCATTGGGTGAAAGATTTGCTAAGTTAAGGACTGAACTTGGAATCATAAAAGTTGACTGATATACTTTAATGATCATCAGTGTACTAGAATTCACCAAGGGGATTAGTCTTTGCTATGTTGGGTGAGCTCACTTAGCAGATTAGTCATTGGTATCAACTATTCCATGTATTTATTTTTGTTTGGACAATTGAGCAAATGTACTTATTTTTGTTTGGACAATTGAGCAAATGAAGTTGCCAAGGGGATTGGTCTTTGTCCTGTTGGGAGAGCTCACTTGTGATGATCGATCATTGGTATTAAACTTTATCTTGTATTATCGCTTGGACAAAACAAGAGGAATTGAAGATCAAGCAGAGTAACTCACAAGAAATTTCTTTGAGGCATCTTTATCAAGAGTTCTTTGAGCCAAGTCTACTGATGGCAAAAGCTACTGAAGCATACGTTACACAGTCAAACTTCAACAAAAGTGAAAAAGCAAAAGACTGGGATATTTATCTTATCTTTATAACCGCAGTTGCACGATCGAACGGTTACAACTCTTTATGGATCAGTCATGGGACACGTGGCAATATCTCATTAATTCCAAATTTAATCGTGGTTAATGCTACAGTGCATGTACAATGCTTTATTTTACAAGTTTCAACCACCTCTCTCTATATATACAGACATATACACAGAGTCTTTACTTACAACTTTCAGATCGTTATTTCTCTAAAAATACATTGTGTGAACACAGATTTAAAACCTTTCTTCTTCATCTTTTTCATTTCTAATGGCGGATAAAGGTGCTGTTCATATTGGATCAAGTCAAAGTGTGAGAGGGTACGTTACTGACTGTCATACCACTAAATTAGCCATCACATTGGAAGAAGAATCAGAAGGGTTGCTGGTTTGGAAAATGTTATTAATAGAAGATTGGAAAGAATTTCATACATCAATATTTTGGAATTCTGGAAGAACATGGTCACACACGAAGGTAGAGAAGCCTTTACTACAACGGTTAATGGCAGAGGAATTGAAATCACTTCAGATCTACTGAGAGAAGTATTTCATTTTGGACCTGGAAATGGTGCTCCTACCAATCCAGAAATGATGAACCTGCCAAGAGTGAAGTTTGTTGATGCAATAAAGACAAATGAGACCATACCATCATCTCTAAGCATTAATGTGAGGCACATTGGATATGAATACAATCTACTTAGCAAGTTAATTGCCCAGACCATTCTAGGATTCAGTGGGAGTCTAGATACACTTTCTGGACCTAAGATAGACCTACTGATTATCATCTGCAGAAGTATGAAGTTTGATTGGGCTGGATTCTTTATACATTAAATGAAGAAAGTGTTTACTGAAGATAGAGATGGTATAAGGAAGTCCAAAACCAAGCCCCTAGGTCTATTGATTCAGACCTTGCTGAATCATTTTCAGATACCTGATGTTGCACCTGAGAAACTCAACAAGTCCATATATAAGAAGGAGATCATCTATCCCATTCCTGTGTTAGATGATGATGAAGATGTAGTGATGAAGCAACATAGAGTGACAATGATCGAGATGATAATGATGGTGGTGAGCAGGTTAAGCAAGTGGTTAAGTCTGCTGCACCTAAGAAAGTTGCTGAAAAGAGAAAGGCAGCTGATACTAGAAAGATCACTGAGATGCTTAAGCCTAGGAAAACCAGGAAGCAATCAGTAGAGACTGTTGAATCTACTGAGGGTCCAGTTGAAGTTGAAGTTACTGACCCTGTTGAAGTTATAAGGAAGAAGTCTGATGCTGAAATTTTGAAAGAGCAACAGAAGGAAGATAGTAGAAAGAGGAAAGCTGCTGAGATTGAAGTTGAATCTGAACAACTTTCCAAGAGAATGAAGGAAATTGCAAAGAAAAAGAAACATGGAAAAGGCAAACAACTGAGGATTCTAGAGGCTCAAAGGGAAGTAGAAGAAGAGGAAGTTGAGCCTACTACTGATGCTGGTGTTGTTATTGAGCAACATATTGAAGAACCACATCAGACTGCTGTACTTGAGCCTGCTGTAGAAGTTATCGAATCCCCACATCTAAAGGTTGCTGAGCCTACTGCATCTGTAGAAATTGTTGTTGAGCAACTTACAGAAGAGCCATAGCAGAATACTGAATCTGCACCTGCTGTGGAAACTGATACAACGGTACAAGACCCTGCCTTTTCTGCAATAGTTCAGGGGGAAGAGCAATCTGTTGCTAACCCTGCTGATGAGCATGTAAGTCAGGGGGAACCTAGTATGGAACAGATGGAGGTGGTAGGTACCAATTTACAACCCGAAGAACCTACTGACCTAGATGCATCCGTTGAGGAAACTTTGAACCTGCTTGTTGAGACCTTTGTAGGACAACAAATTGAACAACCTGCTGCAAGAAATCCTTCAATGCCATTTGAAAGGAGTGAGAAGAAAAGAAAAGAAGGATATGTTGATCCTAAACTTAAGCTGGTGGCTAATTACTTTCAATGGAAGTTTGGTTATTATAAGAAACAAAAATCAGCTGCTGAGCCAATGACAGACTTTGAAGAATGGGCTTTTGAAAAGTTAGAAGTGGAAAACCTACTGGATCTGGTCAATACCTCTTTGCTAGAAATGAGGTTGATGGAAATCATTGACAGAGAAAAGGGAGAAAGAAGTATCATGTTTAAGGATCCTAGAGATGAACCAGATAGTGCTGATTCATCATCATCATCATCTGATGATGATCATCCCCCACATCAAGGAGAAGCCAGTGGAACTGCATTGTTAAGCGAACCTAGAGAAGAACAGTCTACTGGTGCTGGCAAGTCTACTGAGGGCCAACAAACTGAACAAATGGATGAAGATCTGGAAGATCTTACTATAGATGACTTGGAGGCTCTAATCAATGATGGTATAAATTATGCTGCCAACAGGCTGGTTGGTACATCTGATACATTTATGGTTTTGGAATCTGATGCACAACCTACTGATCAGCAGACTGAAAATTTGGATGTGGAATAGGTTATTGAACATAGTGAGCCTGATATCAGTTCTGAAGATTCAGCTCAGTATCAGGAGTGGATTGATATTCAGGATACTTTATCTAAAACTGCTGATACTCTATAGCAAATTACTGATGCTAGAGGATTTCTGGAGGAAAATATGGCTATTTTTCCTTTCATTTTTGTGGAACAGAGGGTCCAACTCACTGAGGAACAAACAGTGATTGGACATAGATTGGACATGGTGATGGGTTTTGAAGGATCACCACTACCTTTTGAGGAGGTTCAGGCTGCTGAGGAACAAACAACACCTGAACAAAGGTCAGAACTGGAGGTACATGTTGCTTAGGATCAAACACACCTGGACAAAGGTTGGAACTTGCATTTGTTGGAGAACAGGATGCTATAGTAGAGGCTACTGGAGTAAAGGCTACTAAAGGAAAGGATAGTCAGCAGATTGTGATTGATGAAGATGAACAGCTGCTGGACCATGACTTCAGTGATGAAGAGTTTCAAATGCATGAGGAAGAACCTATTGCTGCTGAACCACAACAGGCATTTGTACCAATTTTTGAGGAACCTGCCCAAGATCCAATTCTGGAGGAAATTTTTGGAAATGTAGTTGAGGAAGGTCCTGACCCTGCTGGAAGGGATATGAGTTGGGCCATGGTTGTCAGCAGACAGAGGGCACAATACAATATAGAAGAGCTTACTGAGGATGCTGCTGGACATATGGCTGGAGGAGATGGTGTAGTACCAGCACATGTTTTGAATGATTTGAGGGCAGTCAGACATGACATTACACAGTTAAGAACTCAACTTGACAGACAAGAGCAAAGTTTTGAAGATTTGATGAATTTGGTGGAAAATAGAGGGAGGATTACTGAAACAATTGCTTCCAATATTACATCCACTCAATTTGCTCTTGCTGACCTTACCAAAGATGTGAGAGGCATAAAACAAGGAAATACACTGAAGGATCAGTTCTTGAAAGAACAGTTTGCCTCCATTCACAAAAAGCTTGACAACCTTGCTGAGGCACCCAAGCCTACTACGGCTGAACCTGCTGGAGCACCTCATCCTGTTGTATTGGATCCTAAGATTACTGAGAGGATCAATCTACTGGAGCAGACAATGGAAGGAAGGATCAACGCAGTTGACACAAGAACATAAATTATAGAAGGTCAACTGAACAACTTAGTTATCACACAGGAGAGTATTCATGGCCTGCTGTCCCGTTTTGTTGATGATGTCAATAAGGGGGAAGAGAGCCAGATAGCAGTAGCAAAAGAAGCTATAAGTATTTTTGCACAAATGAAATGGGAGGCTGACACCAATGCATTCAGAGAACCTGCACCTGGCATACTTCAGCTGAATGATGACCTCTTCAATGAATACAAGATGCTATATTACAACAAGAGGAGACCTTACCATGACAAGGGCTTTCATGAAGGGCTAAATTCCTTTTTGGGACTGAAATTCTGGGAAGCCAGAGTCAAAGCCTTAAGATCTTCACACAGAGGTGGTAGAGGTGGATGAGGTGGAAGTGGTGGAAGAAGTCTACCTACTACATCAGCAAGAGAATCATTGGAAGAATTCAAGCAGTTATACATGCGTTTAGGTTTCAGAGTACATAAAATTAATCTTACTCTACCTGAGGCATGGAAATGGTGGAAGGAAGTAAATCCCCATATTGATTTTTCCCTTATTGAAAATCAATGGATGAGAGAAATGGTCAGAGACATAAGGGAATATCAAGAGCAGCAAGAGAAAAAAAAGACAAGAAAGAGAAATGAGGAACTAGATCAGCATACTTACACCTGTTTTTTATTATTGCTTAATCTAGATTGTAATAACTTTTGAACAAACATGATTATAATGAGAAATGACTGAGTTTGTTTTGTTTTTGTTTTCACTCTTTTTGCTTTGCTGTAAGGAGGGTATTGGCATCATCACCAAAAAGGGGGAAATTGTTGGACTTATTTTAAGTTTAGTGATGAGTGTCAGACTAGCTGTTATAGAGCAAAGGCAAAAAGATGTATAGATTAAATGTATAGGCTTATTAGAGTTTGATCCTTGTATAGGTTTGATCAAACAAGCATTGTAATTGGTCAGCTGACTTTCATCAGCAGACATGTCTAGGTCAGTATGGTTACTGAGTCAGTAGACTAGTTTAGAAACCTGCTGAAGACTGAAGGCTGAGGGTTCAAACTTAGTTATTGAAGGCTAAGGGCTCAAACTTAGTATTTAAAGTCAAGGATATGGAATCAGAATTTAGGGAATTCTGTGATGACCTAAACTAATTTCATATACCTTGTGTACAAGGTCTAAGTACCATAAGTTAAGTGGTGATTGGAACTTGGTTATGATCAGAATGGTGTAATCTAACTTCATAATAAAAAAGTTAGATATAAGAGAAGTCAGCTGCAGTGTTTTATAAACATAGCAACTTTGGATCAGCTGACTGATATGTATTTCAGCAGACTTATATACACAGGAACCTGCTGGATATATATCTCGAATTAATCAAAGGTTACATTGGAAGATTACAAGGAAAAGGACAGATAACAACTCTTGATTTTGTCAACAAATAAATGGCTAAGATTAAAGGGACGTTGGAAAGATTCAGAGCTTTATCCAATGGATACAAGTCAAAGGGTAGACAAATCAAAATCACAAAAAGTAATCGATGCAGATGATTTATGTATGTCTGAGACGTAATGCAAGTCATGAAAGGGACAAATCTGAAACGACTATGTTCTAATTTCAAACATAATTCACAAGGATTCTCACCTATAAATAGAAGACCCCTGATACAGAAACAGATGATGAAAATTGAAAAACACAACAAGATAATTTGCCTGAAGCTATCAAGTTTATTATCAAGAAAATCACCCTGCTGACCCTTCTGAACTAAAAAGCTACTGATCCAGCATATTCTTCAAGTGTAATCTATTATCAGGCTACATCAAGTTTACACAATTGAAGACTTCAAGCTGCTGATCATTTCATCCTGATCAAGCTGCAGAAAGCTGAATCACTTACTTGATTCAAACTTTCTTTTACAAGAAACCTGCTGAAGACAGTGAAGCATCTTTGGGTGTCAAGGACTGTTGTTTGTGGTGGAGCTGGTGAAGAGGAAATCCTACCCTTCAAGGACCAGTGGAAGACTTTAGAGCAACAATCCTACCTGTTCCTAGTGTTCCGTTTGTGATGCCATAGTTATTGGTGAAGGACAAACATCTTAGGGATTTTTGTAACTACAACCTCAAATATCTCTAGTGAATTACCTCCAACATCACATGAGAAGAGTGGAATGACAGGATAACACCACCTGGAACCACTATAAAATATGCCTACATACTTTCTGCATTTACATTCTGTATTTAGTATATTTAACACATCAATCTACTGGAACTAGCAACTGAATCACACACTTACACTACTGAGTTTCTAATACTTGGCATCATATTTTAACAACAAGTAATAAGGCTTAACTTGAATATATTCCACTACAACAAATTCAGTAAAATCAACGATCGTGACTCACGACTCGGTCGATGAGCTCTCGAACTTGCAGAGTTTGTTAACTCCAAAAGTTTTAAGTGTTAAATTTATTCACCCCCTCTAAACTTAGCCAAAGCCTTTCAAGGGACCAACAATTGGTATCAGAGCAGTGCTTCTGTTCTGAAGTAATCCTACTTGTTGTGCTTGTGAAAATACTTTGAAAACTTTTTCATGTTTCTGATTTTCAAAACTTTGCATCATGGATAACAACCAGAATGCTAGAACAATGTTGATGTGTTATTTAGATCATTTTGATGAGTATAAACGTCGTATGCAGGCTTTTGTAGCGGCAACACATGATGAGGTGATGGATGTGCTGACAAATGGACCACTGGAGATCACCAAGTCAGTAACAGTGGGAAATGAGACACAGTATATTCCAAAACCAAAAAGAGAATGGAATGCTGAAGATAGAAAAAAAGCAAACCTCAACAATATGGCAATTGATATTATATACAGAACCTTGGATAGCAATATGTACATGAAAGTGAAAGATTGCAAGACTGCAAAAGAACTTTAGGATAAGTTACAATTAATCTGTGAAGGCACTGATGCAATCAAGAAAAACAAGATTAGTGTGGCCAAAAAGAAGTTTCAAGATTTCCAAATGAAACCATTGAACAAATGGAGTCAAAATTCAATGCAATCATGGATGAACTCACCCTACTGAGTGTAAAGTACTCAAAAGAAGAAATCAATTCAAAAATCTTAGAAGCATTACCTGCAAAAGAAGTTTAGGAAATGAAGGTGACTGCAATAGAAGAAATGAGAAGTCTACATGAAGATGACACCTTCAAATTGTTTTCAGATCTCAAATCTTATGAATTCAGTAAGAAACTTGTACCTAAGACTGAAAAAGAAGAACCAAAGACCACTGCATTAGCTGCTACACATCAAGAAGAAACATCAGGAGCTCAAGATGATCTACAGAATGAGATGCAAGAGCAAATTGCCCTACTGAGCAAGAAAATCAGAATGATGAAAAATGGAAGGGGTTCTCCAAGGAATTTCACAAAGAAATTTAGTGAAAAGAAGAATTAAGAATCCAAGAAAGACAATGATTATTTGTGCTTTCAATGTAAGAAACCGGGACACTTCAAACCTGACTGTCCTGAACTAAAACAGAAGAAGGAACCTGATTATCTTTGCTTCAACTGCAAGAAGCCTGGACATTTCAGACCTGATTGTCCAGACCTACTGAAGAGCAAAAGTCAACAAAGAAGATCTGGCAAGAAAGCTATGGTTGCTGAAGATGAACCAGGATATGAAGTTGAATCAGAGAAAGGAAATGAATCTGATGATACTGCACTTGTTGCTGATATGGATGATTATGCTTTAATGGAAAATATGGATGAAACAGAGGAGGTATACAATAAACACTCCTGCTGAAAGTGATTGTGAATCAACTTGTGGTTCAAATCCTAAAAATTCTAACAAAGAAGAATCTTTGGATGCCATCCTTAATCAACTGAGGATAATACAATCTGGTTATGAGATTGTGAAGGCTGAAAAAGAAGCTCTTCAAGCAGAAGTTGAAAGGTTATAAGCTGAATTAAGAATTCTCAAGGGAAAGGAAAAAGAGATCGGACAGAATCAGCATAAGCCTACTGTACATTCATTAGCTGCTGAATCTGCTGAACAATCTTGTTCCTCCACTGCATTCAAATCTGGAAAGCCTTATGGTGATAGAACATGCCTTGGATTTAGAACTCAACAATCCAATAAGAGTGGATCTAGTAAGGTTACTGAACCTAGTTCCAGAATTGGTCCTATGTTTGTGCCTGCACAAGATCCAACTCCCAAAAAGGTTGATGAGGTAGTGAATCCTACTGAGAAGACTTCAAGGAAGCAAAATCTGAAGTCAAAAAGGTCAACAGCACCTAACAAATAGAATAAATCTAAGAGTAGGACTGCTGTACCTTCTAGACCTGCTGATAGCAGACCTGCTACCAAGTCTGTTGGACCACATAAAGGGAAAAATCAGAAATTTTCCAAGGATAAGAATCCTAAACCTAAAAATGTCAATCATTTTAAGGATACTTATCTCAGGGGGAAAAGTATATTGTTCCCTGCTGATGATGACTGGAATATTCTTGTACCTACTGCTAGAAATAATAGATAAACCATACTGCTAGGGTAAAACCTCAGCAATGGACTCAGCAGAGAACGTATACAAGACCTCGGCAGGGACCTCAGCAGACTCCATATTATAGGGCTGCTCCTAACAGACAGCAAACCTATGGTTATGCTAGTGCTTCTAACAATAGAAATCATTCTAAACAGCATTTCATACCAAAAGGCCAGAAAGCATATGTGAGTCCTACACAACCAAATGTTAGACCTTATGGATGTGTAGAATACACGTATGAACAAAAGTATGACACTTTGCAGAGAAGACCTTTTGGAAATTTGCCAAGGGTCATGCTTACCACTGACCACTATGGACCCAAACAGTTTTGGGTACCTAAAATGCATTAACTTTGTTTTGTAGGGTGTCTGGTACTTTGACAGTGGATTTTCCAGACATATGACAAAGAATAAGCACTGTTAGTCAAATTTTGAGGCAAATGATGGTCCAAGAGTGAATTTTGGCAATAAAAACACACCAGGATACACAAGAGGATATGGCACACTTGTGAGAAATAGATTGACTATCTGGAATGTTGCATTTGTGGAAGGACTGGACTACAACCTACTGAGCACTGGACAGTTTTGTGACATGGGTTACAAGGTCACCTTTGACAAAGGCACATGTATTGTCATTAGTGAAAGAGGTGATCAAGTTGTGTTGGTGGAAGAAGACAACAAAACATGTATGTTGTGGATTGGTCTCATCATTGCTCCGAAACATGCCGATTGTGCATACCAAGTCAGAACTTAATTGGTTATGGCATATGAAGTTGAATCATCTAAACTTTGATTATATCAATCAGTTGGTGAAGAAGAAACTGGTGATTGGTTTACCTGAGATCACATTCAAAAAGGATGCTATATGTGATGCTTGTCAGCAAGGTAAACAAACAAAATCAAGCTTCATGTCAAAGACTAAGCAATCAACAAAAAGAGTCTTAGAACTGATGCGCATGGATCTTTTTGGACCAGTAACACCAACAAGTGTGACAGTTGTGGATGATTATTCAAGATACACTTGTGTAGTATTCATGAACAAGAAAAGTGAAACACTTCAAATGATGCCTGAACTTCTGAAGAGACAGCAAAATGAGAAAAGTTTGAGAGTAGTAAAGATCAGATCCGACAAGGGTACTAAATTTCTCAATAAAGTTATAAGAGAATATTATGAGCAAAATGGTGTGCTATATCAACTAGCTGCTGCTAGTACACCTCAGCAAAATGGGGTTGCTGAAAGAAGAAATAGGACTTTGAAAGAAGTAGGAAGAACTATGATTGGTGAAGCATTATTACCTGAAAGATATTAGGCTGAAGCAGTTAATACAACATGCTATACACAAAATAGGACCTCAGAGAATAAAAAGCTGCTGAAGACACCTTATGAGATTTGGAATGGAAGGAAACCTAATATATCCTATTTCCACCCATTTGGAAGCAAAAATGTTTTATATTAAATCATAAGGAGCAATTGAAGACATTCCAACCAAAATCAGATGAAGGAATTTTCTTGGGATATTCTTCTGTCAGCAAGGCATTCAGGGTACTAAATAAAAGGGCACAGAAACATGAAGAAACAATACATGTTGTATTTGATGAACCTAAGTTCATTGGAATGGAAGATGAAGCTTCAGAACCTGTTGAGAATCAATAAGTCACTGATCCAGAATGTGTTGATGTTTTGGAAAGGATAAATGATTTAAAGTTTTCTGACTCTGCCCCTGCTGAACACCCTGCTGGTAACACTACTGATGCAACAACTGAGGTAGTTCAAGGATCTACTGAACCCCTTGTTGAAGCTACATCAGACCCTACTAAAGATGATGTTCCTGAGAATCAATCAAACCAAAATCCACAATGGTTAAGGGATCACCCTGCTGAGCAAGTTATTGGCATTATACAACAAGGTGTGAGGACTATAAGACAATTAGAAGGTATGTTTACTTGTTTTCTATCTCAAATAGAACCTAAAGTTGTTGAAGAAGTAATATCAGATCCAGATTGGATAATTGTTATGCAAGAATAATTGAATGAATTTGAAAGAAATCAAGTTTGGACACTAGTGGAAAGGCCTAATCATGAAAACATAATTGGTACAAAATGGGTTTACAGAAACAAATTGGATGAATCTGGTACCATTGTGAGGAATAAGGCCAGACTAGTAGAAAAAGGCTATTCTCAAGCAGAAGGAATTGATTTTGATGAGACATATGCCCCTATTGCAAGATTGGAAGCTATAAGGTTAATCTTGGCATATGCTGCCTACAAAAACTTCAAAGTATACCAGATAGATGTCAAGAGTGCACTTCAGAATGGCATTCTGGAGAAGGAAGTTTATGTTCAGCAACCTCTTGGTTTTGAAGTTAAAGATCAAGAAGATAAAGTGTACAGACTCAATAAAGCACTTTATGGCTTGAAACAAGCACCAAAAGCATGATATGAGACCCTATCTCAATTCTTGGTGGATGTGCTCTATGGGTATGAACAAAGTACGAAAAAAGGTTGTAATTTTCTTCGAAGTGACGATGTGATATCGACCAAAAAGTTAAATAAGACACGTTGGTGCAAACGGCATGCAAAACGGACACCCGAATGGCCTTGTACTAGGAATCAAAAATCACACCGTTAAGTAATCTATGGGTATGAAAAATGTACGAAAAATAAGGTTGTGATTTTCTTCGATGTAACGATGTGATATCGACCAAAACGATAAATATGTCACGGCGGAGCAAACGTCATGCGAACGGACACCCGAATGGCCTTGTATAATGAATCAAAAATCACACCGTTAAGTAATATGTGGGTAAAAAAATATGAAAAAAAGTTTTTAATTTTCTTCGAAGTAACAATGTGATATCAACCAAAACGTTAAATAAGGCACGCCGGAGCAAATGGATTGCGAAACGGACACCCGAAGGAAACAAAAATCACACTATTAAGTACTTTGTGGGTATGAAAAAAGTATGAAAAATAAGGCTGTGATTTTCATCGAAGTAATGATGTGACACCAGCAGAACATTAAATAAGGCATGGTGGCGCAAACGGCAAGAGAAACAGACAACAGAATCGCATTGTACAAGGAATCAAATATCACACCATTAAATAATCGGTGGGTACAAAAAAATACGAAAAAAACTTTTGTAATTTTCATTGAAGTACTGATATGATATCGACCAGAACGATAAATAAGGCACGGCAGCGCAAACGGCAAGCAAAACGGACATCACAATGTCCTTGTACAAGGAATCAAAAATCACACCGTTAAGTACTCTGGGTACAAAAAAAAGTACGAAAAAAAGGTTTGTAATTTTCTTTGAAGTAACAATGTGATATCGACCAGATTGTTAAATATGGCAAGGCGGCGAAAACGGCATGCGAAACGGACACCCGAATGGCCTTGTACAAGGAATCAAAATCACACCATTGAGTGATTGGTGGGTACAAAAAAATATGAAATAAAAGTTTTTAATTTTTTTTTTGAAGTACTGATGTGATATCGACCAGAACAATAAATAAGGCACGGCGGCGCAAACGGAAATCAAAACGGACTCTAGAATGCCCTTGTACAAGGTATAAAAAATCACACCGTTAAGTACTCTGTGGGTATAAAAAAGTACGAAAAAAGGTTTGTAATTTGCTTTGTAGTAAGGATGTGATATCGACTAGAAAGTCAAATAAGACATGTCGGCGCAAACTGCATGCAAAACAGACACCCGAATGGCTTTGTACAAGGAATGAAAAATCACACCGTTATCTACTCTATGGGTATTAAAAAAGTATGAAAAAAAGGTTTGTAATTCTCTTTGAAGTAACGATGTGATATCGAGTAGAAAGTTAAATAAGACACGTCGGCGCAAACGGCATGCAAAACGGACACCCGAATGGCCTTGTACAAGGAATCAAAAATCACATCGATAAGTAATCTATGGGTATGAAAAAAGTACGAAAAATAAGGTTGTGATTTTCTTTGATGTAACGATGTGATACCGACCAGAACGTTAAATAAGGCACGGTGGCGCAAACGGCATGCGAAACGGACACCCGAATCGCATTGTACAAGGAATCAAAAATCACACCATTAAGTACTCTATGGGTAAAAAAATATGAAAAAAAATTTTGTAATTTTCGTCGAAGTAACAATGTGATAACAACCAGAACGTGAAATAAGGCACGTCGGCGCAAACAGCATGCGAAATGGACACCCGAATGGCCTTACATAAAGAATCAAAAATCACACTATTTAGTACTTTGTGTGTATGAAAAAAGTATGAAAAATAAGGTTGTGATTTTCTTCGCAGTAATGATGTGATATCGACCAGAACGTTAAATAAGGCACGGCGGAGCAAACGGAAAGCGAAACGGACACCATAATCACCTTGTACAAGGAATCAAAAATCACACCATTAAGTAATAGGTGGGTACGAAAAAATTACGAAAAAAAAGTTTGTAATTTTATTTGAACTACAGATATGATATCGACCAGAACGATAAATAAGGCACGACGGCGCAAATGGAAAGCAAAATGGACATCAGAATTGCCTTGTACAAGGAATCAAAAATCACACCGAAGTACTATGTGGGTACAAAAAAAAACTACGAAAAAAAGTTTGTAATTTTCTATGAAGTAACGATGTGATATCGACCAGATTGTAAAATAAGGCACGTCGGCAGAAACGGCATGCGAAACGGATACCAGAATGGCCTTGTACAAGGAATCAAAAATCACACCATTAAGTACTCTATGGGTTCAAAAAAAAAAATTACAAAAAATGTTTTTAATTGTGTTTAAAGTTATGATGTGAAATCGACCAGAACAATAAATAAGGCACGGCGGCGCAAAAAACATGCAAAACGGACACACAAATTCCCTTGTAAAAGGAATGAAAAATCACACCATTAAGTACTATATAGGTATGGAAAAAGTACAAAATTAAAGGCTGTAATTTTCTTTGAAGTAACGATGTGATATCGACCAGAACATTAAATATGGCTTGGCGGTGCAAACGGCCGCCAAAACGGACACCTGAATGGCCTTGTACAAGGAATCAAAACGGACACAAGAATGGCTTTATACAAGGAATCAAAAATACACCGTAAGTACTCTGTGGGTACGAAGAAAGTATAAAAAATGTTTTTAATTTTGTTTGACATAATGATGTGATATCGACCAGAATGATAAATATGGTACAGCGGAGCAAAAAACATGAGAAACGGACACAAAAATTGCCTTGTACAAGGAATCAAAATTCACACCGTTAATTACTTTGTGGGTAAGAAAAAAGTACGAAAAAGGTCGTAATTTTCTTCGACCAAAACGTTAAATAAGACAAGACGGCGCAAACGGCATGCGAAACGGACACCCAAATGGCCTTGTATAAGGAATCAAAAATCACACCATTAAGTAAACGGTGGGTACAAAAAAGTACAGAAATAAAGTTTGTAATTTTCTTTAAAGTACTGATGTGATATCGACCAAAACGATAAATAAGGCACGGCGGCGCAAACGGCAAGCAAAACAGAGACCAGAATGGCCTTGTACAAGGTATAAAAATCACACCCTTAAGTATTCTGTGGGTACAAAAAAAGTACGATAAAAGGTTTGTAAATATCTTATAAGTAATGATGTGATTTCGACCAAAACAATAAATATGTCACGGCGGCGCAAACGGCAACAAAAACGGACACTAGAATGCCCTTGTACAAGTAATCACAAATCACACAATTAAGTACTCTGTGGGTACAAAAAAAGTACGAAAAAGAAGGTTTGTAATTTTCTTTGAAGTACCGATGTTATATCGACCAGAAAATTAAATAAGACACGTTAGTGGAAACGGCATGCAAAATGGACACCCGAATGCCCTAGTACAAGTAATCAAAAATCACACCGTTAAGTACTCAGTGGGTACCAAAAGAAGTATGAAAAAAAGGATAGTAGTTCTCTTTGAAGTAACGATGTGATATCGACCAGAAAGTTAAATAAGACACGTCGGTGCAAACGGCATGCAAAACGGACACCCGAATGGCCCTATACAGGGAGCAAAAATCACACCGTTAAGTAATCTATAGGTATGAAAAATGTATGAAAAATAAGGTTGTGATTTTCTTCGACGTAACGATGTGATATCGACTAGAATGTTAAATAAGGCACGGCGGCGCAAACGGAATGTTAAACAGACACCCGAATGGCCTTGTACAAGGAATCAAAAATCACACCGTTAACTACTCTGTGGGTAAAAAAATATGAAAAAAAGGTTTTAATTTAATTCGAAGTAACAATGTGATATCAACCCGAACCGTAAATAAGGCACGTCTGCGCAAACGGCATGCGAAACGGACACCCGAATGGCCTTGTATAAGAATCAAAAATCACACTATTAAGTACTTTGTGGGTATGAAAAATAAGGTTGTAATTTTTTTTGAAGTAGTAATGTGATATCGACCAGAACGTAATAAGGCACGGCGGTGCAAACGGCAAGCAAAACGGACACCAGAATCGCCTTGTACAAGGAATCAAACATCACACCATTAAGAAATCGGTTGGTACAAAAAAAAGTACGAAAAAAAAGATTGTAATTTTCATTGAAGTACTAATGTGATATCGACCAGAACGATAAATAAGGCATGGCGGCGCAAACGGCAAGCAAAACGGACATCACAATGGCCGGGTACAAGGAATCAAAAATAACACCGTTAAGTACTCTGTGGGTACAAAAAAAAGTATGAAAAAAAAAGGTTTGTAATTTTTTTTGAAGTAACGATGTGATATCGACCAGATTGTTAAATAAGGCACGATGGCACAAACGGCATGCAAAACGGACACCCGAATGGCCTTGTACAAGGAACCAAAAATCACACCGTTAAGTAATCAGTGGGTACAAGAAAAGTACGGAATAAAAGTTTGTAATTTTCTTTGAATTTCTGATGTGATATCGACCAGAACAATAAATAAGGTACGACGGCGCAAGCGGCAAGCAAAACAGAGACCAAAATGGCCTTGTACAAAGTATAAAAAATCACACCGTTAAGTACTGTGTGGGTACAAAAAAAGTACGAAAAGAGTTTGTAACTATCTTTGAAATAATGATGAGATATCGACCAAAACGATAATAAGGCACGGCGGCGCAAACGGCAAGCAAAACAGACACTAGAATGCCCTTGCACAAGTAATCAAAAATCACACTGTTAAGTACTCTATGGATACAAAAAAATGTACGAAAAAAGGTTTGTAATTTTCCTTAAAGTAACAATGTGATATCGACCAGAAAGTTAAATAATACACATCGGCGCAAACAGCATGCAAAACGGACACCCGAATGGCCTTGTACAAGGAATAAAAAATCACACTGTTATGTACTCTATGGGTATAAAAAAAAGTACGAAAAAAAGGTTTGTAATTTTCTTTGAAGTAACGATGTGATATCGACCAGAAAGTTAAATAAGACACATCGGCGCAAACAGCATGCAAAACGGACACCCGAATGGCCATGTACAAGGAATAAAAAATCACACCGTTAAGTACTATGTGGGTATGAAAAAAGTACGAAAAATAATGTCGTAATTTTTTTCGAAGTAACGATATGATATCGAGCTGATTGTTAAATAAGGCACAACAGCGCAAATGGCATGCGAAACGGACACCCGAATGGCCTTGTACAAAGAATAAAAAATAACACCATTAAGTAATCGGTGGATACAAAAATAGTACAAAAAATGGTTGTAATTTTATTTGATGTAGTGATGAGATTTCGACCAGAACGTTAAATAAGGCATAGCAAGCAAAATGGAGACCAGAATGACCTTGTACAAGGTATGAAAAATCACACCGTTAAGTACTCTGTGGGTACAAAAAAAGGTTTGTAATTATCTTTGAAGTAATGATGTGATATCGACCAAAACGATAAATAAGGCACGGCGGTGCAAAACGGACAATAGAATGCCCTTGTACAAGTAATCAAACATCACACCGTTATGTACTCAATGGGTATGAAAAAAGTATGAAAAAAGTTTGTAATTTTCTTCGAAGTGACGATGTGATATCGACCAGAAAGTTAAATAAGACACGTCGGTGCAAACGGCATGCAAAATGGACACCCGAATGGTCTTGTACACGGAATCAAAAATCACACCGTTAAGTAATCATGGGTTTGAAAAATATACAAAAAATAAGGTTGTGATTTTCTTCGACGTAACGATGTGATATCGACCAAAACGATAAATAAGGCACGGCGGTGAAAACGTCATGCGAAACGGACACCCGAATGGCCTTGTATAATGAATCAAAAATCTCACCGTTAAGTAATTTGTGGGTAAAAAAATATGAAAAAAAGTTTGTAATTTTCTTCGAAGTAAAAATGTGATATCAACGAAAACGTTAAATAAGGCACGTCGGAGCAAACGGAATACGAAACGGACACCCGAATGGCCTTGTATAAGGAAACAAAAATCACACTATTACGTACTTTGTGGGTATGAAAAAAGTATGAAAAATAAGGTTGTGATTTTCTTCAAAGTGATGAAGTGATATCCACCAGAACATTAAATAAGGCACGGTGGCGCAAACGGCAAGAGAAACGGACAACATAATCGAATTGTACAAGGAATCAAATATCGCACCATTAAATAATCGGTGGGTACAAAAAAAATTACAATAAAAAGTTTTTAATTGTGTTTAAAGTAACGATAATAAATCAGGCACGGCGGCGCAAAAAACATGCAAAACGGACACACGAATTCCATTGTAAAAGGATGAAAAATCAAACCATTAAGTACTATATAGGTATGGAAAAAGTACAAAATAAAAGGTGGTAATTTTCTTTGAAGTAACGATGTGATATCGACCATAACATTAAATATGGCACGACGGCGCAAACGGCAGTCAAAACGGACATCTGAATGGCCTTGTACATGGAATCAAAACGGACACTAGAAAGGCTTTATACAAGGAATCAAAAATAACCCGTTAAGTACTCTGTGGGTACGAAAAATGTATAAAAAAGTTTTTAATTTGGTTTGACATATTGATGTGATATCGACCAGAACGATAAATAAGGTACAACGGCGCAAAAAACATGAGAAACGGACACAAGAATTGCCTTGTACAAGGAATCAAAAATCACACCGTTAAATACTCTGTGGGTGAGAAAAAACTATGAAAAAAGGTCGTAATATTCTTCGAAGTAACGATATGATATCGATCAGAATGTTAAATAAGACAAGCCGGCGCAAACGGCATGCGAAACGGACACCCGAATGGCCTTGTACAAGGAATCAAAAATCACACCGTTAAGTAATCGGTGGGTACAAAAAAAGTACGGAAATAAAGTTCGCAATTTACGTTGAAGTACTGAGGTGATATGGACCAAAACGATAAATAAGGCACGGCGGCGCAAACGGCAAGCAAAACAGAGACCATAATGGCCTTGTACAAGGTATAAAAAATCACACCGTTAAGTATTCTGTGGGTACAAAAAAAAGTAGGAAAAAGGTTTGTAATTGTCTTTTAACTAATGATGTGATTTCGACCAAAACGATAAATATGGAATGGCGGCGCAAACGGCAACAAAAACGGACACTAGTATGCCCTTGTACAAGTAATCAAAAATCACACAGTTAAGTATTCTGTGGGTACAAAAAAAAAGTATGAAAAAAAAGGTTTGAAATTTTATTTGAAGTAACGATGTTATATCGACCAGAAAATTAAATAAGACACGTCAGCGCAAACGGCATGCAAAATGGACACCCGAATGCCCTAGTACAAGTAATCAAAAATCACACCGTTAAGTACTCAGTGGGTACAAAAAAAAGTACGAAAAAAAGGATTGTAGTTTTCTTTGAAGTAACGATGTGATATCGACCAGAAAGTTAAATAAGACACGTCGATGCAAACGGCATGCAAAACGGACACCCGAGTGGCCTTGTACAAGGAATCAAAAATCACACCGTTAAGTAATCTCTGGATGTGAAAAATGTACGAAAAATAAGATTGTGATTTTCTTCGACGTAATGATGTGATATCGACCAGAACGTTAAATAAGGCACGGCGGCGCAAATGGCATTCGAAATGGACACCCGAATGGCCTTGTACCAGGAATCAAAAATCACACCGTTAACTACTCTGAGGGTAAAAAAATATGAAAAAAAGATTGTAATTTTATTCGAAGTAACAATGTGATATCAACCAGAACCGTAAATAAGGCACGTCTGCGCAAACGGCATGCGAAACGGACACCCGAATGGCCTTGTATAACGAATCAAAAATCACACTATTAAGTACTTTGTGGGTATGAAAAATAAGGTTGTGATTTTTTTCGAAGTAATAATGTGATATCGACCAGACGTTAAATAAAGCACGGCGGCGCAAACGGCATTCGAAACGGACACCCGGATGGCCTTGTACAAGGAATCAAAAATAACACCGTTAACTACTCTGTGAGTAAAAAAAATGAAAAAAGTTAGTAATTTTATTCGAAGTAACATTGTGATATCAACCAGAACCGTAAATAAGGCACGTATGCGCAAACGTCATGCGAAACGGACACCCGAATGGCCTTGTATAAGGAATAAAAAATAACACTATTGAGTACTTTGTTGGAATGAAAAAAGTATGAAAAATAAGGTTGTGATTTTTTCCGAAGTAATAATGTGATATCGACCAGAACGTTAAATAAGGCACGGCGGCGCAAACGGCAATCGAAACGGACACCAGAATCGCCGTGTACAATGAATCAAACATCACACCATTAAGAAATCTGTTGGTACAAAAAAAGTACGAAAAAAAAGATTGTAATTTTCATTGAAGTACTGATGTGATATCGAGTAGAACGATAAATAAGGCATGGCGGCGCAAACGGCAAGCAAAATGGACATCATAATGGCCTTGTAGAAGGAATCAAAAATAACACCGTTAAGTACTCTGTGGGTACAAAAAAAAGTACGATAAAAAGGATTGTAATTTTCTTTGAAGTAACGATGAGATATCGACCAGATTGTTAAATAAGGCACGGCAGCACAAATGGCATGCAAAACGGATACCCGAATGGCCTTGTACAAGGAATCAAAAATCACATCATTAAATATTCAGTGAGTACAAAAAATGTACGGAAAAAAGTTTGTAATTTTCTTTGAATTTCTGATGTGATATCGACCAGAACAATAAATAAGGCACGTCGGCGCAAACGGCAAGCAAAACGGAGACCAGAATTGCCTTGTACAAAGTATCAAAAATCACACTGTTATGTACTCTGTGGGTACAAAAAAAAGTATGAAAAAAGTTTGTAACTATTTTTGAAATAATGATGTGATATCGACCAAAACGATAATAAGGCACGGCGTATAAGCGGCAAGAAAAACGGACACTAGAATGCCCTTGCACAAGTAATCAAAAATCACACTGTTAAGTACTATGTGGGTACAAAAAAGTACGAAAAAGGTTTGAAATTTTCCTTGAAGTAACGATGTGATATCGAACAGAAATTTAAATAAGACACACCGGCGCAAACAGCATGCAAAACGGACACCCGAATGGCCTTGTACAAGGAATCAAAAATCACACCGTTTGTACTCTATGGGTATGAAAAAGTCTGAAAAAAAGATTTGTAATTTTCTTGGAAATAACGATGTGATATCGACCGAAAAGTTAAATAAGACACGGGCGCAAAACAACATGCAAAACGGACCCCGAATGGCCATGTACAAGGAATAAAAAATCACACCGTTAAGTACTATGTGGGTATGAAAAAGTCACGAAAAATAATGTCGTAATTTTTTTCAAGTAACGATCGATATCGGCGAGCGTTCAATAAGGCACGGCAATGACGCCGAATGGCATCGCAAGCGGACACCCGAATGACCTTGTACAAAGAATCAAAAATCACACCGTTAAGTAATCGGTGGGTACAAAAATAGTACAAAAAAGGTTGTAATTTTATTTGATGTCTTGATGTGATATCGACGAGCGTTAAATAAGGCACGACAAGCAAAACAGAGACCAGAATGACTTTGTACAAGGTATCAAAAATCACACCGTTAAGTACTCCGTGGGTACAAAAAATGGTTTGTAATTATCTTTGAAGTAATGATGTGATATCGACCAAAACGATAAATATGGCACGGCGGCGTAAACGGCAAGCAAAACGGACACTAGAATGCCCTTGTACAAGTAATCAAAAATCACACTGTTAAGTACTCCGTGGGTACAAAAAAAGCACGAAAAAGAAGGTTTGCAATTTTATTTGAAGTAACGATGTGATATCGACCAGAAAGTTAAATAAGACACGTTGGCGCAAATGGCATGCAAAACAAACACCCGAATGGCCTTGTACAAGGAATCAAAAATCACACCGTAATGTACTCGTGGGTATGAAAAAAGTATGAAAAAAAAGGTTTGTAGTTTTCTTGGAAGTAACGATGTGATATCGACCAGAAATTTAAATAAGACATGTCGGCGCAATCGGCATGCAAAACGGACTCCCGAATGGCATTGTACAAGGAATCCAAAGTCACACCGTTAAGTACTCTATGGGTATGAAAAAAGTATGAAAAATAAGGTTGTGATTTTCTTCGAAGTAATGATGTTATATCGACCAGAACGTTAAATAAGGCACGGCGGCGCAAACGGCATGCGAAACGGACACCCAAATGTCCTCGTACAAGGAATAGAAAATCACACTGCTACGTAATCGGTGGGTACAAAAAAAAGTATGAAAAAAGGATGTAATTTTCTTTGAAGTACTGATGTGATATCGACCAGAACGTTAAATAAGGCACGGCGGCGCAAATGGCATTCGAAACGGACACCCGAATGGCCTTGTACCAGGAATCAAAAATCACATCGTTAACTACTCTTAGGGTAAAAAAATATGAAAAAAAGTTTGTAATTATATTCGAAATAACATTGTGATATCAACCAGAACCGTAAATAAGGCACGTCTGCGCAAACGGCATGTGAAACGGACACCCGAATGGCCTTGTATAACAAATCAAAAATCACACTATTAAGTACTTTGTGGGTATGAAAAAAGTATGAAAAATAAGGTTGTGATTTTTTTCGAAGTAATAATGTGATATCGACCAGAACGTTAGATAAGGCACGGCGGCGCAAACGGC
Source organism: Gentiana macrophylla (assembly GCA_026214975.1). Classification (NCBI taxonomy): domain Eukaryota; kingdom Viridiplantae; phylum Streptophyta; class Magnoliopsida; order Gentianales; family Gentianaceae; genus Gentiana; species Gentiana macrophylla. The sequence goes on from CM047810.1 coordinate 68,455,739, forward strand.
AAGCGAAACGGACACTAGAATCGCCGTGTACAAGGAATCAAACATCACACCATTAACTACTCTGTGGGTAAAAAAATGAAAAAAAGTTAGTAATTTTATTCGAAGTAACAATGTGATATCAACCAGGAACCGTAAATAAGGCACGTCTGCATAAAGCGGAATGCGGAGCGGACACCGAATGGCCTTGTATAAGGAATCAAAAATCACACTATTAAGTACTTTGTGGGTATGAAAAATAAGGTTGTGATTTTTTTCGAAGTAATAATGTGATATCGACCAGAACGTTAAATAAGGCACGGCGGCGCAAACGGCAAGCGAAACGGACACCAGAATCGCCGTGTACAAGGAATCAAACATCACACCATTAAGAAATCTGTTGGTACAAAAAAGTACGAAAAAAGATTGTAATTTTCATTGAAGTACTGATGTGATATCGACCAGAACGATAAATAAGGCATGGTGGCGCAAACGGCAAGCAAAATGGACATCATAATGGCCTTGTAGAAGGAATCAAAAATAACACCGTTAAGTACTCTGTGGGTACAAAAAAAGTATGAAAAAAAGGTTTGTGATTTTCTTTGAAGTAACGATGAGATATCGACCAGATTGTTAAATAAGGCACGGCGGCACAAACGGCATGCAAAACGGATACCCGAATGGCCTTGTACATGGAATCAAAAATCACACCATTAAGTAATCAGTGAGTACAAAAAAAGTACGGAAATTTTTTTGTAATTTTCTTTTAATTTCAAATGTCATATCGACCAGAACAATAAATAAGGCACGGCGGCGGAAACGGCAAGCAAAACGGAGACCAGAATAGCCTTGTACAAAGTATCAAAAATCACACCGTTATGTACTCTGTGGGTACAAAAAAAGTATGAAAAAAGTTTGTAACTATTTTTGAAATAATGATGTGATATCGACCAAAACGATAATAAGGCACGGCGGCGCAAACGGCAAGAAAAACGGACACTAGAATGCCCTTGCACAAGTAATCAAAAATCACACTGTTAAGTACTCTGTGGGTACAAAAAAGTACGAAAAAGGTTTGAAATTTTCCTTGAAGTAACGATATGATATCGAATGTAAATTTAAATAAGACACACCGCGCAAACAAAGATGCAAAAGCGGACACCGAATGGCCTTGTACAAGTAATCAAAAATCACACCGTTTTGTACTCTATGGGTATGAAAAAAGTATGAAAAAAGGTTTGTAATTTTCTTGGAAGTAACGATGTGATATCGACCGAAAAGTTAAATAAGACACGCAAATAAGCCGACAACATGCAAAAGCGGACCCCGAATGGCCATGTACAAGGAATAAAAAATCACACCGTTAAGTACTATGTGGGTATGAAAAAGTCACGAAAAATAATGGCGTAATTTTTTGAAGTAACGATCGATATCGAGCGAGCGTTCAATAAGGCACGGCAAACGCCAATGGCATCGCGAAGCGGACACCCGAATGACCTTGTACAAAGAATCAAAAATCACACCGTTAAGTAATCGGTGGGTACAAAAATAGTACAAAAAAAAGGTTGTAATTTTATTTGATGTACTGATGTGATATCGACCAGAACGTTAAATAAGGCACGACAAGCAAAACAGAGACCAGAATGACTTTGTACAAGGTATCAAAAATTACACCGTTAAGTACTCCGTGGGTACAAAAAATGGTTTGTAATTATCTTTGAAGTAATGATGTGATATCGACCAAAACGATAAATATGGCATGGCGGCGTAAACGGCAAGCAAAACGGACACTAGAATGCCCTTGTACAAGTAATCAAAAATCACACTGTTAAGTACTCCGTGGGTACAAAAAAAGCACGAAAAAGAAGGTTTGCAATTTTATTTGAAGTAACGATGTGATATCGACCAGAAAGTTAAATAAGACACGTCGGCGCAAATGGCATAGAAAACAAACACCCGAATGGCCTTGTGCAAGGAATCAAAAATCACACCTTAATGTACTCGTGGGTATGAAAAAAGTATGAAAAAAAAGGTTTGTAATTTTCTTGGAAGTAACGATGTGATATTGACCAGAAATTTAAATAAGTCACGTCGGCGCAATCGGAATGCAAAACGGACTCCCGGATGGCTTTGTACAAGGAATCAAAAGTCACACCGTTAAGTACTCTATGGGTATGAAAAATAAGGTTGTGATTTTCTTCTAAGTAATGATGTTATATCGACCATAACATTAAATAAGGCACGGCGGCGCAAACGGCATGCGAAACGGACACCCGAATGTCCTCGTACAAGGAATAGAAAATCACACCGCTACGTAATCGGTGGGTACAAAAAAAGAACGAAAAAAAGGATGTAATTTTCTTTGAAGTACTGATGTGATATCGACAAGAACGTTAAATAAGGCACGGCGGCGCAAATGCATTCGAAACGAACACCCGAATGGCCTTGTACCAGGAATCAAAAATCACACCGTTAACTACTCTTAGGGTAAAAAATATGAAAAAAAGTTTGTAATTTTATTCGAAGTAACAATGTGATATCAACCAGAACCGTAAATAAGTCACGTCTGTGCAAACGGCATGCGAAACGGACACCCGAATGGCCTTGTATAATGAATCAAAAATCACTCTATTAATTACTTTGTGGGTATGAATAAAGTATGAAAAATAAGGTTGTGATTTTTTTCGAAGTAATAATGTGATATCGACCAGACGTTAAATAAGGCATGGCGGTGCAAACGGCATTCGAAACGGACACCCGAATGGCCTTTTACAAGGAATCAAAAATCACACCGTTAACTACTCTGTGGGTAAAAAAATACGAAAAAAGGTTTTAATTTAATTCGAAGTAACAATGTGATATCAACCAGAACCGTAAATAAGCCACGTCTGCGCAAACGGCATGCGAAACGGACACCCAAATGGCCTTGTATAAGGAATCAAAAATCACACTATTAAGTACTTTGTGGGTATGAAAAAAGTATGAAAAATAAGGTTGTTATTTTTTTCGAAGTAATAGTGTGATATCGACCAGAACGTTAAATAAGGCACGGTGGCGCAAACGGCAAGCGAAACGGACACCTGAATCGCCGTGTACAAGGAATCAAACATAACACCATTAAGAAATCAGTTGGTACAAAAAAAGTACGAAAAAAAAGATTGTAATTTTCATTGAAGTACTGATGTGATATCGACCAGAACGATAAATAACGCATGGCGGCGCAAACGACAAGCAAAATGGACATCATAATGGCCTTGTAGAAGGAATCAAAAATAACACCGTTAAGTACTCTGTGGGAACAAAAAAAGTATGAAAAAAAAGGTTTGTAATTTTCTTTGAAGTAACGATGAGATATCGACTAGATTGTTAAATAAGGCACGGCGGCACAAACGGCATGCAAAACGGATACCCGAATGGCCTTGTACAAGGAATCAAAAATCACACCATTAAGTAATCAGTGAGTACAAAAAAAGTACGGAAATTTTTTTGTAATTTTCTTTTAATTTCAAATGTCATATCGACCAGAACAATAAATAAGGCACGGCGGCGGAAACGGCAAGCAAAACGGAGACCAGAATAGCCTTGTACAAAGTATCAAAAATCACACCGTTATGTACTCTGTGGGTACAAAAAAAGTATGAAAAAAGTTTGTAACTATTTTTGAAATAATGATGTGATATCGACCAAAACGATAATAAGGCACGGCGGCGCAAACGGCAAGAAAAACGGACACTAGAATGCCCTTGCACAAGTAATCAAAAATCACACTGTTAAGTACTCTGTGGGTACAAAAAAGTACGAAAAAGGTTTGAAATTTTCCTTGAAGTAACGATATGATATCGAACAGAAATTTAAATAAGACACACCGGCGCAAACAGCATGCAAAACGGACACCCGAATGGCCTTGTACAAGTAATCAAAAATCACACCGTTTTGTACTCTATGGGTATGAAAAAAGTATGAAAAAAAAGGTTTGTAATTTTCTTGGAAGTAACGATGTGATATCGACCAGAAAGTTAAATAAGACACGGCAGCGCAAACAACATGCAAAACGGACCCCCGAATGGCCATGTACAAGGAATAAAAAATCACACCGTTAAGTACTATGTGGGTATGAAAAAAGTACGAAAAATAATGGCGTAATTTTTTTCGAAGTAACGATCTGATATCGAGCAGAACGTTCAATAAGGCACGGCAGCGCAAATGGCATGCGAAACGGACACCCGAATGACCTTGTACAAAGAATCAAAAATCACACCGTTAAGTAATCGGTGGGTACAAAAATAGTACAAAAAAAAGGTTGTAATTTTATTTGATGTACTGATGTGATATCGACCAGAACGTTAAATAAGGCACGACAAGCAAAACAGAGACCAGAATGACTTTGTACAAGGTATCAAAAATTACACCGTTAAGTACTCCGTGGGTACAAAAAATGGTTTGTAATTATCTTTGAAGTAATGATGTGATATCGACCAAAACGATAAATATGGCATGGCGGCGTAAACGGCAAGCAAAACGGACACTAGAATGCCCTTGTACAAGTAATCAAAAATCACACTGTTAAGTACTCCGTGGGTACAAAAAAAGCACGAAAAAGAAGGTTTGCAATTTTATTTGAAGTAACGATGTGATATCGACCAGAAAGTTAAATAAGACACGTTGGCGCAAATGGCATGCAAAACAAACACCCGAATGGCCTTGTACAAGGAATCAAAAATCACACCGTAATGTACTCGTGGGTATGAAAAAAGTATGAAAAAAAAGGTTTGTAGTTTTCTTGGAAGTAACGATGTGATATCGACCAGAAATTTAAATAAGACATGTCGGCGCAATCGGCATGCAAAACAGACTCCCGAATGGCATTGTACACGGAATCCAAAGTCACACCGTTAAGTACTCTATGGGTATGAAAAAAGTATGAAAAATAAGGTTGTGATTTTCTTCGAAGTAATGATGTTATATCGACCAGAGCGTTAAATAAGGCACGGCGCGCAAAGCGGCATGCGAAGCGGACACCGAATGTCCTCGTTACAAGGAATAGAAAATCACAACCGCTCGTAATCGGTGGGTACAAAAAAGTACGAAAAAAAGGATGTAATTTTCTTTGAAAATCTTGATGTGATATCGACGAGCGTTAAATAAGGCACGGCGGCGCAAATGGCATTCGAAACGGACACCCGAATGGCCTTGTACCGGGAATCAAAAATCACATCGTTAACTACCTTTAGGGTAAAAAAATATGAAAAAATGTTTATAATTTTATTCGAAATAACATTGTGATATCAACCAGAACCGTAAATAAGGCACGTCTGCGCAAACGGCATGTGAAACGGACACCCGAATGGCCTTGTATAACAAATCAAAAATCACACTATTAAGTACTTTGTGGGTATGAAAAATAAGGTTGTGATTTTTTTGGAAGTAATAATGTGATATCGACCAGAACGTTAAATAAGGCACGGCGGCGCAAACGGCAAGCGAAACGGACACCAGAATCGCCGTGTACAAGGAATCAAACATCACACCATTAACTACTCTGTGGGTAAAAAAATGAAAAAAAGTTAGTAATTTTATTCGAAGTAACAATGTGATATCAACCAGAACCGTAAATAAGGCACGTCTGCGCAAACGGAATGCGGAACGGACACCCGAATGGCCTTGTATAAGGAATCAAAAATCACACTATTAAGTACTTTGTGGGTATGAAAAATAAGGTTGTGATTTTTTTCGAAGTAATAATGTGATATCGACCAGAACGTTAAATAAGGCACGGCGGCACAAACGGCAAGCGAAACGGACACCAGAATCGCCGTGTACAAGGAATCAAACATCACACCATTAAGAAATCTGTTGGTACAAAAAAAGTACGAAAAAAAGATTGTAATTTTCATTGAAGTACTGATGTGATATCGACCAGAATGATAAATAAGGCATGGTGGCGCAAACGGCAAGCAAAATGGACATCATAATGGCCTTGTAGAAGGAATCAAAAATAACACCGTTAAGTACTCTGTGGGTACAAAAAAAGTATGAAAAAAAGGTTTGTAATTTTCTTTGAAGTAACGATGAGATATCGACCAGATTGTTAAATAAGGCACGGCGGCACAAACGGCATGCAAAACGGATACCCGAATGGCTTTGTACATGGAATCAAAAATCACACCATTAAGTAATCAGTGAGTACAAAAAAAGTACGGAAAAAAGTTTGAAATTTTCTTTGAATTTCAGATGTGATATCGACCAGAACAATAAATAAGGCACGGCGGCGCAAACGGCAAGCAAAACGGAGACTAGAGTGGCCTTGTACAAAGTATCAAAAATCACACCGTTATGTACTCTATGGGTACAAAAAAAAGTATGAAAAAAGTTTGTAACTATTTTTGAAATAATGATGTGATATCGACCAAAACGATAATAAGGAACGGCGGCGCAAACGGCAAGAAAAACGGACACTAGAATGCCTTTGCAAAGGTAATCAAAAATCACATTGTTAAGTACTCTGTGGGTACAAAAAAAGTACGAAAAAGGTTTGTAATTTTCCTTGAAGTAACGATGTGATATCGACCAGAAAGTTAAATAAGACACACCGGCGCAAACAGCATGCAAAACGGACACCCGAATGGCCTTGTACAAGGAATCAAAAATCACACCGGTATGTACTCTATGGGTATGAAAAAAGTACGAAAAAAAAGGTTTGTAATTTTCTTGGAAGTAACGATGTGATATCGACCAGAAAGTTAAATAAGACACGGCGGCGCAAACAGCATGCAAAACGGACCCCCGAATGGCCATGTATAAGGAATAAAAAACCATACCGTTAAGAACTATCTAGGTATGAAAAAAGTATGAAAAATAATGTCGTAATTTTTTTTGAAGTAACGATCTGATATCGAGCAGAATGTTCAATAAGGAACGGCAGCGCAAATGGCCTGCGAAACGGACACCCGAATGACCTTGTACAAAGAATCAAAAATCACACCGTTAAGTAATCGGTAGGTACAAAAATAGTACGAAAAAAAGGTTGTAATTTTATTTGATGTACTGATGTGATATCGACCAGAACGATAAATAAGGCACGGCAAGCAAAAGAGAGACCAGAATGACCTTGTACAAGGTATCAAAAATCACACCGTTAAATACTCCGTGGGTACCAAAAAAGGTTTGTAATTATCTTTGAAGTAATGATGTGATATCGACCAAAACGATAAATAAGGCACGGCGGCGTAAACGGCAAGCAAAACGGACACTAGAATGCCCTTGTACAAGTAATCAAAAATCACACTGTTAAGTACTCCGTGGGTACAAAAAAAGCACGAAAAAAAGGTTTGCAATTTTCATTGAAGTAACGATGTGATATCGACCAGAAAGTTAAATAAGACACGTCGGCGCAAATGGCATAGAAAACAAACACCCGAATGGCCTTGTGCAAGGAATCAAAAATCACACCTTAATGTACTCGTGGGTATGAAAAAAGTATGAAAAAAAAGGTTTGTAATTTTCTTGGAAATAACGATGTGATATCGACCAGAAATTTAAATAAGTCACGTCGGCGCAATCGGAATGCAAAACGGACTCCCGGATGGCTTTGTACAAGGAATCAAAAGTCACACCGTTAAGTACTCTATGGGTATGAAAAATAAGGTTGTGATTTTCTTCTAAGTAATGATGTTATATCGACCAGAACATTAAATAAGGCACGGCGGCGCAAACGGCATGCGAAACGGACACCCGAATGGCCTTGTATAACGAATCAAAAATCACTCTATTAAGTACTTTGTGGGTATGAATAAAGTATGAAAAATAAGGTTGTGATTTTTTTCGAAGTAATAATGTGATATCGACCAGAAATTTAAATAAGTCACGTCGGCGCAATCGGAATGCAAAACGGACTCCCGGATGGCTTTGTACAAGGAATCAAAAGTCACACCGTTAAGTACACTATGGGTATGAAAAATAAGGTTGTGATTTTCTTCTAAGTAATGATGTTATATCGACGGAACATTAAATAAGGCACGGCGGCATAAGCGGCATGCGAAACGGACACCGAATGGCCTTGTATAACGAATAAAAAATCACTCTATTAAGTACTTTGTGGGTATGAAGAAAGTATGAAAAATAAGGTTGTGATTTTTTTCGAAGTAATAATGTGATATCGACCAGACGTTAAATAAGGCATGGCGGCGCAAACGGCATTCGAAATGGACACCCAAATGGCCTTTTACAAGGAATCAAAAATCACACCATTAACTACTCTGTGGGTAAAAAAAATGAAAAAAGGTTTTAATTTAATTCGAAGTAACAATGTGATATCAACCAGAACCGTAAATAAGGCACGTCTGCGCAAACGGCATGCGAAACGGACACCCGAATGGCCTTGTATAAGGAATCAAAAATCACACTATTAAGTATTTTGTGGGTATGAAAAAAGTATGAAAAATAAGGTTGTTATTTTTTTTCGAAGTAATAGTGTGATATCGACCAGAACGTTAAATAAGGCACGGCGGCGCAAACGGCAAGCGAAACGGACACCTGAATCGCTGTGTACAAGGAATCAAACATCACACCATTAAGAAATCAGTTGGTACAAAAAAAGTACGAAAAAAAAAGATTGTAATTTTCATTGAAGTACTGATGTGATATCGACCAGAACGATAAATAACGCATGGCGGCGCAAACGGCAAGCAAAATGGACATCATAATGGCCTTGTAGAAGGAATCAAAAATAACACCGTTAAGTACTCTGTGGGTACAAAAAAAAGTATGAAAAAAAAGGTTTGTAATTTTCTTTGAAATAACGATGAGATATCGACTAGATTGTTAAATAAGGCACGGCGGCACAAACGGCATGCAAAACGGATACCCGAATGGCCTTGTATAAGGAATCAAAAATCACACCATTAAGTAATCAGTGAGTACAAAAAAAGTACGGAAAAAAGTTTGTAATTTTCTTTTAATTTCAGATGTCATATCGACCAGAACAATAAATAAGGCACGGCGGCGGAAACGGCAAGCAAAACGGAGACCAGAATGGCCTTGTACAAAGTATCAAAAATCACACCGTTATGTACTCTGTGGGTACAAAAAAAGTATGAAGAAAGTTTGTAACTATTTTTGAAATAATGATGTGATATCGACCAAAAGCGATAATAAGGCACGTAGCGCATAAGCGGCAAGAAAAAGCGGACACTAGAATGCCCTTGCACAAGTAATCAAAAATCACAACTTTATTAAGTACTCTATGGGTACAAAAAAGTCTGAAAAAAGGTTTGAAATTTTCTTTGAAATAACGATGTGATATCGACCAGAAAAGTTAAATAAGACACACCGGCGCAAGCGACATGCAAAACGGACACCCGAATGGCCTTGTACAAGGAATAAAAAATCAAACCGTTATGTACCCTATGGGTATGGAAAAAAATCACTGAAAAAAGGTTTGTAATTTTCTTGGAAACAACGATGTGATATCGACCAGAGAAAGTTAAATAAGACATGGCGGCGCAAGCGACATGCAAAAGCGGACCCCGAATGGCCATGTACAAGGAATAAAAATCACACACCGTTAAGTACTATGTGGGTATGAAAAAAAGTCACGAAAAATAATGTCGTAATTTTTTCAAAGTAACGATCGATATCGGCGCGAGCGTTCAAAAGGCACGCAGCAACGCCGATGACATCTGAAAGCGGACACCCGAATGACCTTGTACAAAGAATCAAAAATCACACCGTTAAGTAATCGGTGGGTACAAAAATAGTACGAAAAAAAATGTTGTAATTTTATTTGATGTACTGATGTGATATCGACCAGAACGATAAATAAGGCACGGCAAGCAAAACAGAGACCAGAATGACCTTGTACAAGGTATTAAAAATCACACCGTTAAGTACTCCGTGGGTACAAAAAATGGTTTGTAATTATCTTTGAAGTAATTATGTGATATCGACCAAAACGATAAATAAGGCACGGCGGCGTAAACGGCAAGCAAAAGGGACACTAGAATGCCCTTGTACAAGTAATCAAAAATCACACTGTTAAGTACTCCGTGGGTACCAAAAAAGCACGAAAAAAAAAGGTTTGCAATTTTCTTTGAAGTAACGATGTGATATCGACCAGAAAGTTAAATAAGACACATTGGCGCAAATGGCATGCAAAACAAACACCCGAAAAAAAAGGTTTGCAATTTTTTTCATACTTTTTTTTGTACCCACAGAGAACTAACGGTGTGAATTTTGATTCCTTGTACAAGGCCATTCGGGTGTCTATTTCGCATGCCGTTTGCACCGCCGTGCCTTATTTAACGTCCTGATCGATATCACATCATTACTTCGGAGAAAATCACAACCTTATTTTTTGTACTTTTTTCATACCCACACAGTACTTAACGTTGTGATATTTGATTCCTAGTACAAGGTCATTCAGGTGTCCGTTTTGCATGCCGTTTGCGCCGCCGTGCCATATTTAATATTCTGGTCGATATCACATCGTTTCTTCGAAGAAAATTACATCCTTTTATTTTGTACTTTTTCCATACCTATATAGAGTACTTAATGGGGTGATTTTTGATTCCTTTTACAAGGGAATTTGTGTGTCCGTTTTCCATGTTTTTTGCGCCGCCGTGCCTTATTTATTGTTCTGGTCGATATCACATCGTTATTTTAATCACAATTGAAAACTTTTTTTTGTACCCACAGAGTACTTAATGGTGTGATTTTTGATTCCTTGTTCAAGGCCATTCTGGTATCCGTTTCGTATGCCGTTTACGCCGACGTGCCTTATTTAAAAATTTATTCGATATCACATCGTTACTTCAAAAAAAATTACAAACCTTTTTTTTCGTATGTTTTTTTGTACCCACAGGTACTTAACGGTGTGATTTTTGATTCCTTGTACAAGGCTATTCTGGTCTCCGTTTTGCTTGCCGCTTCTTAACGTCGTGCCTTATTCATCGTTACAGTCGATATCACATCGATTACTACAAAGAAAATTACAAACTTTTTTCAGATACTTTTTTGGTACCCACCGATTACTTAATGGTGTGATTTTGAATCCTTAATACAAGGCCATTACGGTGTCCGTTTCCCTTGCCGTTTGTGCAGACGTGCCTTTTTTAACGTTCTTGCCGATATCATATCGTTACTTTGATGAAAATCACAACCTTATTTTTCGTACTTTTTTCATACCCACAAAGTACTTAAATGTGTGATTTTTGATTCCTTGTACAAGGCCATTCGGATGTCCGTTTCGCATGCCGTTTGCGCCGACGTGTCTTATTTAACGTTCTGCTCGATATCACATAGTTACTTCAAAGAAAATTACAAACTTTTTTTCATAATTTTTTTACCTATAGAGTACTTAACAGTGTGATTTTTGATTCCTTGTACAAGGCCATTCGGGTGTCCGTTTCGTATGCCATTTTCACCGCCGTTCCTTATTTAACGTTCTGGTCGATACATCGTTACTTCAAAGAAAATTACAACCTTTTATTTTGTACTTTTCCTATATCTATATAATACTTAACGGTGTGGTTTTTGATTCTTTGTACAAGGACATTCTGGTCTCCGTTTCGCATGCCGTTTGCACCGCCGTGCCTTATTTAACGTTCTGGTCGATATCACATCGTTACTTTGAAGAAAATTATGAGCTTCACTACAATTAATATGTGTTCTAATGAGGAGCTAAAATTTGGCCATTAAATGATATTAATAATGAGGAGTGATGAATTTGATGACCAACTTGTATTTTCTCCTCATTATTGAGGACAAATCTCCTCGTTATGTATATAATTAAAAAAATCTCCTCATTATCTCATAAAATATCATTTTTTTTCCTTTCATAAGTACTATTATTATTATTGTTTTTCCTATGTAAAAAAATAAAGTAGTATATTTTCCATTCTTTTTACAAATTAAGCATCCCAATTTCCCCAACATCATTCTCGTCTACCCTAAATCAGCCGTCTTGCCTAAATCCAAAATCAGCATCCCCCCTCAATCCCTCCACCCTCTTCTCACTCCCGCCTCCACCCTCCGTCTACCATCTATTGTCGTTTCAATCCACCAGGGGTCCTGGGCGGCAAAACCACACAAATTCTTACCTAACTCTCGTGCTTCGATTGTGCAAGAAAAGCTTCAAAATTGAAAATAGATCCTGCAAAAAAAACTTCAATCGATTATTTCGATTATGGGTGAGTATTTGTTAGAAAATCATTTTTTGTATTTTTCAATTCTTTCAATTAAAACAAAACAAGAACTGAAGTTTCGTTAATTTATAACTTTTCTTGAATAAAATGTGTATTAACTCGTTTTCTTGAAATGGTTTATTCTAACTCATATTGTTTGAACGGTATAACCTTTAATTCATTCTTTCGAAGAAGTATGATCTTGAATATGATTTTATCTGATTTGACATGTTAGAGATTGTTCGATTTAAGTGTTTATGTTATGTTTAAAAAATTTGTGTGCTACTAATTACATCCTTCTTGCCGATTGTATTTTGTAAATGGTATATTTTGACTCTTGTGTTGGAAGAAGTTTTCTGTTCTTGTGGGTTAAAGAAGTAGAAGATGGGTTTTTGTTATAACTAAATGGGTTTGGCCGCTAAAAATGATATCTTTGTTGAAATATAAAGCAATGTTGTTTACATATAGATGCATTGGACTGATCTTGTATTTATACATACAAAGCAATGTTCTTTGATCCGGCTGGCGTTCCATGTGGTCTACGTGTTAGGAAATCACTAGTTTAACGCAGCGGAATTTAAAATTTGATTTCCTTTAACTAGATCGTTCTTTGTTTAATGCAATAAACACGTTAAGTAGTTTGACGGTTATACCTTGATGATCTATAAGATCGTCGCTTTGACCGTCAACGGAGGGTAGTACAGTGCGCAAGCCACCCACGCATCCGACCTCTATCGCTAATCCACACGAACTCCTCACTGGAATCCTCCTTGGATTGCTATTGGAAAACTCCGGTTGCTAGACCGGCCTTTTTCCTCCCTCACAAACTCACTATAGGATGCTCTCTATTTTACACAAGAACTATGAGCTCTTGCAATTGTGATGTACAAAAGAGCTTGACACCCACCTCTTATTTATAGTGATAAGTGGCGCCCCATATGGTGTGGAGGAGAAGAAAACCTTTTCCCAATAAAATAAGGAAAATCAATTAGATTGATTTATCTTTTTTATTGTAATTAATTTTGCCAATATCTTATATTGATTATTATTATCTTGTTACAATAAATCTATTTTTCCAAAATCAATTAATATCTTATATTAATATTATGGTAATCTTATTAATTAAAGTGCACAATCCAAGTGTATCTTATACCCTACGAAGTGGTACCCCAAATGCCAATTAATTGGCTTCCGGAATATTCTTTAATTTATATATTTTATATATAATTAATATCTTGTATTTTATTTATTCATAATAAATAAATACCACCATATTAATTTACCACTATAACCTTTATAGTCTAGAGATAAACTTTCCTTATTTGGTTATCAACTATAACCGCATTTTAATCCGACTCGATGTTCATATGTATGTGACCCGATAGGCTTCCGAATATGTTGGCCGTAGACACAAAGAGCAATTTACTAAAATTCCCTTCATGCCTAACGATCAAGGGATAGCGTCTAGCAAAACACCGTGACCCACAATCATCGGAAGAGTCAAAAGCAATGACTACTACCTTTCATGTGAAGCAGTTACTGTGTAACTTACAATCCTATCGCTGTAATAATATCCATACGAACATTAATGATCATATCTTATAATCTGGATACCAAGTTCTCTCGGGAAAACACATTTACTCCCACTTTGCAAAGATTCTTGAGAGCTAGGCATTCCATATAAGAAGGCCATTTCTGATATTCGATCCCAATCATAGGATACGCGATTCCTGGATGACCAATCATGTATACTCCGCATGCTTCAATATCATACCCAATTTCTACCGCATAATCACCCCGTGGCTTGGGGAAATCTCAATAGTGTCAAAGCATGACAATCCACACCGTTATGCCATGAAGACTCCGGTATAAAGGATAATTACACAACCGCCACATAGTGTGACACTTAATGTAAGTGGGTCAGTCTAACGTACGAATTCTCTAATACACGTCCACGTACACTCCAAGTGTCTCTACACTTCGATAGATGAGATCTATCCCTACCTCCTATAAGATAGAAGACATCTAATACGTGCTAGTCTGGTTATACTATCAATGTCCTATTTGATAGTACATAGTGTTAGTAATATCATCCGCAACGGAAGCGATTTTAAGGATCTAAATCTATAAAATACACGTAAAATAACTAGATCTATATCTACAAGGGGGTTGTAGATCATACCTCTTGGATCTCAAAATCCAAGTTGAAGAACCGCAATAGAAAGAACGAACAAGGTGTGAAGAGCACCACGATCTTCCGTACGTGTGATCCAAGCAACTCCCGGTGGAAGGAAATTCTCGTCTCGAATCCTTCCGATATGCTACCCGGAAAAATCTCCAAGATTTCTCCCCAACCCTCTTGGCCGAAATTTCTTCCTCCTCTCTAAGAGGTGGAACTCGAAAATATTGTGTGTATAAGGCTTGGGAGAACTCTCTTTATATAGGAGAGTAAAACTTAGGCCTCAAGGATTTAATAATTAATACAAAATCAATTATAATAATCTCATTAAATAAAAGATAATTCCATAATATTCTAGAACAAATCTAGAATAATATTTATCTTTATTTCTTACCATAAATATTTATCCAATAAATATTTTATGCACATGTCTTATTAATTCACAAGAAAATAATTTCTTGTTCCAAAAATAAGGCTATGGGGCGAAAATACACTTATTGACCTAGTCAATATTAATTTTGCCATTACACAATAATTGGGCCAAGATTATGGAAAATGTCTTTTCCACATATTTAATTATTTAGCCCAACTAATTAATTAGTCCACTAAACAATTAATTCACATATCGTTTTAATAAAGTCCAACAAGAACTAAATTAATATTATTAGGATTCGACGTCCGAGAATAGCTATGCTATATTATGAGACACGTCGGGGACCATGGACTAATAATCGTGACTCCGATAAATCAAATAAATAATTATCTTACGAGCGAGAATAATTATATTCGATAAATCAATCACGAGAATATGCCACCATAATCCCGTGATTTGCACTCCTCCGATTATAAGATTATATTTATCTCCTCACGAGAATAATAATAAGCGTCCATTGATATAATCATTACATATGGATTAATCCTCCATGATTGTTCATTCTAAATCGGGAAGTTACCGTTAACCCTTTTAGAACATCTTATCCTTATTTACCATTAACCCCCAGTGATCAATTAATTCATACAACTCACTTGGTAGTAGCTAATCGATGTAATATGAACTCCATGGATCGATCGGTTTCTAGGATTAACAAATAAGGGAATCGTCATCTACTTCCATAAATGGAAGGAATGGATTCCTTATATGTGATAACACGGACTACTCACTCAATCCAGGTACAATGCCAAGATGGGGTAATTCGGACCACGACTCGGTGTAATCCTTAACCGTCAAGTCAAACTTCATCTTGATTCAAGCGGTTGATTGTGATCACCTCGAGATTAAGATATATCCATAAATATGATCATCCATTGATTCGATAAGAATTCTCAATTACGGAATTATATCGTGAACTCAATCAAATCGGTCCGATACATATGATATATCTATCATATATAAATGCCCCATTAGGTTCTCTTAACCGAAAGTCCGGATAAGACAATCACACCTATTGTGTTCTGGGCGCATTAATAGCACGTTAAAGGAGAGACCCGATACTCTCGATTAACTTCACTATGGGCTAATTGTATTTTAAGTACATCTTCACCAACTCAATCCTCCCGTGTATATACCATACACTGAGTTAAGTGATTACATAAACGATATACTTAGGGTTTTCTGTAGTGTAAATACTATTGTCTCATCGGTGATTATGAGAATAATAAATATGAATAATAATATCATTTCATTTATTAAATAAAACAATTACAAAATTGTCTTTCGGGAATCACTCCTAACACATAGGACTAGAGACATTTAGGTAACAAACTTGTTATACTGATTAGAGATCTCATCAACCAAAATTACTATCATGGTTTCTCTATCATAGTTTGATACTAGGGACGTTACTATATATGTACAACAAATAATATGAAGATAAACAATATATAAAAACATAAGTACTTTTATTAATCATAATAAAGTTATTACATGAACTAAATAGACTGTAAATGACCCGACCCGGTCGGATCCGGTCCAACCCAATTGGGTTTTGCACACCTTTCCAACAATCTCCCATTTGGCCTAAAGCCAATCACCCATATGCCTAAGCCCGTGCAAGTGAACATGTTTCTCATGCTTTGCTTGAGAAAATGCCTTGGTTAACAGATCAACTATGTTATCATCCGTGTGGAATTTCTCTATCTTCACATCTCCTCTATCTACTATCTCTCTAATCAAGTGATAGTGCCGTAACACATGTTTGGACTTCTGATAAGACCTTGGTTCCTTTGACTGAGATATAACTCCATTATTATCACAGTACAGAGGCACTAGACCTTCAATGGAGGGAACCACACCAAGTTCAGTAATGAACTTCTTCATCCAAACTACTTCCTTTGCCACCTCCGAGGCTACTATTTATTCGGCTTCCATTGTAGAGTCTACAGTAGTCTCCTACTTGGAACACTTCTAGCTCACTGCTCCGCCGTTAAGCGTGGAAATAAATCCAGACTGTGACTTAAAGTCATCCTTGTCAATTTGGAAACTGGTATCTGTGTAACCTCATAAAACTAAATCATCATTCCCGAAAACCAGGAACATATCCCTAGTACATCTCATGTACTTGAGGATATTCTTGACAGCAATCCAGTGACCATCACCAGGATTAGACTGGTACCTACAAGTCATACTAAGAGGGTACGAGACATCTGGTCTAGTGCACAATATGGCATACATGATAGACCCGATTGCCGAAGCATAAGGGATATTACTCATTTGTGCCCTTTCCTCCTCTGTCTTAAGAATCATTCCCTTCGACAGGTAACCCTATGTGACATGGGCATCAATCCTTTCTTGGACTGCTCCATGCTGAATCTCTTCAGCATCTTGTCTATATAGGTGGATTGCGACAGACAAAGCAACATTTTAGATCTATCTCTATAGATCGTTATTCCTAGAATATAGGCTGCATCACCCAAGTTCTTCATTGAGAAGTTCTTGGATAACCAAGCTTTGACCGATTGTAACATAGGCACATCATTCACTATGAGCAATATGTCATCTACATAAAGCACTAAGAACACAATGGCACTCCCACTAACCTTCTTGTAAACACATGGCTCATCTTCGTTCTTGATGAAATCAAACTGTTTGATTTTCTCATCAAAGTGAAGATTCCAACTCTGAGAAGCTTGCTTTAATCCATAAATGGATCTTTGCAGTTTACATACCATCCTGGCGTCATTGGTTGTGAAACCCTCAGGCTGTGTCATATACACCTCCTCGGACAAGTTCCCGTTAAGGAAAGCTATTTTCACATCCATCTACCAGATTTCGTAATCATGGTATGCTGCAATAGCAAGAAAAATTCTAATTGATTTTAACATGGCAACAGGCGAAAAGGTTTCGTCATGGTCAACTCCTTGTCTTTGCTTATAACCTTTTGCCACTAGCCTAGCCGTGTAGGTAGTCACGTTACCGTCCATCTCGGTCTTTCCCTTAAAGACCCATTTACACCCTATAAGAACTATTCCCTCAGGTGGATCAGCTAAGTTCCAAACTTGGTTGCCTTTCATGGATTCCATTTAAGAATTCATGGCTTCCAGCCATTTCTCTTTGTCATGCCTTAATAGCACTTCCTCATAAGTTCTAGGGTCCTCATCTTCCATGAGATACATGCCGATGTACCTTTCAGGTTCACGGCGTTCCCTGGTGGATCTTCGAGGTGCTAGTGTGTCTACGGTAGAGGCTGGCATCACATCTGTGTGTGGTAAGTCCTCTACTTCCATCAACGGTGGTTCTCAAATTTCTTCAAGATCAATTTTACTCCCACTGACCCTATCCAGAATAAACTCTTTCTTCAGAAAGTGGCCAGTCCTGGCAACAAACACCTTTTGTTCCACAGGATGGTAGAATTGGTATCCTCTAGTTTCTCTAGGATATCCTACAAACAGACATTTGTTGGATCTAGCCTCTAATTTGTCAGGCATTATCCACTTCACATAAGTTGGACAACCCCAAGGTTTAAAATATGCCAGATTTGGTTTCTTCTTGGCCCATACCTCGTATGGTGTAGAATCAACCGTCTTTGATGGAACTCGGTTCAGTGTATAGGATGTTGTTTCTGGAGCATACCCCCAAAATGATTTTAGGAGAACTGCGTAGCTCATCATGGATCGTACCATGTCTAACAAGGTATGGTTTCTCCTCTCAGACATGCCATTCATCTGAGGCGTACCTGGAGGGGTCCATTCAGGTAGAATCCCATTCTCCCTCAAATAGTCTTGAAACTCTCCATCTAGGTATTCTCCACCTTGATCGGATCGAAGTGTTTTGATTTCTCTACCTAGTTGTTTCTCCACTTTTCTTCTGAATTCCTTGAACTTTTCGAAGGCTTCAGACTTATACTTCATTAAGTATATATAACCATAACGAGAATGGTCATCTGTGAAAGTGATAAAATAAGAGTATCCTCCTTTGGCTTGAATTGACATTAGGCCACACACATCAGTATGTATGAGCTCAAGAGATTCATTGGATCTTATCCCTTTGCCACTTAAAGGTGACTTTGTCATCTTTCCAAGTAAACAAGCTTCGCACGTATCAAACGATTCATAATCGAATTGATCCAACATTCCATCTTTATGGAGTTTGGAAATGCGATTCTTATTTATATGGCCAAGTGTACAATTCTATAAGTAGGATTCATTCAATTCATTTGTCTTGGCTTTCTTGTTATTTATATTAAGTACAGCAACATTCATATCTAATATGTAGAGACCGTTGCTAAGTATGCCAGTACCATAAAAAATTCCATCACATGAAAAAGAACAACATTTATTCTCAAGCGTAAATGAAAATCTATCAACATCTAATCTTTGAAATAGAAATAATGCTCTTACGTAGGCGGGGAACAAAATAATAGTTATTAAGTTCAAGTACTAGCCCACTGGGCAATGAAAGAAAATAAACTCCTACGGCTAGTGCAGAAACACTTGCTCCATTTCCAACGCGTGGGTCCACCTCTCCTTTACTTAGCTCTCTAGTTCTTCTTAGTGCCTGCATATTCGTACAAATATGAGAACCACAACCAATATCTAATACCCAGTGGTTAGACTTAGAAGAAGCAATATTGATCTCAGTTATAAATATACCTGAAGTCGAAGCATCAGAATGATTCTTCTTGGTACTCAAGAAGCCCTTGCAGTTTCTCCTCCAATGTCCGGTCTCACCGCAATGGAAGCAAGCATCCTTGGATTTGCCTTTTGCTATCTTAGGCGTTGGCTTATATGCAGCCTTCGCCTTCTTGGACTTTTTCTGGGCTTTTTCCTTGCCCTTTCTAGAAGTAACCAGCAACGCTTGCTTTCCCTTCCCTACAGTGCCCTCAGATGTTTTTAGCACGTTCAATAACTCCGCAAGGGATCAATCTATCTTGTTCATATGATAGTTCATCACAAACTGTGAGAATGAATCGGGTAGAGATTGTAGAATCATGTCAATACTCAATTCTCGTTCCAATTTGTGGCCCAGCTTCCCAAGCCTCTCTATGTCCCGATCATCTTAAGCACGTGTGACCCCACAACAGTCCCAGATGCCATCTTACAACTAAACAGGGCCTTCGAGACCTCGTACCTCTCCGTTCGAGACTGAGAAGCATAGAGTTCCTTTAGGTGGACCATGATCGTGTAGGCGTCCATAAACTCATGCTGTTTCTGCAAGTCAGGTGTCATAGAAGAAGCATGATACATGTAGCATCAATACTGTCAGAACAGTACTTGTTATACTTCTCGACAGCATCCGTAGCCGAACCCTCAGCGGGCTTTTCCGGTAGGGCCTCATCCAAGACATAGCCAATCTTCTCGTGCTTCAAAACGATTTTGAGGTTTCTTTCCCAATCGAGAAAATTAGTTTTGTCAAGCTTATTGTCGATGATAAAACGAAGGTTCAATTTGTTTGACATTTTTCTACAACAATAAATAAAGATAGAATAAGTAAAGTTCATGTATAAAAAACCCTAAATTTGCACTTAAAATTTTATAAGGTTTTACACCCACTAGCTAACTATTCCCAATTGGCTTTCAAGAATTTAATTAATTCTTTAGTGGATGGAATCCTATCTAGTTGACTCGATCCCGGCGTGGGCGATCGGTGGGTCAATTCGAAGGTGGGTACTAATTATCGATCGAATCTTATTTGATTTCCATTGGTTGACTAGTCAACTCTTTGTGATTCACATCTCTATGTGATAGCCACCCCTTGTCTCTAAAATCAGACGGTCCTGGCGTGGGCCAATCACCACAAGATTCTTAGTCGAGTCGTAACCCAATATTCATGAGATCTCATAACGATCATATCTCGATAATGATGATATACCCGAGGTAGGTCAACTCCCGACGTGGGCCGATCAGTTGGATCCGAACAGGGGCTCTTCACCGTTATTATAATATTGGGAGACAATTTTGGCTCGATTTTTGGCGTGTGAATAATTTTAAATTAATTCGCTTAATTAATTTTGTTTAATTATGGTCTCATCTACTATGTGCATATTACTACGATATCATTTAAAGTAAAACATACACAACATTCCACGCACAAAATAACCGGTATGATCATGGACTTTTCCTATGTGCTGTTTCGAATACAAACTGACGAAACCGCGGGTCACAAACTAAGGGTGTCCGCAACCGCCAATAGGATATTAATTGATGTACGCCAATGGGTTCTTTATCTCTCTTTGGTCTTCATCTTCTTGCTCCATTCTTGTTACATGATAATCTATCTAATAAATAATTACACCCGCCGCACACGGGTGGAGCTAACGGGAATAGGATAAATGCAAAAAGTAAACTAGGTCACGTTCTTCATAACAGCCTAGGACAATTTGTTTTATAAAAATAAAAAAAAAACCAACATAAAGCAAACATTCCCATCTATCCTATTGGTCGAGTCCATGATCAATCGTGGTCCATATAATCACATTATATCTACACATCTATTTCATACAATTATATCTTATGAATAGATCAAATTTTAATTTTTAACTACTTATGCGTCTTCATTTAATCATGTCAAATAATTAAATAACTTTTAATTAATTATATGACTTAATAAAAAATAAAATTAACATTTAATTTTAAATCGATTTCAATTTCAATTTTATTAAATTTGAACTATTCAAAATAAAATTAAAATTATAAAGTCTCCAATTTGTTTCCTTCCCTTTTATTCTTAATCAAAAGGGATGCCTTTTGTTTCCTAAACCAAAAGGCATATTCCAAAACTAAATTTGGTTTGGGCCCGCCACTTTCCAAAATCAAAATTTTGGAAGTGGCCTAGGGCTAGGCCTTTTACAAATCAAATATTTGAAAAGGGCTTTGGCCTATTCCAAATCAAATATTTGGAAAAGCCAAATAATTTTGGTTTAGGCCTGGCCACTTTCCAAAATCAAAATTTTGGAAGTGGCCTAGGCCTAGGCATTTTACAAATCAAATATTTGAAAAGGGTCTAGGCCTATTCCAAATCAAAATTTGGAAAGGCCAATATGCCATATGGTTTCCCAAAGGCCCAAACTATTTGAACCATTGGTTGGCCATATGACACAACTAAACAAACGAGATATCTATGCACAATAAATATCACAAAACGAAAAGGGTCGATCTCCCCGTTGGAAGAGGATAGCCGACGACGGCAGCCTTAAAGCCGCCGCCGCCGCCGATGAGGAGGGGGGCCACCGCCAGTCGGCCGAGCCCCCCCAATCGAACCCTGTTTTTTTGTTTTTAACGTTTCGCGATTACAAATCTTGCATCTATAGATTAATTACTACGCAATTAAATTATGCTTATTTTTTAAGCTCGAAGTCTGTCTCTGATACCACTGTTAGGAAATCACTAGTTTAACGTAGCGGAATTTAAAATTTGATTTTCTTTAACTAGATCGTTCTTCGTTTAATGCAACAAACACGTTAAGTAGTTTGACAGTTATACCTTGAGGATCTATAAGATCGTCGCTTTGACCGTCAACGGAGAGTAGTACAGTGCACAAGCCGTCCACGCGTCCGGCCTCTATCGCTAATCCACACGAACTCCTCGCCGGAATCCTCCTTGGATTGCTATTGGAAAACTCCGGTTGCTAGACCGGCCTTTTCCTCCCTCACAAACTCACTATATGATCGTATCTCGAGTGTCAATACATTAACGATCGTATCTTATAATCTGGATACCAAGCTCTCTCGGGATAACACATTTACTCCAACTTTTCAAAGAATCTCGAGAGCTAGACATTCCTTATAGGAAGGCCATTTCAGATATTCGATCCCAATCATAGGATACGCGATTCCCGGATGACCAATCATGTATACTCCACATGCTTCAATATCATACCCAATCACTACTGCATGATCGCCCCGTGGCTAGGGGAAATCTCAATAGTGTCAAAGCATGACAATCCACACTGTGATGCCATGAAGACTCCGGTGTAAAAGATAATTATACAACCGCCACATAGTGTGACACTTAATGTAAGTGGGTCAGTCTAACGTACGCATTCTCTAATACACATCCACGTACAGTCCAAGTGTCTCTACACATTGATAGACGAGATCTTTCCCTACCTTCTATAAGATAGAAGACATCCAATACGTGCTAGTCTAGTTATACTATCAATGTCCCATTTGATAGTACATAGGACTAGAGACATTTAGTTACCAACCTTGTTATAGTGATTAGAGATCTCATCAACCAAAATCACTATCATGGTTTCTCTATCACAGTTTGATACTAGGGACGTTACTATATATGTACAACAAATAATATGAAGATAAACAATATATAATTACATAAGTGCTTTTATTAATCATAATAAAGTTATTACATGAACTAAATAGACTGTAAATGACCCGATCCGGTCCAACCCGATTGGGTTTAGGACACCTTTCCAACACTACGAACGCTGTCTCCCTAATCAACTGTTGATGCAATTGCTTGTTGAATGGAATGAGAAGTATTTGAGGCTTTATTGAATGGAATGGATAATCCTTTCTTATTGAAGCTTTTGAGTTGCAATTGCCTTGTGAGGATATAGGCTAAACTCTAGTTGTTTGAGTCCCCTGATTTGGTGCATATGGTTATCAACCCCATTTGATCGCCCCTGAACAAGGTTATCGGCGTTTGATCGAGATTTTGTTGAATTATTTTAGAGGCCCTGCTGAAGCTTTTGTGGATGCTGTAAGTGATTTTTGGTTTTTTCAATCCACAAAGGAGTTGGTTTATTTTGAGATAGTGTTTGTTGTATTGAAAATTAATCGATAAACGGCTTTTCTTTTTTAGGTTCACTTTGTTTTGAAGGAACTTGTTAGGTGGTCCTTTGGTGAATGTCCACCTTATCTTTTTTCTAAGAGCACATACATCGGTTTTGTGAGTTGAGTATGAGCAGCTCGGTTCACTTACAACCCTAGGCCCGACTACATCTGGAGTCGATCTCTGCATGCCCAGATTTGGCTTCTACTTAGGGGTTTGATCTGACCTAGTCCTCTTTAATGTTGGTCCCATCAAGAAAGTCTAGCATTCGACCTCCTCGGAGGAATCGAACCCGACCACCTACCGTATCTAAGCTTACGGTTTTATTTATCGTTGAACATGAGTTGAAGCGGTTTCTGAGTCTACATTCCACAATAGTTGCAGCATCAAATGAGTCACTCGAACGGTTTCGAGACGAAAGCAAGAAGACATTGATCAGATTAGTGGACATGGAGTCCACATAGCTGACTGAGATTTCTTCAGGAAACTACCTACAGAAGTTGAAAAAGTAGGAAAGAATGCACCAGGTGGTTTAGGGTAATCTGGTTTTATTGTACTTCTTTATTCTAGCATCTTGCTAGAACAATTTTCTAATATAAACAAACTTTTGCTGTTCAAAAAAAAATGCACCAGGTGGTGGTAAAGATAATAATAATAATAATGCTTCTTCTGCTGGTTCAAATGTGGACCGATACGGCGAAGGCCATTTTCGACGGATAGGATCGAATGTCTCTTCATATATCAACATGGTGTCAGATACACTGAGACTCGATCGCTATCCCTAAAACAATGGTTTATTGCCAAGTTAAAGAGGCTGAACAATCTTTGTTGAATTACTTCTATGTTGAAGTTGGAAAGAAAGAGGTACATTTTCTGAATTCTTTTTTTGCGGGTTTTGGTCCCCGGTCTTTTCTTATTTTCTCAAAACTAACCCCTATATTTCGTAATCACACGATTCATTCCTTACTAGACTATCAATCTGATTTTATCTCTTACAGTGTGTTTTCTTCTACTCCATGTTACCATGTGACACTTAGTCACTGAGTCCCCTTGTTGAGATTCAGTCTCTGAGTGTCTTGTTTGAGTTACTTTTGTGACCTAATCTGCCTTGTTGCATGCCCCTGTTGATTTATGGGTTCTTGATCTTGATAATTTGATCTATCTGCATGTGTGGAAATCCTTGGTATTGAATCGTAATACCATTGGTTAGAATATTTGCTTGTCTTTGGGAATAAGCTATTTTAATGATCCGCTCGGCACAGATCTCAGCACATTAATGATTTGATCGTTTTGTATGTATAATACACACACTTCTATTAAGGAGATTATATACATATACACTTCTATTAAGGGGATGATATACATACACTTCTATGGGGCTGTAGGTGATGATATTCTTCTTTCATGTGTAAAAGGATGACATCGATTTGTTCGATTACAATGTCAAAAATCGAGTGAATGATTTCATTGCTGCTTCTTTGGCTCAGGTACTGCTGTTGTATTGTGCCATCTTATTATGCTTCTTCACCGACATCTCTTTGTTAAATTTTTTTCCAACCTTTTCTAGTCCAAGACATAATTTTCCAGCGTTTCTATACTGAAGAATTAGTCATCATATTGGAATGAGTTTGATTGAGCTGCATTTGGTTTTTTTGTGTTGAAATGCTGCAGCTATGCCAGATCACGGCAATGGTTACGTCCGTGTGGACTGCTATGGGGGACTCAATCAGATGAGGAGGGATGTTAGTACTTCCACATCCTTCTTTTCCATTTCGTAGTTGTTGGTACTTTTGGTTATGATATTTTACAAAAATATTGTTGGTTTTGGTTAATGACATGCAGTTTTATGACGGTCTTGGAATAGCTCGA
Source organism: Gentiana macrophylla (assembly GCA_026214975.1). NCBI lineage: Eukaryota > Viridiplantae > Streptophyta > Magnoliopsida > Gentianales > Gentianaceae > Gentiana > Gentiana macrophylla. The sequence goes on from CM047810.1 coordinate 68,481,170, forward strand.
CTACTCCATGCAACTCTAGTTTTGCCTAAGTTTGAGGTAGCTGCATATTGGAATGAATCAAGGTAAGGGGCAATATTGGGAAAGTACTGTGCTGCCTTTTCTTTTTCCATTTCATTGATTTTGATTAAAGTAAACTTAAAGGTTATTACTGAGAACATTACATTTATTGTTTTATTTTCCATAAAGCTAACTTAAGAGCCATATCCGTTCTTTTTGTCGTTTTTCTTTTATAAATAAGACTTACTACTTTGTCCATAAGGGTGAAATCTATGATAACTCTGACTTCATTTCGTTCTATTCTTTCCCATATACCAAACCTATGTTGTGTATTTTCTAACATCTTGGGTTTCTAGTCTGCTCATTTTCTCTTTTAGGCAGAAACACACTTCTTCTAACTTTATATTTTATTTGTAACATTTCCAATGTACTTTGTTCAAATCCTAAGACACATGTCTTGTCTAGGATATGTACTATTAATATTTAATATAGAACTTAAGAACTCATACTCACTTCAATTGTGTTGCCACTGAATTCTTTGGGTAGTGTAGCGACCCTCATCCAACTGTCGATGCATACAAGAAATGTGATAGGAATCCTTGCATGTTTAATACTGCATCTTAGCTCTTGGATGCAGACTTCCTCACTCGAATACCGTACTCGGATAATATGGTGCATTCCATATAGGAACATCCTAGTATTCTAAAACTTCTTACTTGATGTATATTCATGTTTTGTGACAAGATCTTATGCCGGTTATCACCCTAACATAGCCATCCACCACTGCACTTTGGCTGTCTTGTTTGAGAGACTCAATTAACCGGAAGGTTTGTGTTTAAATGCACCAAAACATTTTCTTCTGTCATATTCAGAAGCTTTATTTGACAGTTATGGTTGTTGGATTCGACCTAACAGATTTTTGAATAAAAATTACATACAGCTTATTTAGGTTAGTTTAGTACTGCTAGGAAATTTGATGTCCATTAAAGCATAAGCCACTTTAAACTAAATTTCACAGAAAGTTCAAGTAAAATGGTTTCACATTGCTGCCAAAAACATGTGTTTTTGGTTAAGTAAGCATTTCCCAATAATTCAACATAAAAGCTGTTGTCTGATCAGCAGGAGACATTATAGCTTGCAGATGTAGCTTCTGTAGCATATACTGTTTCATGTTATTTCGTCTATTTTTGTCATAATAATGTTTCAAATTCCTATTTTTCAGTGAGTTTGCAGATGTATTTGATGTGGATTACTTCATCCATCAAATGAATGGCTTTATCAATGTCGTTAAAGACTTGCCTGCAGAAATAGCATCTGAAGAACCATTTCGAGTTGATTGCAGCAAAAGGAAAGGCCAGTTTGATTATGTTGAAAGTGTCCTTCCTTCCCTTCTGGAGCATAAGTATATTTCTATTACACCTGAAATGAGTCAAAGGATGGATAGGTAAAGTGTGTATATGAGTTTGATTCAAAAATGCTGAAGTGTGGGGCACTTATGATGATTCTAATGTTGTTTTTGTTATGCATTATGGTAAACATTCCATCTTGAAATGTTTAGGATTGATTCCTCAAGTGAGGAGGATATGGTTTTAGTTTGTTCTTACTTGATGTAATTTTACATGCTTTTGGAATAATGGATAAAGTTTTTTTGTCCTATGGTGATGTGATCTGCCCAGCCTTTTTTGCTTGCTTGATGGGTGGCCATATCCCGCCGGCCGTTTTCTTGTTTTGTGAACATTTGTGTTCTTATAATGAGGGTAAAATTTTCTATAATGAGTGGATATGTTGTCAGTAATTCATGATTTGATGAGGATCAAATTACCTTATAATGAGGAGTTATGTTGTCGCAGGATCATTATTTAATGAGGAGTAAATGACCTAATAATGAGGAGGTTAGTAGTCAGTAAAACTAATTTTTATGAGGAGAATATATCCTCATTAAATGTATGAATAAATTAATGAGGAGTTCCAATCCTCCTCATTATGTATCTTTAGCGGCGGAGGCGGCAATGAGGATCGATTTCTCCTCATTAAAAGTCTTTAATGAGGAGAAATAGACAATTAATGAGGATAATTCTCCTCATTAAAATTCTAATTTTTAGTAGTTCTTTTTTCATAATTTTTTCTTACCCACCGAGTACTTAAAGGTGTGATTTTTGATTCATTGTACTAGGCAATTCTTGTGTCCGTTTCCCATGTTTTTTGCACCGCCGTACCTTACTTATCATTTTGGTCGATACAACATTGTTATTTCAAACACAATTAAAAACTTTTTTTGTACTTTTTTTCATACCCACGGAATACTTAACGGTGTATTTTTGATTCCTTGGACAATGCCATTCTAGTGTCCGTTTCGCATGCCGTTTGCGCTGACGTGCCTTATTTAACATTCTGATCGATATCACATCATTACTTCAAAGAAAATTACAAACTTTTTTTTCATACTTTTTTTTGTGCTCACAGAGTACTTAACGGTGTGATTTTTGATTCCTTGTACAAGGCCATTCAGATTCCGTTTACATGCCATTTGCACCGTGCCTTATTTAACGTTACGCCGATATCACATCATTACTTGAAGAAAATTGAAACCTTTCTTTTTGTATTTTTCCTATACCTATATAGTACTTAACGGTGTGATTTTTGATTCCTTGTACAAGGGAATTTGTGTGTCCGTATTGCATGTTTTTTGAGCCGCCGTGCCTTCTTTATTCATTATGGTTGATATCACATCATGACATTAAAAAAATTAAAACATTTTTTTGTATCCACGGAGTACATAATGGTGTGATTTTTGATTCCATGTACATGGACATTCTGGGGTCCGTTTCGCATGCCGTTTGCACCGACGTGCCTTATTTAACAATCTGGTCGATCTCACATCGTTACTTCAAAGAAAAGTACAAACCCTTTTTTCATACTTTTTTTTGTACCCACAGAGTACTTAACTGTGTGATTGTTGATTCCTTGTACAAGGCCATTATGGTGTCCGTTTTGCTTGCCGTTTGCGCCGCCGTGCCTTATTTATCGTTCTGGTCGATATCACATCAGTACTTCAAAGAAAATTACAAACTTTTTTCGTACTTTTTTTGTACCCACCGATTACTTAACGCTGTGATTTTTTATTCCTTGTACAAGGCCATTCGGGTGTCCGTTTTGCATGCGGTTTGGGCCGCCGTTCCTTATTTAACGTTTTGGTCGATATCACATCGCTACGTTGAAGAAAATTACGACCTTTTTCACACTTTTTTCGTACCCACAGAGTACTTAACGGTGTGATTTTTTATTTCCTTGTACAAGGCAATTGTTGTGTCCGTTTCGCATGTTTTTTGCGCTGCCGTACCTTATTTTTCATTTTGGTCAATATCACATCGTTATTTCAAACTAAATTTAAAACATTTTTGTACTTTTTTCGTACCCACAAAGTACTTAATGGTGTGATTTTCGATTCCTTGTACAACGTCATTCTGGAGTCTTTTTCGTATGCCATTTGCGCTGACGTGCCTTATTTAACGTTCTAGTCGATATCACATCATTACTTCCAAGAAAATTACCAAAAAAAATTCATACTTTTTTTGTACTCACAGAGTACCAACGGTGTGAATTTTGATTCCTTATACGTTTCTTCAGTCTTCTCGGGTTGATCATGCTCGAATTGGTCCAATACTAAGGCATTAAGTGCTTCCCTTAGTTTGTTCCTTTGGAGCCTAGTCATAGGACCATCCCTGATCAAAATCGGGTCCACGGGCATCATAGGAGCTAACGGGTCAGGAATGTCATCATGGATCACATCATTCCCTCCCGGGTGGAAATGATCTGCCCTCAGATCGTAGGGGTTGTCGAAAGGCATCAACTCAGCAACATTGATGGTATTTGAGATGTTCCAATCTTCTAGAATAGCAATCTTGTAGGAATTGTTGTTGACACGTTCCAGCACTTCAAATGATCCGTCGCCGTGAGGATGTAACTTGGACTTGCGTTGCTTAAGGAACGGGTCTTTGCGATAATGTAACGAAACCCAATCTCCCGGAGCAAAAATAACCTTCTTGCGGCCTTTGTTGGTGTGCTTGACGTACCTCACTGTTGCATTTTCCACATTTTGACGTGCATCTGCATGTAATTCTTTGACAACGGATGCCTTCTGTTCACCATCCAAGCTTGTTTGCATACCTTCAGGTAAAGGATCCAAAGAAAATGGCGTGTCGGGGTTGAACCCATACACGAACTCGAACGGAGTATAACGAGTAACAGAATGTTTGCACCTGTTATAAGCAAATTCCACAAAAGGCAAACAACTTTCTGAACTTTTTATATTTTTCTGGACAACAGTACGAAGAAATTGACCCAACACATGATTAACGACCTCAGTTTGACCATCAGTTTGGGGGTGATACACAGTAGAATAGAACAAGGAAGTTCCCAAACGATTCCACAAAACACGTTAGAAATGACTGATAAACTTGGCATCACGGTCATTGAATATAGTTCTAGGCACACCATGCAAACGAACAATCTCCTTGAAAAATAAATCATCAATATGGGATGCATCATTCATTTTATTGCATGCAATAAAATGAGCCATCTTTGAAAAACGATCTACCACCACAAACATAGAATCTTTAGGACTCTTAGAACGTGGTAAGCCTGCACAAAATCCATTGATAAACCAGTCCAAGGACATGTTGGAATCGGAAGTGGAGTATACAAACCATGGGGGGCTGATTTGGACTTAGCAGACTTGCAAGTAAGACAAGCATCACAAACACGTATAACATCAGATTTCATTTTAGGCCAGTAGAAGTGTGATTTAAGCATGTCTAACGTTTTAGTTATGCCAAAATGACCCATAAGTCCCCCACCATGTGCTTCACGCACCAATAATTCACGCATATAACAATTGGGAATGCATAAAAAAGCCTCACAAAACAGAAATCCCTCATGCCTATAAAATTTCTCATGGGCTGTTTGGTGTTCGCATAAGGTTCAGCAATTAGAATCTAACGCATACAATTCCTTAATAAATTCAAATCAAAGGAATTTAGACTGCATAGTAGTAATGAGAGTGTATCGACGAGACAAAGCATCAACTACAATGTTATCTTTACACTTTTTATATTTAATAAGATAAGGAAAAGATTCGATAAACTCAATCCAACGAACCTCTTAATTAACTTCCTTTTCCCCTTTAAATACTTAAGTGACTCGTTATCGGTGTGGATAATAAACTCTCTAGGGCGTAAATAGTGCTGCCATGTTTGGAGTGCTCGAACTAGAGCATACATCTCCTTATCATAAGTTGCATGATTCAAATGAGCACCTTTTAATTTTTCGCTAAAATAAGCAACAGGTCTGCCCTCTTGAATCAAAACACCACCAATACCCACACCTGAAGCATCACATTCAGTCTCAAAAGTTTTATTAAAGTCGGGTAAGGCAAGTATAGGTGCAGAAATTAAACACAGCTTAGGGGTTTCGAAGGCTTCCCTTTGTTTAGGTCCCCAATGCCAAGGGATATTCTCTTAACCAACTCGTTTAATGGTGCAGCGGCAGTACTGAAATCCTTAACAAAATGCCTATAAAATCCCGCAAGGCCGTGGAAACTACGAACCTCCACAACATTGGTTGGTTCGTTGCCTTAATCTTCTCACGATCAACTTCAACACCCTGTTTACTGCCAACAAAGCCAAGAAGCACAACTCTATCCATGCAAAAAGTACATTTTTTTAAGGTTAGCATAGAGTTTAGCGTCCCAAAGTGTGTCGAAAACAGCCCTCAAATGACTAAGGTGTGATTCGAAATCACGGCTGTAAATTAGAATGTCGTCAAAGTAAACGACCACAAACTTGTTAATAAAGTCTCGTAAGACTTCATTCATTAATCGCATGAAAGTACTAGGTGCGTTCGTGAGACCGAAACGCATGACAAGCCATTCGTATAAGCCAAATTTTGTTTTAAATGCAGTTTTCCATTCATCACCTTCTCACATCCTTACTTGGTGATACCCACTCTTAATATCAATTTTAGTGAAATATTTAGCACCACACAACTCATCTAACATGTTATCTAAGCGGGGAATAGGATAGCGATATCTTACAGTGATTTGGTTGATGGCCCTACAGTCGGTGCAAATCCACCATCCTCCGTCTTTCTATGGAACCACGATCACCGGCACCGCACAAAGACTCATTGATTCTTGTATCTTCCTTTTGGCCAGCAACTCATTGACATGTCGTTGTATTTCTTGGGTCTCCTCGGAATTTGCTCTATAGGCTGGCCGATTGGGTAAGGTGGACCCAAGGATGAGGTCAATTTGGTGCTCCACGCCTCGTAGGGGAGGCAGTCCGCTAGGCTCCTCCTCCGGAAAGAGATCTGCAAATTTCTGTAATAAACACACAACTGCAATAGGAAGAGAATCAACGAGATCAGATATAAGCATTAAACAATGGGAAGGGTAGGGTGGGTATGCTTCGGCTTCATTGAAAATAATGAGAAAATGAGTAGCTCCATCTTCAATGACATTGATAACCACTCTAGCCTTAGCGTAGAAATTACCTATCACTCACTCGCTCATTTTCTTTTCGACTTTATTGTTCCCCTCGCAACCTATGGCACCCACCCTCACAATCGACTTTTCTACTTTATTTTTCCCCTTGAGTGCTACTAATGCTCCCTCCCTTATGTTTTCATTTTCGACTTTTATTTTACCCTCCTCTCGATGGCGCACACTCTATTTGTTTTTCTCTCCGGTCACAACTTTTTCATTTTTCATTTTCAACTTTTTGGCTCCCTCTTTTTTATCACTTTCCTCACGAGCTTCAGAGAGTTTAAATTGATCGTTGTGAGCCTCCATGGGTGACAAAGAAAGAAGTGTAATTTTCTACCCCTGAGTGTCGTAACATGTACGTGTTCAAGTAGCCATCATACATGACCCTCCTATCAAATTGCCATGGTCGACCAAGCAGAATATGACTTACTTGCATAGGCTCATTACAAAGAACTTGATCATCCAATTTACCAATATTAAACGCAATTAGGGCCTGTTTCGTAAAGCGAATCTCACCAACCTCGTTGAGCCATTGTAGCTTATATGGCCTCGGGTGGGGTGTGGTTGCAAGAGATAATTTGATGATCACATCCGTACTAACCACATTCGTACAACTCCCCGGCTCAATAATCATCGAGCATAACTTCCCATTCATCAAGCAACGTTTATGGAAGATGTTCTCACGTTGTAAGTCGTCCTCCACCTTCAATGTACTACTTAGGGCTCGTTTTATCATCAAAAGATTGCCGTCTTTCAAAGGGGATTGAGGATAGGCAACCTCGTCCTCACAATCATTCTCACACTTCTCCTCCGAGGCTGATTCATAAGTATTATACCCCACAGTTTGTCCTACCACTAGAATCCTACGTTTAGTAGGGCATTGTGTAGTAATATGTCCAACCCCGTGACATTTAAAACATTGAATTTCATGAGCCGGTTCGGGGGGGGTAGCAACAAGTTTTCCTTTATCACTCCCCTTAGCTTTAAAAGCATCATTGGAGGGTAAAGAAGGCTGCCTTGGGGCTGTTTGAGCGTCTCCTTTAGGTGGAAAATAAAGAAAAGTAGATGTATTACCTCTTGAAGGCCTAGAATAGGCTGTTTTTTGTCATTTAAGATGCTTCTAAATGGTTAAAACCGTATGCAACATCTGATCCAACGTATTACAACCCTTCAATTCCACCGGATTAGAAATTTCTACTCTTAATCCACTCAATAAACGCTGCATAGTAACATCTTCCTCCCCCTCAAGCTGAGATTTAGCAAGAACACTCACTAACTCTTGATATAAGTCATCCACAGACCGCTCCCCTTGAGTAATTGTGTGTAACTTACGATATTGCACATGAAAATATGTATGGGGTACAAATCTATTCTTCATTTCTCGTTTCATGGCTGTCCAAGAGTGAATAACACAGTCTCCATGTTTACGCCTCAAAAGATTCAACTGTTTCCACCATGTCATAGCATATCCCGTAAACTCAAGCTGTGCAAGGTTGCACTACTTCTCCTCCGAATAATTATTACACGTGAAAATCTGTTCTAACTTTGCCACCCATTCAAGATAAGCATCCGCATCACTAGTGCCATTAAACGACGGCAGTTTCATCTTAACTTGTGTCATGTTATTGTCAAGACTAGTAGGCGGATCATCACCACCCAAATCATAAGCTACATCATCGGCTTCATCCTCCTCTACATCAACCCTAGGAACTACTACTCTCCTCCGTATGTCACCTCTACCTCCTCTATTCCCTCTACCCCCACGGTTTTGTACTCCACCACGTATGATTTATTCAGGTTGAGGCTCGTTTCCTCCCACAAACATGGCTTGAATTCAAGATATCAAGTCCTCATTAATTTGTTTAAGACTATCCTCTATCCTATCCTCGATTAATTTAGCCGTATTGGGAGAAACCGGATCTATTCCGGAGATGTGCCGATGGCATAATAAGAAGATGTGTCCCCAATAGTGAAATTTCCAGTATATTATCCTTTTTCCATGGAAAGGAAGTTGGTGGACACCATGGAGGGTGAAAGCGGCGTACAAAGTTTTGCAATGCGGCTTCTCTTGGCCATCCATTTATAAAGATGCACACCATTTTTTTAAGTCATGTGAATCATGCCAAAAGTGGGGAAATGTCTCCAAAAGACATGAAATGCCCTTGCAACCTATCTTGGAATGTGAACTATTTGATGTTTGGGGTATAGATTTCATGGGGCCATTTCCCAATTACTTTGGTAATCAATTCATTTTAGTGATGGTCGATTATGTTTCAAAATGGGTTAAAGCCCAAGCCCTCCCCACCAATGATGCCAAAGTGGTGATGAAGTTCCTTAAAAAGAACATCTTCATGAGATTTGGTACTCCTCGGGCAATCATTAGTGATCGAGGTTCTCACTTTTGTAATCGACCATTTACTGAGCTTATGGAGAAGTATGGCGTGAAGCATGAGATTGGATCACCTTACCACCCACAGACTAGCGGTCAGGTGGAGGTATCAAACTGAGAGGTAAAGAGGATTATTGAAAATACGGTTGATACCAACACCAAGACATGGTCAGTAAGGTTGGATGATGCATTGTGGGCATATCACACAGCGTATAAAACACCAATTGGTTGCTCCCCCTATAGGCTAGTCTTTGGAAAGTCATGTCACCTACCCGTTGAGTTGGAACATCGAGCATACTGGGCTATTAAATTCCTAAATTTTAATCTCAAAAGTGTGGGAGAACCTAGGTTACTCCAACTCACCACCTTGGAAGAATTCCGTGTAGATTCTTACGAGAACTCTCGCATCTATAAGGAACCCACAAAGACCTTTAATGATAAGAAAATCTTCCGTCATGAGTTCCATGTGGGTGATAGAGTACTCTTGTACAATTCACATTTGAAGCTTTTTCCAGGAAAGTTACAGTCTAGGTGGCGAGGACCCTACACAGTTGTGAAGGCGCATGCATCTGTAGAGTTGACAGATGGTGAGACGTCGTTCTTGGCAAGCGGGCATAGAGTGAAGCTTTTTGTGGAAGGGGAAGGCATTCCAAACAACAAGGAGGTCTTGTACCTCTTTGACCCTATTCAAGACTGAAGCAGTGCAAAGTCTAGCTATAGACTATAAATTTAGCACTTTTGGGTACTATCTTTCTTTTTACTTCTTAAGCATTATCTTTTGGTTGGATTTTGTGTTTAATTGCAATATGTGTACGTGGATAATTGTTAGTAGTATCCGTACATGATAACCGGTGTAATTTCCAGCATTCCGACCATATAATCCCGTCGAGCAAACGACGTTAAACAAAAGCACTACCGGGAGGCAATCCGCAATTGCTAACTTTTGAACCAATAAAGTCCTTTGGGGAGAGTTTTGATTAGATCGATTTAGAATTTAACAGGAAAAGTCAACTTATAGGAGGTCAGAGAGTACTGGCATTTAGAACTATGGCGGACACCGAGACCCCTGTCGGCGTACGCTGACTATGGCAGTTTGAATTTTAATATGGTTTTCAGCTTTTCCCTCGCTCCCATTAACTCCTACCCATCGGTTTTCACACCCGAAAACCATAAATTTCACCCACTAACACCCTTTCAACTCCATAACTCCCTCTTTCACCCATTCCTTCTCCTTATTTCATTCTTCTCACCACCACACCAAGCACCTCTTCCATTAGTGCAATTGGAGAACTCTAAGGGCAAGACATTTCTCTAAGGTGTACAACCCAATTTCCGGTCATCTCCATCTTTTCCGGCGGTTTAAGACAACTAAGCTAAGAACTTTGATGCTTCTATCAAGATTATTCTTTCGATTTCAATTTTAAATTCTCTTTCAAGCAATTCTTGAGTTCAAAGTTGGTTTATATGACTAAAATCTGTTGTCTTGACACCACCATCCACCTTAAGCCATGGGTAACCCTAAGAGTCAACCGAAGGCTAGGAAAAAGCGTAAGGCCGGTCGTGCTAAGTCACCTACACCCTTATCCACTGGAATCATTTTCCTACCCAATCGCGTCCTAACCAAAGTTGAGAAAGCTTGCAAATTTTCCAATTTCGCACCTGACCTTGCCACTAAAGCCTTTCAAGCCTATTTTCATGATCATTCATTCATGGTAGAGATATTGATTTTAATTCCGTTAGTCAAGAGATTAAGGATACCATTACGAGAAACCACTGGGAAAACTTAGCAATTGAGCTTACTGAGCATTTTAATTCTACTTTGGTTGCTGAATTTTATGCTATGCTTTCAACCATCGTAGTTGATGAGGAACATCCTCACGTCGGATTTGTAACTGTTAGAGGTTCCGATATCCCATTTTCACCAGAAGCCATTAACTCTTTCTTCGGTTTGCCTCCATCACCCGATACACCTTCGTTCGAGCAAGATTGGGGACTTGAACCCGGTACTAAGACTTTTAAGATAGCCGAAAAAGCAAGACGTTTCCTTTGTCCCTCTGGTTCTTGGGTACAAGGTCGTTTTAATTTTGGTAATGCTTCTACGAATGTGAAAGTCATGAAACATTTCTTAACCCTTAATGTTCAACCCTCTATCCATGTTCATGCTTTCAATGCTGCCAATGCCTGTCTTACCCATGCCGTTTTTAATAACGTATTTGTTAACATCGGTGAGATCATCTTTAAGAAGATTTTCAACTTTGCTCATCAGCAGAATAAGACTAAACTTGCTCCATTTCCTCATCTCATTTCCACCTTATGTACTGATCAGCATGTACTTGAGTTTCCCGGTGATGTGTTGATGCCTCCTTGTCACATTAAGATTGGTCCAAACATTAAGGACAACCCTGAGCCTGAATGTGAGCCCACTAGAGCCATTTCCCACCGACTCTTCCACACCCATGTGTGATTCATCTGTGATGGGTATGCTCCACCACTTAGATTCTGAGATAGCAATCCTTCGAGGTGGTCAAGTAGCTATGAGTTCCAATCAGACTCAACTAGCAGAAAGAAACCTTTTGTGGGCAAATGATAGTCGGTCCGGCCTTCGTAGCCAACACGCTTTGCTTTTCGCTATGTGCCCAAACCCTAGGCTTCGTCCAGAGAACTTTCCCTCGTGTCAGGAGTTACATTATACCCTACCTCCTTGAGTCCCAGTTGTACCTATCCATACCCAACACTCTTGGTCTACCCCTCCTACAAACCCTTTTGGTGGTGCGTTTGATTTTAATGCTACAGTACAAGCTCACGAGCCAAGATGATCTGAGCCTTTCCATGCACCGTTTGGCACAGACCGTTGAGTGAAGGATTTTCTAGCATGAGTTTGGACAACCTTTGTGTGGTTACATCTCATTGGTGGTGCACACAATGTCTGGACCCTTTGACTTATCTTCTTTGTTGAATACGTGAAACTAATCTTGGTGGTGCTGCAAATTTGGGGTTGAGTCCGATTCCTTTTCTACTATGATGAATAAGGGCATTGAAGATGATGGTGATGATTCTTTTGATCCATTTGCTGACTCTTGAGTGTTTTGTAAGGATTTGTCAAAACAATTTCTATCTTTGTTATTTGGTTACCTAATTTGGAATTAAGACTATTTCTCTTATTATTTTGTGGAACTAGTTGTATGAACTTATAATGTGCTTTTGTATGATATTGTCTTGTGGGAATGATTAGTTGTTTGTTTTGAGAGTTGTTTGATATCTTTGATTACCATACTTGTGCCTAGCTCATTGCCTAGTGTTTGGTGATTTTAGATACATGAGATGCATAGAATTACACTTGTTGAAGGAATGCAGAGACATTCAGTGCATGCCGATTTTCCGAATCAAGTAGGTCGGCGTATGCCGATTTTTCTGACATGACCTAGCACATCACGCTTTTCTGCACCATTCAGAATTGGTTCAGGAATCTAGGGCACAGACTGCTTTTGACCAGGACACGCCAACCCTACAAATCCGGCGTACGCTGAAACTTTCCTAGGGCGGTATCTTCAGCCTTTTATGAGCATTTTTCCATCATAACTCTATCAAAACCCTACCCCCTACATTCATATCCTACCCTATTCTCTATCATCCACTTTTCTTCTTTCCATCACCCTTTCTATCCCCATCATGTCTTCTCCATCTTCTCCTTCCCAATCACCACCCGGTTATGATGAGGATAACCCTCCTCGGTGTGCCACCATTGCCGCCACCGCGGTTCTCTGCCATGCTGATTACTTTGGCCATGCTTCTCCCTTCCTTGAGAAGGGGATCAATCATTGTAAGCCCTAACCCGCTATGGAGTTGCACATAGGATACCACCTTTGGCAGCGTTTTTCTGAACCGCCTCGTGGCCGTGCCAATGTCACCCACATTCGAGAGTTCTACTTCATGCTCACAGCTACTCTCATTCACAAGAAGCCAACAATCCCTTTGAAGATTCATGGGGTAAGCATTCTATTTGACCCTCAGATGATTAACAATGTTTTCAATCTTGGTTATTTCAATGAGAATCCGGCCATGCACTACGAGGTTGTCTGGAACCTCTATGACCCCGTTAATTTTTACTGTAAAGCTTTTGAGACCATGACCTACTTTTTCCCTCAGCGAGGTAGTATGCCGCATGAGCCGGCTGTTTTTGATCTCTCAATAGAGATTCGCACTATCAAACGTTTCATCAATTCCTGTGTATTCCCTTCTGCCGATGTCTCTAAGATAACCCAAGAGGAAATTCTGCTGCTGTATGCAATTAGGAATGATGTTCATGTTAACGGGGGTCGCCTCATCCATGCTTCTACAGTCAAATTTTCTGCTTCTCCTTGGGCTCACGCTGAGATCATGCTTCCATTTCCTTGGTTGATTACCAAGTTGTGTGCTCGTGTCCCCATCGACCCGCTAGATGAGATGTTCCCAAGCACGAACACGAGAGGTGGTCTACAACCTGTAGATCCGGTTGGTGATTCCTCCAGTGAGGTGAATGAGTCTCCCAAGGATACTTCGGATACGGAGTGATGTCTGAAGATTTGCCTAGTGCCTATTGCCTCTGTTTGGTTAGGTATTTTCTTTTCATTTGACTTGATGTGTAATAATGCTCCCAGTGAGCACTAACTTTTCATTCCCCGTGATGTGTTTGGATTTGATTTGCACTTTATTAGTCCTATCCATAGTGTTGCATGTTCTTTTGTTTTGGGCATTATTCTTATGTGATGCCTTGCTTGATTACTTTCCCTATGCAAGCAATTACCCCAATTTTACTTCGTATTCGCAATTTTCCGGTCTACGCCACTTTGATCACCAAGCCCCTTGCTTTTCAGCATAATCGTCACTTGACTGACCAGCTCGGCATATGCTGGAAAAATGCCGAATATCTCTGTATCAAAATTGCTTTTTCGGCATACGACGAGAGCCCGGTCGGCCCATGCCGACAGTTTGGCTATGATCTTCTTTTGTCTCGTAATTGCTCATTTTGATTACTCTCTCTCCTCCTAACTACTCCTTCGCACTCACTTCGCATTGAGGACATTTCAAGTTCATAAGTGGGGAGTGGAGCCGTAGTTAGTCGGATAGAGGGAAATGTCACAAAAATACTCAAGAAACACCAAGACTTTGTTCGTTTTCGCGTATTACAAGCATATAATACCATACCCCTGGTGTAGATGAAAAGGTGTTGTCATTTGATTGTGCAAACAAAATGGAAAATGTGATTTACGTTATACATGAGAACATGTAAGTCTAGTCTTAAAGGTTAGTGTGAACCCCTATGCACGCATAATTTTGGTTTTCTTGGATTGCAAATTGTTGTGAAATCCTTCAAGCAAACATCATGATAGAGTCTAGAACATAAGCTTGTTAATCATTTGAGACGAATAATAGGCATTGGAATCGGAATAGGGATGACTATTTTTGGCATTACTTTGACTCGACCATAGCCAAATGGCCTACCTGTACATAAATTACCTTTCTGTCCCCACCTCAACCTTTGTAGAGTGGTGAGACCCCACTCGAAACTAGCCATCGTATTTAACCTCATGATAATCCGACCCTTAACCCAATTTTGGTCTACATTCCCTTGGCTTCCCACAAGTATAGCAAGTACCTATGGATTGTGTGGGTGGTCATAGTGCGGAGTAGTTGTTGGATGATATTAGTCGTCTCGAGTTTGTGTTTCCCCACCTTACGAAGTTTTCAAAGTTTTATTAAAAAGTAAAAAAGAAAAAAAGTAAGTTTCTCTTTAAATTTCATGTACATTGTTCAATTTAGTTCCCAAAACCCCAAAACTTCAAATTGAAAAGGAGCTAGATTGAAGCGTAAATACTATCAAATAAATGGCAAGTCAATGAAGGCGAATTTTGAGAATTCAAGTATACAATCCTTTGGTGATGTTGATACGGGGTATAACTAATCGGAACACTAGTTGATGCGGAGATGAAGGTGTAGATTCTTGCTATCTTGCCTTATTCTCTTTCATTTCCTTGATTACCCTTCGGTTAGCCACCACCCTAGCTTAACATTACAAGCCCTCTTGCCAACTACTTGACCTATTCCTATACTCCTATTGCCTTAATTAGTGGAGAGTGAGTCCATGCTTATGTATCTAGACTATATCAAGATGACTTTGTAAGAATTCAATTTTATGATGAATTGCTTGGTGAGAGATTTGAATTAAGCACGCACCCACACACCACTCTATTCTTGTAGACTGTGACTACCATGTGATCATGAATGACATTCGATTGCATCATTCCATTGACACTTGTTCTTGATAATCACATCATCATTTTGTATGCAAGAGTTGTATTGTCGCTTGTTTGATGTAAGTCAACCGAATGATGTCTTTTTATCCCAATTCTTAAGCTTTTAGTGGCGCTTTTGTATCAAATTCATGCAATTATATGACGAAATAGATCAAAAGTTGTAAATAAGTTTTAATTATCTAACCTCATATTTTAGGCTTTTGTGCCAAGTTTTGTTATAGGATATGCGGGGTATCATTTTTGGCTTTGTTTTGCAGATACCCAGGTTAGATATTAGTTTTGGAAAAGCTTGGAGCAGGACCATCGAGCTTTATAGAGGTTTCTTGTTGAAGAAGTTAAAGAGTCAAGCCAAGAATGAGCGATAAATGGCACACGCCGAGTGCACAAACGGTGGACGCCGGAATTTGACAGTTGGGAGTCTGAGCAGCATTAAATGATTCTAACTCACCCGACTACACCAAAAAATCGATTACGCGCCGAGTGCAGTGCACGACGAGACGCCGATAAGACCGGATTTCCGTTTTAAAGCTTATTCTTGACTTCATTTTGGGAGAGGCGGAAAATAACATACTATTTCTCTAGACTTGAAGGCACTTCCATTTTCAAAGCTCTCCTTGCCAAAATTATCATAGCATTAGCTTTTATATTGCAAGGGTAAACATTAAGAATTCTTGTTTTGCTTCCTTGAATGAATTCTAGTTGGAAAAGGTTGTAGGTTTTGGGATACACTCTCTTCATTGGAGTTTTGAAGGTTGAAATGCAAGTTTTCCTATTTCAAGTTGTTAGCTTGCGATTGGTATAATTCTTAGTCCTTACTTTGATTTAATTGTTCTCATTGTTATGAATTCTAACCTTGATTGGAGTTCATAACTATGAGTGGCTAGTTTCATAGCTAGCCAAGATAATGTTATGTGAAAATGGATTCTTTTGATTGTGAATGAGTTGGTAGTTTTGCATTTGAGTTTCTTGTAGTGTCGAACCTTCTTCTACTTGATATTGTTGCTAGTAATCTTGGAAGTAATTAACCCTAGTTTGCACACACACACTTGGTATAGACCGAAAGGGTATATTGAGTGTGGGAAAGGGGTAGAAGAATCAGAAGGTAAAACCGACCTTAAGTGGAATTCAGTTTCTTATCCAAGGGTAGCTTCGGTTTGTGTTCAAGTGCATATCATGTTGAATCATTAGTCTTAGGGTGCCTAAGTCAAGGAGGAGGCATAGAGTGATCTCATTCATTCGAAAGAAGGGGGTTGCTAGTTGAGGAACACACCGGTTCACACTCTTGAACATCTTAGGAAGGAAGGTAGGTAGCCAACTCTATCATAGTCAAGAAATTCCATTGGATCAAAGCATTGTCTTGGATAGTTCCATTTTTCAATTGAGTTTGGCTATATTACGTGCTACTTATCGTTTACACAAATTGCGACTTGGATCAAAAATATGAACCTAATTGGTGGTTAACCAACACACTACTTGTGGGATACGACCTTGACTCACCAACTAGGCTACAGTTGACCCGGTACACTGCTGGTTAGACTAAACACCCATTAGGGACACGTCAGTCGTCATCGGACTGACCACTGAAAATACACCCACTATCTGTCATCCTAAAAAACAATAGGGAAAGGTGGAGTGTTAGTCACCTGGGACAATGGACATCAGGCCAAGATAAGTGGATCCATCCATCTTGATGCCTTCCCCTCCATTTTTGACTCAAAAGATTACCAAAAAAACCCAAAAACCCAAACAATGGAAATGGAACAAGTTCAGGAATGAGAGGACTGGAAACCAAAAATAAACATGAGAAGAAAGGACGGCAAGATAAATACGGAAAAATAAAGGCACTAAATCCCCAGTTCATTCAAGCAAAAAGTATCAACTTTGAAGTAAAATCAGATTCTAAAACCATGTCAATCAGAGAAGGCGAAGAACACATACCAAGAAATACTAGGCAAAATCCAGTCTTCGATATCAAAACCGTCTCTGAAAGTATGAAGCATGTATGAAAGACATTCAAAGAGACGGATTGAAATTGCAGAAAGTAAAAGAAAAAATCAAGGAAATAAAGGGAAATGAAACAATTACCTGAATTTTTGGTTGAAGAAGATGATCGGATTCTAGAAGAGTGGCCGGAAACTGGAGAAATCTTCGAGAACCAACCGGAATCTTGAATGGCGCCAGAAATTATTTTGCTAGAAGAATAGTAAGTGGGCAGAGTGTTTAAGGGTTGAGATTTCTTCCCTTTTATAGGTAGAGGTGGAATGGTCTAACGGCTGAGATCAGAAGGATCATGCAGTTCATATTCGAGTAGTCATTCCTAATTTCAAATTTCAAAAACCATCATCATCATTATGTTGTGGTTATCGCTGCCATCATGTTAGAGCAGTTACCAAGGAACCTCAACCAAAGAGTGGCCACGACCAATCACCTCAACCACCCCACCACTTATCAAATCAAATCGGCTCCCCATAAAGCACGTATAACCGCCACAACAGTTAATAATAGAGTTGGCCCCGCAAAAAGGCAACTCGCCACACGGTGTCAAAGTGATCAAAATGCAATCCACCGGAAATAGGATCATCCGCTTCATAGCACGATCCAAAGCCAAGGCTACCTGCCATATAAGGCCGCCAAAAGGCAATGGCTACCCGCCACATAAGGCCGCCAAATGGCTAAGGCTATTCTCCATGAAAATCCGCCAAAGCCCAAGGATACTAGCCATATAAAACCGCCAAAAGGCTAAGGCTATTTCCCACGGAAAGCCGCCAAAAGGCTAAGGCTATTCACCATGCAAAACCGTCAAACGGCTAAGAATGTACGCCATATGATGCCACAAAAGGCTAAGTCGAATCATGACACAAAGGCCACCCTAGGCAAAGTCAGTTCATGACACAAGCCATATAAGACGATGCGTTAAGGCAATCGACCCGCAAAGAACTCTTACTCCCCGCCTAACATTTTGAGAAAAATCCTAAGGCACGGAGTAGGGGGGGCATTGATATGCCTGAACCGCAATCCAGCCCGTGGATCTCTATTCGGGTCCGTCCGGCCACCAAACTAGCGGATGAGGCCGCCGGCCATTGCAGCCTGCGAACCCATATGCCACTTTGGGCCCGTGAGTCCTCGGCCCCACACCAATGCCGTTAGACCAACGCGAAACCATGAAAGGCTAGGGGGCCACCCTGCAAGCCCATAAGGCTATTAGGACCGCCATAGACCAGAGGCCGGAATACAAGGAAGGACAAGCTACAACCCAAGGGTAATAAGACAAGGATACAAGAAACGGCTAAGTGTTGGGTCCACAGCTTATTGGCGCCGCCAGACGATAGCTGGCTTAATTACTAGATGAAGATAGAGAAAGCAAAGATGTTGATCAGACACTCGACAGAAGAATGATTGGAAGCTTACTTTACCTAACAGCAAGCAGACTGACATATCATTTGCAGTTGGAGTTTGTGCTAGATTCCAATCAAGACCTAAAGAAAGTCACCTCACAGCTGTTAAATTATTTTTGAAATATCTAAAAGAAACAATTGGAGTTGGAATATGGTATTCAAAAGATGGTGAAATCAAACTGATTTCATATTCAGATTCTGACTATGCAGGATGCAAAATAGACAGAAAGAGCACTTCAAGCACTTGTCAATTATTGGAAATAGACTAGTATCTTGGTTTAGCAAGAAGCAAAACTTTATCTCAACTTCAACATCTTAAGAAAAACATTGAGTTGGAAGTTGGAGTGCTCAAGTTTTATGGCTTAGACAACAACTTATAGAATATTGGATTGAAGAAAGTGAAATTCCTATAATGTGTGACAATACAAGTGCAATAGCTATATCTGAAAATCCAGTATTGCATTCAAGGACAAAGAATATAGATGTGAGACATCACTTCACAAGAGATCACGTGGAAAATAAGGATGTCACGGTACTTTATATACCAATTGAAGTTCAACTAGTAGATATTTTTACCAAGCCATTGATTGAAGAGAGATTCTCAAAATTGAGAACTGAACTGGGAATAATCAAGGTCAGTTAGACAACTAAGATCCACCAAGGGGATTGATCTTTGTCATGCTGGTGAGCTCACTTTACAGATCAATCATTGGTATCAACGATCTTACTAAAACTGACATCTCAGAGAACTGAAATTTGTTTGAAGAACTGACACTTACACAAGATGAAAAAAATGACTGGCAACTAAGCATCAGTTTTTGCATTATTGAAGGTCAAAGTTTGTCAATTTGGTAAAATGTATGTAGACAGCTAAAGTTACATCACATTTAATTACCGTAATTGTCGGAAAATTCATTATGTGTGTACTCGAAAAAGGACAAATAGTACATGCATTGGACACACAAACTTTTCAGAAGAGAAGTTCAAACGGTACATACACGATCGTTTTAAGATCGTGGGTTTACACCAAAGTGAATAAACCATTTTACACTTAACATATTTACTCTCTCCTCAAGCGAATTCTCAAGAAATTCCTGAAGTGGACGGCGACGCAGAAATTATCATCAAAAGAGACAAGATTAATTGATAAAGGATAATATTTTCACTTGAAGATTTTGAGAAGAAATGCAAAGGAACCCTTCTCTCAAGCCAAATTTGTGAGGAAATTCAAAATATTCAAGGATTAGAAAAATTACTCAACATCAAATTGGAAAAAGAATTTGATTTTGAGGCAATAATTCAATTTTGGGAGAATATGAAGATGGACAAACACTTTCTCTCAATGACAAAGTGTATGTTGAGAAAGTCGGTATCAACACAGAGGTTATTAGAAGACTGCTCAACTTCAAGAAGCCGACTGAGATATCAATAGATTTGCCTAATCTACCTTTGAATCGTGGAAGCATCTCTATTGAAGATTTCCTCAATTGAGACACCTCCTCAAGTATATTCAAATGATGAAGACTCTAACACCATAGTTTGCCCTATTGAGAAAAAATGGGTGACAAGAAGCATAATTTAAACAATACAAAGGTTTAGGCATAGCTTTTCAATTGATAAGACAAACTTCATGAACATCATCTGGGAACAGCTCGATTTCGAATAGGCTGATTATGTCTTCAACCAGATGAAGAAGCAATACGAGGAAGAAATTGGCGAGAATCAAAGAAAGCAAAGAAGGAAGGTACTAAAATGAAGAATACTTCATTTGAAGAAGTCATTCAGTTTGCTCATTCAACAATGTGGAGGTAATTAAGCATGGAAAGAAAGATGAAGTGCGCAAAAAATGAAAATTGCAAATGACACATGCCCAAAGCACCACAAGTATTGTCAAAGAAATACAAGAAGACAGTTTACAATAGATAGCTCAAAAATGAACTATACCGAAAGCTGATTTAGAAGCTAGAAGACATATTGTTTTCAGAGTCCCTTGAAAACAAAGTGAATAAGGAAGCATCAATTAAAGGGGAACTAGAGCCGAAAACTGGTGAAACTTAGAAAGTGACAGAGCAAACTGATAAGATTGCTGATGTTCAACCAATGGAAACTGATGCAGATACTCAACAACCAGAAGATGAGTTTTCCATAGCACCTGGAAGGTGTGTACGTTTCATGAAGATGAAACTTAACACAATCAGCAGTCAAGAACCATTCAAGGAGGAGTTGATAACTGAAGAACAGCTGTTTCTTGTTCAGTTTGTGTTCAACGCTTGTATGAATTATTTCCCATAGATGAATTATTAACAATGTGTTACAAAATTCTACAAGCAAATGCAAATAAAAAAAGAAAGTTTCATCATCAGAACCTACAAAGAAACCTAAGAAAAATGATGATGAAGACAAAGATGATGATGATGACAACATGAAGCAGACATAAATAGTTAAGTTGTCAGGAGCAGTAACTTAGAAAATTGAAAATACAAATGTTTCAGTTCAAGACAGACAATCTAAGGAGAAAACTGAAAACAAAGGGAAGTTAGTTGAACAAACTGAAGAATTTCCAGCTGGGTCACAGACAGTTGACATTCATGTGAAGACTAATGACAACAGAACACTGATGATTCTGGATCCTCTAACTCAAACTACTTTCAAAGTAGCTAATGATCCAATTGAGTTCATGATAGCTGATGACTTGAACAAGATTCACCAAATCGATGGAGATTCCACTTAGTCACAAGAACGATTATGGTGAAGTATTTAACACTATGACCACTTACTTTGACTATAGAAAGAAAACCGATGAGGTAGTAAATAAGCATTTGGTCAAAATTTCACAAGTATCAATAGACACAACTTCAGAAATAGTAAGCAGAAATTGGAGATTGCCACAACTGAAGATAGGAATATTCGAGCTCAAACTGAATGCATCTCAATCAAAGACTTTTTGGATTCAAAACACAGCTTAAGAAGCTACATACCTATCAGACTGGCATTACAGAACAATAGAAACTCACTTATGAGTTAGTATTACAGCTTAATGATACCCAAAGGGGGAAATAGTAAAAGAAAGAATGTACAAAAAGCAACTTGAGGCTAAAATTGAAAAACTCAAAGAAAAAAAAACTGAGATTAAAACCAAGCATACTTATCATGAAGGAACCAAATAAACTAAGAGATGAGGAGCTTATCAAGGAATACAAGATACCTGAAGAAGGAAGGCTCACTTTAACAAGACGGCTATGGAATGATTTTGTAGCTGACTATCATCATCTCAAGTTCAGATACAAGTACAAGAACTATGAAGAGTCACTAAGGATATTATTTTGAGGCAAGATACATGATCAGAAGATGAAATAATACAAGAAGGAAAAATAATCTCAGAAAATCTTGTTGTAAAGGACAAACGTCAACAGATGAAGATTGACATTGAAGAGTTTGAAATCTTTTACAAAAACAGCAATGATTTACCTAAGCTTTTGCAACGCAGAAGATGGAAACAATTCAGTCAAGTAAATTATGACTCATTTTTTGCAAAAGAAGACCAAGTCAAATGAGAAGATTATAGACTTTATGATGAAGATAGACTCTTTCTAAAATGCTTAGAGTTAGTTGAAATTTGAAAGTCATTTTAGTTGTGGAAACTAAAAAGTTATATCATGTAATCAACTGAGTTTTTGACCTTACGAAAATCAAGTTTTGTTTTGTTTTTATCTTTAAGATTTTCCTTTAAGGAGGGTTTTGGCATCATCAAAAGGGAGGAAATTGTGAGAAATAAAATTGAGTTTTGATGATGATTCATCTATTATTGTTTGAATATTTGTTTTAACCCCATTGATGAAGTGCTAAAACTAGTTGTTTTAGTGAAAAGCTAAACGATGTGTAGAACTGAATGTATAGGATTTACTAGAATTGGATTATTGTATAGGTTATATCAGACAAGCATTGTAATGGATAGGTTTTAGTAGAGTCTAGGAACTGGAACTGATATCTAAAAAGGATTCGCTGAGGGAACAGACTCAGTTGATAATTTACAAGACTAAAGACTCAAGGCTGATGGGACAAACGCAGTTATAAATGCTGAGGGATCAGACTCTATTTTGAAGACTGAAGAAGGGTTCAAACTTAGTTTATGAAGAATAAATGCCGAGACTATAAGGTTAGAATTCAGGTAAGTCTGTGATGCCCTGAACTGACTTTATAGATCTTGATAGACCTTTAATACAAGACATAGACGGTGTCTAAGTTACCTAAGGACAATGTAAACTTAGTTAATATGAGATAAATATGGTGTACTCTGATCTCACTAATAAACTCTATAACAGTTGAAAATTGAAAACTCACAACACTCAGTTTTAACTGAAAGAAAGTCGGCTAAATTAGTTCTATGAAGAAAATCACAACGTTTAAGATTAAGTTTTTTGATTGGCTGACAGCCTGACATATCAGAAAGGACACTGACATATCTGATAGTATGATAGCAATTAATCCAATTTGAACGTTAAGGAATTCAAAAACATGACCGTTGGATTTCACCCTATAAATAGAGGACTTAGATACAAGATCCAAACACACATAACACATGTTGCATACGTTTTGAGCCTACGTTCTGCAACAATTTGTGAAGTAATTGCTATCATTTGAGCTTACAAGTTACATCAAGAAAATCTTCAAAGTGTTCAAGCAACCATGATCAATCAATAACCAACACCTGAAGATTCCAAGTCTGAATCACTTACTTGATTCAAACCCAACTTTGATTTTATCAATGGTTTGGACTGAGAAACATCCGGTCTAGGGTGTCAAGGATAGTTGTTTGCAGTCAGGAAGACTGTGTGTGTGGTGGAGCTAGGAAGAGGCAATTCAACCCATTAACGACCAGTGAAGTAGTTGGAGAGCAGCAATTCTACCTGTTTCAAGTGTTTAGATTGTGAAGCTAGGGATTAGTTGTTAGGTGTGATGCCCGAAAGACAATTTTGTAATTGTTTTATTTAATAAATGAAATGATATTATTATTCATATTTATTATTCTCATATTCACCGATGTGACAATAGTATTTACACTACAGAAAAACCGAATGTATATCGTTTATGTAATCACTTAACTCAGTGTATGGGATATACACGGGAGGATTGAGTTAGTGAAGATGTACTTAAAATACAATTAGCCCGTAGTGAAGTTAATCGAGAGTATCGGGTCTCTCCTTTAACGTGCTATTAATGCGCCCAGAACACAATAGGCGTGATTGTCTTACCCGGACTTTCGGTTAAGAGAACCTAGTGGGGCATTTATATATGATAGATATATCATATAGGGCTGGACCGATTTGATTAGAGTTCACGATATAATTCTGTGATCGAGAAGTCTTATCGAATCAATCGATGATCATATTTATGGATATATCTTAATCCTGAGGTGATCACAGTCAACTGCTTGAATCAGTATAAGGTTTGACTTGACGGTTAAGGATTACACTGAGTCTGTGATCTGAATTACCCCATCTTGGCATTGTCTTGGATTGAGTGAGTAGTCCGTGTTATCACGGATACGAATCCATTCCTTCCATTTATGGAAGTAGATAGACGATTCCTTTATTTGTTAATCCTAGAAACGATCGATCGCATTTACTTCATATTACAACGATTAGCTACCAAAGTGAGTTGTATGAATTAATTGATCACTAGGGGTTAATGGTAAATAAGGATAAGAGGTTCGAAAAGGGTTAACGGTAACTTCCGATTTAGAATGAAATAAATCTATGGAGGATTAATCTATATGTAATGATTATATCAATGGACGCTTATTATTATTCTCGTGAGGAGATAAATATAATCTCATAATCGGAGGAGTGCAGGCACGGGATTATGGTGGCATATTCCTGTGATTGATTTATCGAATATAATTATTCTGTTCGTAAGATAATTATTTATTTAATTTATCGGAGCCGCTGATTATTAGTCCATGGTCCCCGACGTGCCTCCAAATATAGCATAGCTATTCTCGGACGTCGAATCCTAATAATATTAATTTAGTTCTTGTTGGACTTTATTAAAACGATATGTGAATTAATTGTTTAGTGAGCTATTAAATTAGTTGGGCTAAATAATTAAATATGTGAAAAAGACATTTTTCATAATCTTGGCCCAATTAGTGTGTTTGGCCGAAAATCATAAGTGACTAGGTCACAATACAATTTTCGGCCATAACCTTATTTTAGGAACAAGAAATTGTTTTCTTGTGTATTAATAAGACATGTGCACAAAACATTTATTGGATAAATATTTATGGTAAGAAATAAAGATAAATATTATTCTAGATTTGTTCTAGAATATTATGAAATTATCTTTTATTTATTGGATTTATTTAATTGCAAAATAAAATCCTTGGAGGTTAAGTTTTACTCTCCTATATAAAGAGAGTTCTCCCAAGCCTTGCAAACACACATATTTCGACTATCATCTCTTAGAGGGAAGATAGAATATTTTCGGCCAAAGGGGAGAAGGGAAAAATCTTGGAGGTTTTTTCCGGGTAGCATATCGGAAGGGTTCGAGTCGAGAAATTCCTTCCACCGGGAGTTGCTTGGATCACACGTACGGAAGATCGTGGTGCTGTTCACATCTTCTTGCATTCTTTCTTTTGCGGTTCTTCAACTTGGATTTTGATATCCAAGAGGTATGATCTACAACCTCCCTTGTAGATATACATCTAGTTATTTTATTGCGTGTATTTTATAGATCTAGATCCTAAAAATCGCTTCCGTTGTGGATGGTATTACTAACAGTGGTATCGGAGCCAAGGTGATCTATATTTATACGTATAAAATATTAGATCTATGAGTGGTAAACATGTAGATTTTTTTGTCCCAATTTTTTTATAGGGGCCGAAAATTTTATATATATATATATATATATATATATATATATATATATATATATATATATATATATATATATATATATATATATATATATATATATATTATTTATGTTATGAATGTCTTGGTTTGAAGAGATGGATTGTGGTTGGTATTGTTTACTCGTTAGATCTATTTTGTAGCTCCTTTGTTTAGTAACAATTGAGCATAGGATTGATGTAAAAGTTGTTTTTTTTTTAATTTCTTCTTTTTCGGCTAGTTTTTATTTTTTTGTAATTCCGGAAAAAACAACGATGAACATGAAGAACACGAGATGAAGACGGAACTCGAGGTATGAATAGGAGTCGGGGCTGAAATTTTTTGTTATTTTTTTTTGATAGGGCCGCGGCTAGGGTTTGATTTTAATCAAACCCTAATTTTTTTAAAATTCACATTTGTTTAATAAATATATATATATATATATATATATATATATATATATATATATATATATATATATATATGTATATGTATATATATATTGGAATAAAAATATACAGCAGGATTTTAATTATAAAAAAAAAATTATTTTATTTTATTTTATAAAATAAAGGCCCTTCTCTCTTTTCGGGTTCATGTTCATGGTTCAAGGTTCAAGATCGAAGACATGAAGACAACAAGATTGTAATTTACTTTATTTTTTCCTAGGATAGATTAGATACGGGGGTACCAACAATCCATCTCGGTATTTAAATTTTCCGCAATTTATTTTTTATGTGTTTGATCATAAAATAGATATAAAATCGGAATTGCCAAGACATGTATCATAGCATAAATCCACTCCATGCATACATGTAGAATTTTAATTTTGGTAATTAAAATAGGCATGTATACAAACTCGTGTAATTAAGTGAAATGTAATTAATACGTGGTAATTAATTAATTTAGTAACTAATTAAAGATCCGAGGACGGGTTATGAAATCGTTAAGCCTTTCGGTGTGTGTTCCCGGTGAACCGCCTTAAAGCCCAAACGAGATCACGTTTTCGATTCGTAGTGTCTACGAGATTGAATAATGGTAAAAGAACAATAAATCTTGGATAAAAACGGTTCGCCTATAAGTTGGGTGGTCAACTGAGCTTCGCTAGACTGACTGAACCCTCCTAGTGTGATGTATGCATGGGGGTCCGGCAAGACTAAGCCACACCGGCGAGCGGAGGGGTGATTTCTTCTTATCTCAATGGGGCTCTCTTGACCCGACTTCGTCCGACTGTCACATATGTTCCAACGAATAGGACGGGTAGGCTTGCCTACGCTCCGACACCATTCGGAATCCTTGATTTGATGTGCTTTTATGTTAACATCAAAAAGACGTGGTTAGTTAACCCACCACCACTTCCAAAATATTGAGTGGGAGCGGGGGAGGAGACAACCAACCCCACGGCCTCTACTATAGATACAAGTAAGTGAGAGAAGGGTGACGCCTTGCGGCGCTTTGATTTCGTCCCCCTACGGATGGTGTTCACCCCTATCAACATTCATGGCTTGGTCTCCGAAAGGATAGGATTTCCGGGTACTTGTCGGGTCACTGACCTATCCTACGATGGCACACTCGGGGCGTACCTAAGAGATCCGATATAGTATGTCACACTCATCAAGGGTATTTTTGATAACACCTAGGCTAAAAAAGGAAGGTAGTCAATGAATAAAGGGATGTTCGATTCTTGTGGAATGTTTGATTCTCACAAGTTGTTCATTGATGAGATTGTCTCGATTTAACCGTCATCTCTTTGACCTACCCTACGGAGGCACTGAGATGCAAGGTTAAAACCTTGGAATGGTAGAGTAGACTTAATTTTAGTTTACAATTCCTAAAATAAACTTATATAGTAGTGTTAAACTTGAATTAATATATGTCATTTTATTTTCAGCAAAATGTCTGCTCAAATTTCAGCTTTACTGTCTGAAAAATTATCGGGAAACAACTTTAAGAAATGGAAGAGTAATTTAAACGTGGTACTCACATATGAGAATGCGCAACATGTACTCACTTCTGAATGCCCTATGGTGGCAATCCAAAAACCTGGAAAAGCCGAGATCGAATCAATGTAATGTCGCTGGATCGAAAGCGGATAACCGGGCTCGTGGGATCATACTGGCGGCAGTGTCGGAGGTTATTAAGAGCCAAATTGAAGAGTTTGAGACTGCAGGAGAAATCATGTTGAAACTTACTTCGATGTTTGGATCACCTAGCAACCAAGCAAGACACGATGCCATCAGGATGGCTGTTAACACGAAATTGAAGAAAGGTCAAGCAGTGAATGGTCGTGTTTTGAATATGATCAGTTACTTCAATGACGCCGGTATTCATGGATCAATGTTCGATGAAGCCAGTCAAGTGTCGATGATTTTGGAATCGTTGACTCCTGAGTTTATCCCGTTCAAAACACAGTATCTGATGGGCGAACATGAGTTGACCATGACACAGATGCTTAATGAACTGACTATCTACGAGGGCCTGCTATCGAAAGATAAGGTCCAAGTAGGGGATAAGAAAGCTGAAGCCAATGTGGCCGAAGCTAAGTCTTCAAACAAGCCTAAGGCCAAACCAAAGAAGAAGGGTAATGTTGCACCTGTGCCCAAGCCAATGAAGAAAAAGAAAGACAAGAAAGTTGACGAGGCCAAGCCCAAGGGCAAATGCTTTTACTGTAAGGAGGTAGGACATTGGAAATGCCATTGTCCGGACTATCTTCGTGATGTAAAAGATGGCAAAGCCAAGGCTATTACTGGGAAAGATAAGAAAGGTAATTCGGAATTACTATTCTTGGAATCTTTTAATGTAGTTAAAGATGTGTCCACTTGGATACTTGATACTGGAGCTACTAACCATCTATGTTCTTCATTGCAGATTCTTAGTTCGTACGAGGAGCTGGAAGAGGGTTCTCAAGTGATGTGAGTAGGCACTGGGGCGCTCATTTCGGCTAAAGCAGTGGGAGCTGTGGACTTGCATTTTAATAATAGAATTTTACATTTAGAGAATGTTTATTTTATTCCGAATTTCAGGAGAAATTTAATTTCTCATTCAGCCTTAGTTGAACAATCATTTTATGTTTCAAATTTGAATGGTGAATTTGTTATTTCGAAGAATGGCTTTGAATTGTGTTCAACTACGAATGAAAAAGGTTTATATTTTGTAAGACCACATAAAGCTCCCCTATTTAATACTGAAATGTTTAAAACTGCTCATCAAAGATCTGCTAAAAGGCAGAAAGTTTCGCAAGTAAAAGAAGATAAAACATACTTGTGGCATCTGAGGCTCGGCCATATTTCCTTGGAAAGACTCAAAAGACTAGAAAATGTTAATGCCTTAGGTGAGTCATATGTTGACACACTGCCTGTCTGCGAGTGTTGCCTGGAGGGAAAAATGACTAAGCGTCCCTTCTCATCAAAGGGTAATAGGGCCACGGGAACTCTAGACTTAGTGCATTCAGACCTTTGTGGTCCGATGAACGTACAGGCTAGGGGCGGATACGAGTACTTTGTGACTTTCATTGATGACTACTTGAGATTCGGTTATGTTTATCTACTGCATAGGAAGTCCGAGGCTTTTGGAAAGTTCTAGGAGTTCCAAGCAGAAACCGAAAGGCAACTAGGCAAGTCATTGAAATACCTTCGCTCGGATCGTGGAGGTGAGTATTTAGATACTGAGTTCATTGACTACTTGGCTGAAAAAGGAATTATTTTCCAACGTTCAGCACCTAGGACACCTCAGCAAAATGGAGTTGCTGAGAGGAGAAACAGGACATTGATTAACATGGTTATATCAATGATGAGCTACGCCTTACTACCTATATCCTTTTGAGGTTATGCTTTAGAAGCAGCGGTCTACATTTTGAATGCAGTACCGTCCAAGTCTGTCGAAAAGACACCCGTTGAGATGTGTTCGGGACATCACGAAAGCATGCGTCACTTCCGCATATGGGTTTGTCCTGCACATGTGCTGATGGACAAGACTACCAAGCTACAATCACGTACGAAAGTATGTTTATTTGTAGGCTATCCAAAAGGTACACGTGGTGGTCTATTTTATGATCCGGAAGATAACAAAGTGCTAGTCTCGACTAACGCTACGTTTTTGGAGGAAAGTTATATGAAGGACCACAGACCTCGAAGTACAATTGTACTAGAGGAATTACTCTCCGATGACGTCAGGCCTATTGTGGCTGCTGATGTTCCTGTAAACAACGCTACTAATACAACAGTCACTTCCGACATTCCTGTTCCACCTAGACGTACGGCGAGAGTGGTTCGGCCACCGGCTAGGTACGGCATGGATTTAGAGGCAAACGTAGTCGCCTCTGATGGGGTGGAAGATGATCCTCCGACCTATATGAAGGCCCTATTGGATCACGATAAGGATAAATGGATTGACGCAATGAATCAAGAGATGGAGTCTATGTACTCTAACTCAGTCTGGAAACTTGTAGAACTTCCTCAGGGTGAAAGGCCCATTGGATTTAAATGGCTCTACAAACGAAAGAGAGGAATGGATGGGAAGGTCGAAACCTTCAAAGCACGGTTGGTAGCCAAAGGTTACACACAACGAGAGGGTATAGACTATGAAGAAAACTTCTCACCTATGGCCATGATGAAAACCATTCGCATCCTCCTTTCGATTGCTGCATGTTTGGATTATGTAATCTGGAAAATGGATGTTAAGACAGCGTTTCTAAACGGCTTTCCCGACGAGGAAATCTATATGCAGCAACCAGAGGGATTCATTGAAGAAGGTCGAGAGCACATGGTGTGCAAGTTGCTCGAGATCCATTTATGGGTTGAAGCAAGCATTTCGTTCTGGTATCATAGATTCGATCACACGATCAAGTCTTATGATTTGAACAACACTTTGTTTGAATCTGTGTGTACAAGAAGGTTATCAAAGATAGTGTTGTATTTCTAGTGTTGTACGCGTGATGACATACTCCTAATTGGCAATGATAAGGGGATGATGTCCGGCGTGAAAAGTTGGTTGACCACGCAATTCCAAATGAAGGATTTGGGAGAAGCGAGTTATGTTCTAGGGATCCAAATTATAAGGGATCGCAAGAACAGGATGTTAGCTCGACCCAAGCAACTTATATAGATAAGGTCTTTGCACGCTTTAGTATGGAGAATGCAAAGAAGGGTTTTCTACCAACCCGTCACGGCGTTTACCTCTCTATGACTCAGGGGCCTCAAACCCCCAAAGAGGCTGAAGCTATGGGAAGAGTGCCATATGCCTCGGCTGTTGGTAGTCTTATGTATGCCATGAGGTGTCACGAGACACGACATTTGTTCTGATGGATTAGTCGGCCGTTTTGGTCAAATCCAGGGCAACCGCACTAGACAATGATAAAGAACCTCATCAAATATTTGAAGAGAACCGAAAATTATATGCTCGTCTATTCGAGTGGGAGTTAAGAGTTAGCGGGTACACGATTACGATTTTGATCAGACAGAGATGATTCTAAATCTACCTGCAGTTCGAGTTTTACGCTTGGTGGCGATCTGATAGAATGGAGAAGCCAAAAGCAATCCAAAGATAGCCGATTCAACAATGGAAGCTGAGTTCATAGCGGCCTCGGAGGCGACTAAAGAAGCGATTTGGTTAAGAAAGTTCATCGGATTAGGCGTTGTCCCGAATCTTTGAATATCCTATTAATCTCTATTGTGATAACAATGGGGCCATTGCCAACTCAAGGTAACTTCGAAAGCACAGTAAGTCGAAGCATATAGAGAGGAAATACTGGGTGATCAACGATTTTGTCGATAGAGGGACATTTCCGTCAAGAAAATCGCCTCTGCCGATAATCCTGTTTGATCCATTCACCAAGATCTTTGTCGGTTGAAGCTTTTAGTCGACACTTGGAGACTATAGGTATTAGAGACATGTCTCATTTTCTTTAGAGCAAGTGGGAGTGATAGTTTGATGTATTTTAAATAATAGGGTGTGCTCTAAAACAATTAATCACATGCTTTCGTGCAAGTGGGAGGTTGTTAGGTGTGATGCCCGAAAGACAATTTTGTAATTGTTTTATTTAATAAATGAAATGATATTATTATTCATATTTATTATTCTCATATTCACCGATGTGACAATAGTATTTACACTACAGAAAACCCTAAAGTATATCGTTTATGTAATCACTTAACTCAGTGTATGGGATATACACGGGAGGATTGAGTTAGTGAAGATGTACTTAAAATACAATTAGCCCGTAGTGAAGTTAATCGAGAGTATCGGGTCTCTCCTTTAACGTGCTATTAATGCACCCAGAACACAATAGATGTGATTGTCTTATCCGGACTTTCGGTTAAGATAACCTAGTGGGGAATTTATATATGATTGATATATCATATAGGGCTGGACCGATTTGATTAGATTTCACGATATAATTCCATGATCGAGAAGTCTTATCGAATCAATCGATGATCATATTTAAGGATATATCTTAATCCTAAGGTGATCACTGTCAACTACTTGAATCAGTATAAGGTTTGACTTGACGGTTAAGGATTACACCGAGTCTGTGATCCGAATTACCCCATCTTGGCATTGTATCTTTGATTGAGTGAGTAGTCCGTGTTATCACGGATACGGAATCCATTCCTTCCATTTATGGAAGTAGATAGACAGTTCCCTTATTTGTTAATCCTAGAAACTGATCGATCGTACGACTTCATATTACACTGATTAGCTACCAGTGAGTTGTATAAATTAATTGATCACTTGGGGGTTAATGGTAAATAAGGATAAGATGTTCTGAAAAGGGTTAACGGTAACTTCCCGATTTAGAATGAACAGTCTATGGAGGATTAATCTACATGTAATGATTGTATCAATGGACGCTTATTATTATTCTCATGAGGAGATCAATATAATCTCATAATCGGAGGAGTGCAGTCACGGGATTATGGTGGCATATTCCTGTGATTGATTTATCGAATATAATTATTACGTTCGTAAGATAATTATTTATTTGATTTATCGGAGCCGATTATTAGTCCATGGTCCCGACGCGTGCCTCCAAATATAGCATAGCTATTCTCGGACGTCGAATCCTAATAATATTAATTTAGTTCTTGTTGGAATTTATTAAAACGATATGTGAATTAAATGTTTAGTAAACTATTAATTTAGTTGGGTTAAATAATTAAATATGTGAAAAAGACATTTTTCATAATCTTGGCCCAATTAGTGTGTTTGGCGAAAATCATAAGTGACTAGGTCACAATACAATTTTAAACCACACTTTTATTTTAGAACAAGAAATTGTTTTCTTGTGTATTAATAAGACATGTGCACAAAATATTTATTGGATAAATATTTATGGTAAGAAATAAAGATAAATATTTTTCTAGATTTGTTCTAGAATATTATGGAATTATCTTTTATTTATTGGATTTATTTAATTGCAAAATAAAATCCTTGGAGGTTAAGTTTTACTCTCCTATATAAAGAAAGTTCTCCCAAGCCTTGAAAACACACATATTTCGACTATCATCTCTTAGAGGGAAGATAGAATATTTTCGGCCTAAGGGGAGAAGGGAAAAATCTTGGAGGTTTTTTCCGGGTAGCATATCGGAAGGGTTCGAGTCGAGAATTTCCTTCCACCGGGAGTTGCTTGGATCGTGGTGATCTTCACATCTGCTTGCATTCTTTCTTTTGCGGTTCTTCAACTTGGATTTTGAGATCCAATAGGTATGATCTACAACCCCCCTTGTAGATAGAGATCTAGTTATTTTATTACGTGTATTTTATAGATCTAGATCCTAAAAATTACTTCCGTTGCGGATGGTATTACTAACATTAGTCAAGGACAATCAACTTGGGCTTTTTGTAACCGTTGTAACCTCAAGAATACTAGTGGAATTTTTCCTCCTACATCACAGGGGAATAGTGGACCTGACAGGATTACACCACCTAGAACCACTATAAAAGCGTGTTTTTATTTTTGCATTTACCTTACGCATTTTACTTACAGTTATTTTTTACTTTATAGCTTTTATTTCATCAAGCAATCTCTCTCTGCATACAAAAGCTGAATGAACTCACACTTAGCACAAAACTGAGTTTCACCAAAACTTATTTCACAATATTTTAACAAAGAACAACATAACTAAAGGATATTTAGTTTAATTCCACTGCATTTAACTCAACTGTAGAAAAAGTCAGTTAGACCTTTTCTCATCTCAATATCTCTACTCCGTAATCTTTTAAGTACCGGTTTACTTAAGCGAGAAAAAGCTTTAAGTGACAAGTTTATTCACCCTCCCCCCCCCCATCTAAACTTTTGCAATGCCTTTACAAGGGACCAACAGACTGGCACAAATTTTTTTAATACCAAGCGAGAACGGACGAATTAGAGGCTAGATCTGACAAATGTCTGTTTGTGGGTTATCCTTGAGAAACTAAAGGATACCAATTTTACCACGCTGAGGAACAAAATGTGTTTGTTTCCAGGACTGGCCAATTTCTGAAGAAAGGGTTTATTCTGGATAGGGTCAGTGGGAGTAAGATTGATCTTAAAGAAATTCAAGAACCACTTACGGATAACAGTCAGTTGATGGAAGTAGAGCAGACGCCACACACAGATGTGATGCCAACCTCTACCGTAAACACACTAGCACCTCGAAGATCCACTAGGGAATGCCGTGAACCCGAAAGGTACACTGGCGTGTATCTCATGGAAAATGAGGACAATAGAACTTATGAGGAAGTGCTATTAAGGCATGACAAAGAGAAATGGCTAGAAGCCATGAATTCTGAAATGGAATCCATGAAAGACAACTATGTTTGGAATTTGGTTGATCCATCTGAAGGAATAGTTCCTATAGGGTGCAAATGGGTCTTTAAGAGAAAGACTAACATGGACGGTAACATGACTACCTGCAAGGCTAGGTTAGTGACAAAAAGTTATAAGCAAAGGCAAGGAGTTGACTATGACGAAACTTTTTCGCCTGTTTCCATGTTAAAATCCATTTGAAATTTGCTAGCTATTGTAGCATACCTTGATTACGAAATCTGGCAGATGGATGTGAAAACAGCTTTCCTTAACGGGAACCTGTCTGAGGAGGTGTATATGACACGGCCTGAGGGTTTTACAACCAATGACACCATGATGGTGTGTAAACTGCAAAGATCCATTTATAGATTAAAGCAAGCTTCTCGGAGTCGGAATCTTCTCTTTGATGAGATAATCAAACAGTTTGATTTCATCAAGAACGAAGATGAGCCCTATGTTTACAAGAAGGTTAGTGGGAGTGCCATTGTGTTCTTAGTGCTTTATGTAGACGATATATTGCTCATCGGGAATGATGTGCCTATGTTCTGATCGATCAAAGCTTGGTTATCCAAGAACTTCTCAATGAAGGACTTGGGTGAAGCAAAGATATATTCTAGGAATCAAGATCTATAGAGATAGATCTAAGAGGTTGCTTGGTCTCATCGCAATACACCTATATAGACAAGATCTTTGAAGAGATTCGACATGGAGCGATCAAGAAATGATTGCGCCCATGTCATATGGGGTCTACTCGCCGAAAGGAATGAGTCCTAAGACAGAGGAGGAAAGGGCACAAATGAGTAGGATCCCTTACGCTTCGGCTATCAGGTATATCATGTATGTCATGTTATGCACTAGACCAGAAGTCTCGAACCCTCTTAGTACGACTAGTAAGTACCAGTCCAACCCAGGTGATGATCACTGGGTTGCAGTCAAGAATATTCTTAAGTACATGAGATGTACTAGGGATATGTTCTTGGTTTTCGGGAATGATGATTTAGTATTACGAGGTTACACAGATGCCAGTTTTCAAACTGACAAGGATGACTTTAAGTCACAGTTTGGATTTGTATTCACACTTAACGGTGGAGCAATGAGCTAGAAGAGTTCCAAGCAGGAGACTACTGCAGACTCTACAACGGAAGCCGAATACATAGCAGCCTCGGAGGCGGCAAATGAAGCATTTTGGATAAATAAGTTTATCACATCCGTACTAACCACATTCGTACAACACCCCGGCTCAATAATCATCAAGCATAACTTCCCATTCATCAAGCAACGTTTATGGAAGATGTTCTCATGTTGTAAGTCTTCCTCCACCTTCAAGGTACTACTTAGGGCTCGTTTTATCATCAAAAGATTGCCGTCTTTCAAAGGGGATTGAGGATAGGCAACCTCGTCCTCACAATCATTTTCACACTTCTCCTCCGAGGCTGATTCATAAGTATTATACCCCACAGATTGTCCTACCACTAGAATCCTACGTTTAGTATGGCATTGTGTAGTAATATGTCCAACCCCGTGACATTTAAAACATTGAATTTCATGAGCCGGTTTGGGGGGGGGGGGGGTAGCAACAAGTTTGCCTTTATCACTCCCCTTAGCTTTAAAAGCATCATTGGAGGGTAAAGAAGGCTGCCTTGGAAATGATCTGCACTCAGATCATAGGGGTTGTCGAAAGGCATCAACTCAGCAACATTGATGGTATTTGAGATGTTCCAATCTTCTAGAATAGCAATCTTGTAGGAATTGTTGTTGACACGTTCCAGCACTTCAAATGATCCGTCGCCGTGAGGATGTAACTTGGACTTGCGTTGCTTAGGGAATGGGTCTTTGCGATAATGTTACGAAACCCAATCTCCCGGAGCAAAAATAACCTTCTTGCGGCCTTTGTTTGTGTGCTTGACGTACCTCACTGTTGCATTTTCCACATTTTGATGTGCATCTGCATGTAATTCTTTGACAACGGATGCCTTCTGTTCACCATCCAAGCTTGTTTGCATACCTTCAGGTAAAGGATCCAAAGAAAATGGTGTGTCGGGGTTGAACCCATACACGAACTCGAATGGAGTATAACGAGTAACAGAATGTTTGCACCTGTTATAAGCAAATTCCACAAAAGGCAAAAAACTTTCTGAACATTTTATATTTTTCTAGACAACAGTACGAAGCAATTGACCTAATACATGATTAACGACCTCAGTTTGACCATCAGTTTGGGGGTGATACACAGTAGAATAGAACAAGGAAGTTCCCAAACGATTCCACAAAACACGCTAGAAATGACTGATAAACTTGGCATCACGGTCATTGAATATAGTTCTAGGCACACCATGCAAATGAACAATCTTCTTGAAAAATAAATCAGCAATATGGGATGCATCATTCGTTTTATTGCATGCAATAAAATGAGCCATCTTTGAAAAACGATCTACCACCACAAACACAGAATCTTTACGACTCTTAGAACGTGGTAAGACTACACAAAATCCATTGATAAACCAGTCCAAGGACACGTTGGAATCGGAAGTGGAGTATACAAACCATGGGGG
The DNA here is from genome assembly GCA_026214975.1 of Gentiana macrophylla. Lineage (NCBI taxonomy): Eukaryota > Viridiplantae > Streptophyta > Magnoliopsida > Gentianales > Gentianaceae > Gentiana > Gentiana macrophylla. The sequence goes on from CM047810.1 coordinate 68,518,012, forward strand.
GCTGATTTGGACTTAGCAGACTTGCAAGTAAGACAAGCATCACAAACACGTATAACATCAGATTTCATTTTAGGCCAGTAGAAGTGTGATTTAAGCATGTCTAACGTTTTAGTTATGCCAAAATGACCCATAAGTCCCCCACCATGTGCTTCACGCACCAGTAATTCATGCATATAACAATTGGGAATGCATAAAAAAGCCTCACAAAACAGAAATCCTTCATGCCTAGAAAATTTCTCATGGGTTGTTTGGTGTTCGCTTAAGGTTCAGCAATTAGAATCTAACGCATACAATTCCTTAATAAATTCAAATCAAAGGAATTTAGACTGCATAGTAGTAATGAGAGTGTATCGACGAGACAAAGCATCAACTACAATGTTATCTTTACACTTTTTATATTTAATAAGATAAGGAAAAGATTCGATAAAATCAATCCAACGAACCTCTTAATTAACTTCCTTTTCCCCTTTAAATACTTAAGTGACTCGTTATCGGTGTGGATAATAAACTCTCTAGGGCGTAAATAGTGCTGCCATGTTTGGAGTGCTCGAACTAGAGCGTACATCTCCTTATCATAAGTTGCATGATTCAAATGAGCACCTTTTAATTTTTAAGCTAAAATAAGCAAATGTGTCCGCCCTCTTGAATCAAAACACCACCAATACCCACACCTGAAGCATCACATTCAATCTCAAAAGTTTTATTAAAGTCGGGTAAGGCAAGTATATGTGCAGAAATTAAACACAGCTTAGGGGTTTCGAAGGCTTCCCTTTGTTTAGGTCCCCAATGCCAAGGGATATTCTCTTAACCAACTCGTTTAATGGTGCAGCGACAGTACTGAAATCCTTAACAAAATGCCTATAAAATCCCGCAAGGCCATGGAAACTACGAACCTCCACAACATTGGTTGGTTCGTTGCCTTAATCTTCTCACGATCAACTTCAACACCCTGTTTACTGCCAACAAAGCCAAGAAACACAACTCTATCCATGCAAAAAGTACATTTTTTAAGGTTAGCATAGAGTTTAGGGTCCCGAAGTGTGTCGAAAACAGCCCTCAAATGACTAAGGTGTGATTCGAAATCACGGCTGTAAATTAGGATGTCGTCAAAGTAAACGACCACAAACTTATTAATAAAGTCTCGTAAGACTTCATTCATTAATCGCATGAAAGTACTAGGTGCGTTCGTGAGACCGAAAGGCATGACAACCCATTCGTATAAGCCAAATTTTGTTTTAAATGCAGTTTTCCATTCATCACCTTCTCACATCCTTACTTGGTGATACCCACTCTTAAGATCAATTTTAGTGAAATATTTAGCACCACACAACTCATCTAACATGTTATCTAAGCGGGGAATAGGATAGCGATATCTTACAGTGATTTGGTTGATGGCCCTACAGTCGGTGCAAATCCACCATCCTCCGTCTTTCTATAGAACCACGATCACCGGCACCGCACAAAGACTCATTGATTCTTGTATCTTCCTTTTGGCCAGCAACTCATTGACCTATCGTTGTATTTCTTGGGTCTCCTCGGAATTTTCTCTATAGGCTGGCCGATTGGGTAAGGTGGACCCAAGGATGAGGTCAATTTGGTGCTCCACGCCTCGTAGGGGAGGCAGTCCGCTAGGCTCCTCCTCCGGAAAGAGATCTGCAAATTTCTGTAATAAACACACAACTGCAATAGGAAGAGAATCAGCGAGATCAGATATAAGCATTAAACAATTGGAAGGGTAGGGTGGGTATGCTTCGGCTTCATTGAAAATAATGAGAAAATGAGTAGCTCCATCTTCAATGACATTGATAACCACTCTAGCCTTAGCGTAGAAATTACCTATCACTCGCTCGCTCATTTTCTTTTCGACTTTATTGTTCCCCTCGCAACCTAAGGCACCCACCCTCACAATCGACTTTTCTACTTTATTTTTCCCCTTGAGTGCTACTAATGCTCCCTCCCTTACGTTTTCATTTTCGACTTTTATTTTACCCTCCTCTCGATGGCGCACACTCTATTTGTTTTTCTCTCCGGTCACAACTTTTTCATTTTTCATTTTCAACTTTTTTGGCTCCCTCTTTTTTATCAGTTTCCTCACGAGCTTCAGAGAGTTTAAATTGATCGTTGTGAGCCTCTATGGGTGACAAAGAAAGAAGTGTAATTTTATACCCCGAGTGTCGTAACATGTACGTGTTCAAGTAGCCATCATACATGACCCTCCTATCAAATTGCCATGGTCGACCAAGCAGAATATGACTTACTTGCATAGGCTCATTACAAAGAACTTGATCATCCAATTTACCAATATTAAACGCAATTAGGGCCTGTTTCGTAAAGCGAATCTCACCAACCTCGTTGAGCCATTGTAGCTTATATGGCCTCGGGTGGGGTGTGGTTGCAAGAGATAATTTGCTGATCACATCCGTACTAACCACATTCGTACAACTCCCCGGCTCAATAATCATCGAGCATAACTTCCCATTCATCAAGCAACGTTTATGGAAGATGTTCTCACGTTGTAAGTCGTCCTCCACCTTCAAGGTACTACTTAGGGCTCATTTTATCATCAAAAGATTGCCGTCTTTCAAAGGGGATTGAGGATAGGCAACCTCGTCCTCACAATCATTCTCACACTTCTCCTCCGAGGCTGATTCATAAGTATTATACCCCACAGATTGTCCTACCACTAGAATCCTACGTTTAGTAGGGCATTGTGTAGTAATATGTCCAACCCCGTGACATTTAAAACATTGAATTTCATGAGCCGGTTTGGGGGGGGTAGCAACAAGTTTGCCTTTATCACTCCCCTTAGCTTTAAAAGCATCATTGGAGGGTAAAGAAGGCTTCCTTGGGGCTGTTTGAGCGTCTCCTCTAGGTGGAAAATAACGAAAAGTAGATGTATTACCTCCTGAACGCCTAGAATAGGCTGCTTTTTGTCATTTAAGATGCTTCTAAATGGTTAAAACCGTATGCAACATCTTATCCAACGTATCACAACCCTTCAATTCCACCAGATTTGAAATTTCTACTCTTAATCCACTCAATAAACGCTGCATAGTAACATCTTCCTCCTCCTCAAGCTGAGATTTAGCAAGAACACTCACTAACTCTTGATATAAGTCATCCACAGACCGCTCCCCTTGAGTAATTGTGTGTAACTTACGATATTGCACATGAAAATATGTAAGGGGTACAAATCTATTCTTCATTTCTCGTTTCATGGCTGTCCAAGAGTGAAAACCACAGTCTCCATGTTTACGCCTCAAATGATTCAACTGTTTCCACCATGTCATAGCATATCCCGTAAACTCAAGCTGTGCAAGGTTGCACTACTTCTCCTCCGAATAATTATTACACGTGAAAATCTGTTCTAACTTTGCCTCCCATTCAAGATAAGCATCCGCATCACTAGTGCCATTAAACGATGGCAGTTTCATCTTAACCTGTGTCATGTTATTGTCAAGACTAGTAGGCGGATCATCACCACCCAAATCATCTGCTACATCATCGGCTTCATCCTCCTCTACATCAACCCTAGGAACTACTACTCTCCTCCGTATGTCACCTCTACCTCCTCTATTCCCTCTACCCCCACGGTTTTGTACTCCACCACGTATGATTTGTTCAGGTTGAGGCTCGTTTCCTCCCACAAACATGGCTTGAATTCAAGATATCAAGTCCTCATTAATTTGTTTAAGCCTATCCTCTATCCTATCCTCGATTAATTTAGCCGTATTGGGAGAAACCGGATCTATTCCGTAGATGTGCCGATGGCATAATAAGAAGATGTGTCCCCAATAGTGAAATTTCTAGTATATTATCCTTTTTCCATGGAAAGGAAGTTGGTGGACACCATGGAGGGTGGAAAACGGCGTACAAAGTTTTGCAATGCGGCTTCTACTGGCCATCCATTTATAAAGATGCACACCATTTTTCTAAGTCATGTGAATCATGCCAAAAGTGGGGAAATGTCTCCAAAAGACATGAAATGCCCTTGCAACCTATCTTGGAATGTGAACTATTTGATGTTTGGGGTATAGATTTCATGGGGCCATTTACCAATTACTTTGGTAATCAATTCATTTTAGTGATGGTTGATTATGTTTCAAAATGGGTTAAAGCCCAAGCCCTCCCCACCAGTGATGCCAAAGTGGTGATGAAGTTCCTTAAAAAGAACATATTCACGAGATTTGGTACTCCTGGGCAATCATTAGTGATCGAGGTTCTCACTTTTGTAATCGACCATTTACTGAGCTTATGGAGAAGTATGGCGTGAAGCATAAGATTGGATCACCTTACCACCCACAGACTAGCGGTCAGGTGGAGGTATCAAACTGAGAGGTAAAGAGGATTATTGAAAATACGGTTGATACCAACACCAAGACATGGTCAGTAAGGTTGGATGATGCATTGTGGGCATATCACACAGCGTATAAAACACCAATTGGTTGCTCCCCCTATAGGCTAGTCTTTGGAAAGTCATGTCACCTACCCGTTGAGTTGGAACATTGAGCATACAGGGATATTAAATTCCTAAATTTTGATCTCAAAAGTGTGGGAGAACCTAGGTTACTCCAACTCACCGCCTTGGAAGAATTCCGTGTAGATTCTTACGAGAACTCTTGCATCTATCCTACCCACGAAGACCTTTAATGATAAGAAAATCTTCCGTCATGAGTTCCATGTGGTTGATAGAGTACTCTTGTACAATTCACGTTTGAAGCTTTTTCCAGGAAAGTTACAGTCTAGGTGGCGAGGACCCTACACAGTTGTGAAGGCGCATGCATCTGTAGAGTTGACAGATGGTGAGACGTCGTTCTTGGCAAGCGGGCATAGAGTGAAGCTTTTTGTGGAAGGGGAAGGCATTCCAAACAACAAGGAGGTCTTGTACCTCTTTGACCCTATTCAAGACTGAAGCAGTGCAAAGGCTAGCTATAGACTATAAATTTAGCACTTTTGGGTACTATCTTTCTTTTTACTTCTTAAGTATTATCTTTTGGTTGGATTTTGTGCTTAATTGCAATATGTGTACGTGGATAATTGTTAGTATTATCCGTACATGATAACCGGTGTAATTTCCATCATTGCGACCATATAATCCCGTCGAGCAAACGACGTTAAACAAAAGCGCTACCGGGAGGCAACCCGCAATTGCTAACTTTTGAACCAATAATGTCCTTTAGGGAGAGTTTTGATTAGATCGATTTAGAATTTAACAGGAAGAGTCAACTTATAGGAGGTCAGAGAGTTCCGGCATTTAGAACTATGGCAGACACCGAGACCCCTGTCAGCGAGACCCCTATCGGCGTACGCTGACTATGGCAGTTTGAATTTTAATACGGTTTTCAGCTTTTCCCTCGTTCCCATTAACTCCTACCCATCGGTTTTCACACCCGAAAACCATAACTTTCACCCACTAACACCCTTTCAACTCCATAACTCCCTCTTTCACCCATTCCTTCTCCTTATTTCATTCTTCTCACCACCACACCAAGCACTTCTTCCATTAGTGCAATTGGAGAACTCTAAGGGCAAGACATTTCTCTAAGGTGTACAACCCAATTTCCGGTCATCTCCATCTTTTCCGGCGGTTTAAGACAACTAAGTTGATAACTTTGATGCTTCTATTATGATTATTCTTTCGATTTCAATTTTAAATTCTCTTTCAAGAAATTCTTGATTTCAAAGTTGGTTTATATGACTAAAATATGTTGTCTTGACACCACCATCCACCTTAAGCCATGGGTAACCCTAAGAGTCAACCGAAGGATAGGAAAAAGCGTAAGGCCGGTCGTGCTAAGTCACCTACACCCTTATCAACCGGAATCATTTTCCTACCCAATCGCGTCCTAACCAAAGTTGAGAAAGCTTGCAAATTTTCCAATTTCGCACCTGACCTTGCCACTAAAGCCTTTCGAGCCTATTTTCATGATCATTCATTCATGGTAGAGATATTGATTTTAATGCCGTTAGTCAAGAGATTAAGGATACCATTACGAGAAACCACTGGGAAAACTTAGCAATTGAGCTTACTGAGCATTTTAATTCTACTTTGGTTGCTGAATTTTATGCTATGCTTTCAACCATCGTAATTGATGAGGAACATCCTCACGTCGGATTTGTAACTGTTAGAGGTTCCGATATCCCATTTTCACCAGAAGCCATTAACTCTTTCTTCGGTTTGCCTCCATCACCCGATACACCTTCGTTCGAGCAAGATTGGGGACTTGAACCCGGTACTAAGACTTTTAAGAAAGCCGAAAAAGCAAGATGTTTCCTTTGTCCCTCTGGTTCTTGGGTACAAGGTCGTTTTAATTTTGGTAATGCTTCTAAGAATATGAAAGTCATGAAACATTTCTTAACCCTTAATGTTCAACCCTCTATCCATGTTCATGCTTTCAATGCTGCCAATGCCTGTCTTACCCATGCCGTTTTTAATAACGTATTTGTTAACATCGGTGAGATCATCTTTAAGAAGATTTTCAACTTTGCTCATCAGCAGAATAAGACTAGACTTGCTCCATTTCCTCATCTCATTTCCACCTTATGTACTGATCAGCATGTACTTGAGTTTCCCGGTGATGTGTTGATGCCTCCTTGTAACATTAAGATTGGTCCAAACATTAAGGACACCCCTGAGCCTGAAAGTGAGCCCACTAGAGCCATTTCCCACCGACTCTTCCACACCCATGTGTGATTCATCTGTGATGGGTATGCTCCACCACTTAGATTCTGAGATAGCAATCCTTCGAGGTGGTCAAGTAGCTATGAGTTCCAATCAGACTCAGCTAGCAGAAAGAAACCTTTTGTGGGAAAATGATAGTCGGTCCGGCCTTCGTAGCCAACACGCTTTGCTTTTCGCTATGTGCCCAAACCCTAGGCTTCGTCCAGAGAACTTTCCCTCGTGTCAGGAGTTACCTTATACCCTACCTCCTTGAGTCCCAGCTGTACCTATCCATACCCCACACTCTTGGTCTACCCCTCCTACAAACCCTTTTGGTGGTGCGTTTGATTTTAATGCTACAGGTACAAGCTCTGAGCCAGTATGATCTGAGCCTTTCCATGCACCGTTTGGCACAGGACCGTTGAGTGAAGGATTTTCTAGCATGAGTTTGGACAGCACTGTGGTTACATCTGTTGGTGGTGCACACAGCGGTCTGGACCCTTTGACTTCTGCTGCTGCTGAATATGTGGAAACTAATCTTGTCGGTGCTGCAAATTTGGGGTTGAGTCCGAATTCCTTTTCTACTATGATGAATAAGGGTATTGAAGATGATGGTGATGATTCTTTTGATCAATTTGCTGACTCTTGAGTGATTTGTAAGGATTAGTCAAAACAATTTCTATCTTTGTTATTTGGTTACCTAATTTGGAATTAAGACTATTTCTCTTATTATTTAGTGGAACTAGTTGTATAAACTTATAATGTGCTTTTGTATGATATTGTCTTGTGGGAATGATTAGTTGTTTGTTTTGAGAGTTGTTTGATATGTTTGATTACCATACTTGTGCCTAGCTCATTGCCTAGTGTTTGGTGATTTTAGATACATGAGATGCATAGAATTACAGTTATTGAAGGAATGCAGAGACATTCGGTGCCTGCTGATTTTCCGAATCAAGTAGGTCGGCGTATGCCGATTTTTCTGACAAGACCTAGCACATCACGCTTTTCTACACCATTCAGAATTGGTTCAGGAATCTAGGGCACAGACTGCTTTTTGACCAGGACACGCCAACCCTACAAATCCAGCGTATGCTGAAACTTTCCTAGGGCGGTATCTTCAGCCTTTTATGAGCATTTTTCCATCATAACTCTATCAAAACCCAACCCCCTACATTCATATCCTACCCTATTCTCTATCATCCACTTTTCTTCTTTCCATCACCCTTTCTATCCCCATCATGTCTTCTCCATCTTCTCCTTCCCAATCACCACCCGGTTATGATGAAGATAACCCTCCTCGGTGTGCCGCCATTGCCGCCACCGCGGTTCTCTGCCATGCTGATTACTTTGGCCATGCTTCTCCCTTCCTTGAGAAGGGGATCAATAATTGTAAGCTCTAACCCGCTATGGAGTTGCACATAGGATACCACCTTTGGCAGCATTTTTCTGAACCGCCTCGTGGCCGTGCCAATGTCACCCACATTCGAGAGTTCTACTTCATGCTCACAGCTACTCTCATTCACAAGAAGCCAACCATCCCTTTGAAGATTCATGGGGTAAGCATTCTATTTGACCCTCAGATGATTAACAATGTTTTCAATCTTGGTTATTTCCATGAGAATCCGGCCATGCACTACCAGGTTGTCTGGAACCTCTATGACCCCGTTAATTTTTACCGTAAAGCTTTTGAGACCATGACCTACTTTTTCCCTCAGCGAGGTAGTATGCCGCATGAGCCGGCTGTTTTTGATCTCTCGATAGAGATTCGCACTATCAAACGTTTCATCAATTCCCGTGTATTCCCTTCTGCCGATGTCTCTAAGATAACCCAAGAGGAAATTCTGCTGCTGTATGCAATTAGGAATGATGTTCATGTTAACGGGGGTCGCCTCATCCATGCTTCTACAGTCAAATTTCCTGCTTCTCCTGGGGCTCACGCTGAGATCATGCTTCCATTTCCCTGGTTGATTACCAAGTTGTGTGCTCGTGTCCCCATCGACCCGCTAGATGAGATGTTCCCAAGCACGAACACGAGAGGTGTTCTGCAACCTGTAGATCCGGTTGGTGATTCCTCCAGTGAGGTGAATGAGTCTCCCGAGGATACTTCGGATACGGAGTGATGTCTGAAGATTTGCCCAGTGCCTGTTGCCTCTGTTTGGTTAGGTATTTTCTTTTCATTTGACTTGATGTGTAATAATGCTCCCAGTGAGCACTAACTTTTCATTCCCCGTGATGTGTTTGGATTTGATTTGCACTTTATTAGTCCTATCCATGGTGTTGCATGTTCTTTTCTTTTGGGCATTTCTCTTATGTGATGCCTTGCTTGATTACTTTCCTCATGCAAGCAATTACCCCAATTTTACTTCGTATTCGCAATTTTCCGGTTTACGCCACTTTGATCACCAAGCCCCTTGCTTTTCAGCATAATCGTCACTTGACTGACCAGCTCGGCATATGCTGGAAAAATGCCGAATATCTCTGTATCAAGATTGATTTTTCGGCATACGACGAGAGCCCGGTCGGCCCACGCCGACAGTTTGGCTATGATCTTCTTTTGTCTCGTAATTGCTCATTTTGATTACTCTCTCTCCTCCTAACTACTCCTTCGCACTCACTTCGCATTGAGGACATTTCAAGTTCATAAGTGGGGAGTGGAGCCGTAGTTAGTCGGATAGAGGGAAATGTAACAAAAATACTCAAGAAACACCTAGACTTTGTTCGTTTTCGCGTATTACAAGCATATAATACCCCTGGTGTAGATGAAAAGGTTTTGTCATTTGATTGTGCAAAAAAAATGGAAAATATGATTTGCGTGATACATGAGAACATGTAAGTCTAGTCTTAAAGGTTAGTGTGAACCCCTATGCACGCATAATTTTGGTTTTCTTGGATTGCAAATTGTTGTGAAATCCTTCAAGCAAACATCATGATAGAGTCTAGAACATAAGCTTGTCAATCATTTGAGACGAATAATAGGCATTGGAATCGGAATAGGGATGACTATTTTTTGGCATTACTTTGACTCGACCATAGCCAAATGGCCTACCTGTACATAAATTACCTTTCTGTCCCCACCTCAACCTTTGTAGAGTGGCGAGACCCCACTCGAAACTAGCCATCGTATTTAACCTCATGATAATCCGACCCTTAACCCAATTTTGGTCTACATTCCCTTGGCTTCCCACAATTATAGCAAGTACCTATGGATTGTGTGGGTGATCATAGTGCGGAGTAGTTGTTGGATGATATTAGTCGTCTCGAGTTTGTGTTTCCCCACCTTACGAAGTTTTCAAAGTTATTTTAAAAAGAAATAAATAAAAAAAGTAAGTTTCTCTTTAAATTTCATGTACATTGTTCAATTTAGTTCCCAAAACCCCAAAACTTCAAATTGAAAAGGAGCTAGATTGAAGCGTAAATACTATCAAATAAATGGTAAGTCAATGAAGGCGAATTTTGAGAATTCAAGTATACAATCCTTTGGTGATGTTGATACGGGGTATAACTAATCGGAACACTAGTTGATGCGGAGATGAAGGTGTAGATTCTTGCTATCTTGCCTTATTCTCTTTGATTTTTCTTGATTACCCTTCGGTTAGCCACCACCCTAGCTTAACATTACAAGCTCTCTTGCCAACTACTTGACCTATTCCTATACTCCTATTGCCATAATTAGTGGAGAGTGAGTCCATGCTTATGTATCTAGACTATATCAAGATGACTTTGTAAGAATTCAATTTTATGATGAATTGCTTGGTGAGAGATTTGAATTAAGCACGCACCCACACACCACTCTATTCTTGTAGACTGTGACTACCATATGATCATGAATGTCATTCGATTGCATCATTCCATTGACACTTGTTCTTGATAATCACATCATCATTTTGTATGCAAGAGTTGTATTGTCGCTTGTTTGCTCGAGGATGACCAAAAGCTAAATGGGGAGTGGTTGATGTAAGTCAACCGAATGATGTCTTTTTATCCCAATTCTTAAGCTTTTAGTGGCGATTTTGTATCAAATCCATGCAATTATGTGACGAAATAGATCAAAAGTTGTAAATAAGTTTTAATTATATAACCTCATATTTTAGGCTTTTGTGCCAAGTTTTGTTATAGGATATGCGGGGTATCGTTTTTGGCTTTGTTTTGCAGATACCCAGGTTAGATATTAGTTTTGGAAAAGCTTGGAGCACACCATCGAGCTTTATAGAGGTTTCTTGTTGAAGAAGTTAAAGAGTCAAGCCAAGATTAGACAGTCGGCTGCACGCCGAGTCTACAGCAGTGGGCGCGAATTTGACAATTAGGAGTCGAGCGAATTAAATGATTCTAACTCACCCAGCTACCTGCCAGAAATCAATGCACGCCGAGTGAACAGACGGCGGACGCCGATAAGACCGGATTTCCAGTTTTAAAGCTTATTCTTGACTTCATTTTGGGAGAGGCAGAAAATAACATACTATTTCTCTAGACTTGAAGGCACTTCCATTTTCAAAGCTCTCCTTGCCAAAATTATCATAGCATTAGCTTTTATATTGCAAGGGTAAACATTAAGAATTCTTGTTTTGCTTCCTTGGATGAATTTTAGTTGGAAAAGGTTGTAGGTTTTGGGATACACTCTCTTCATTGGAGTTTTGAAGGTTGAAATGCAAGTTTTCCTATTTCAAGTTGTTAGCTTGCGATTGGTATAATTCTTAGTCCTTACTTTGATTTAATTGTTCTCATTGTTATGAATTCTAACCTTGATTGGAGTTCATAACTATGAGTGGCTAGTTTCATAGCTAGCCAAGATAATGTTATGTGAAAATGGATTCTTTTGATTGTGAATGAGTTGGTAGTTTTGCATTTGAGTTTCTTGTAGTGTCGAACCTTCTTCTACTTGATATTGTTGCTAGTAATCTAGGAAGTAATTAACCCTAGTTTGCACACACACACTTGGTAGAGACCGAAAGGGTATATTGAGTGTGGGAAAGGGGTAGAAGAATCAGAAGGTAAAACCGACCTTAAGTGGAATTCAGTTTCTTATCCAAGGGTAGCTTCGGTTTGTGTTCAAGTGCATATATTGTTGAATCATTAGTCTTAGGGTGCCTAAGTCAAGGAGGAGGCATAGAGTGATCTCATTCATTCGAAAGAAGGGGGTTGCTAGTTGAGGAACACACCGGTTCACACTCTTGAACATCTTAGGAAGGAAGGTAGGTAGCCAACTCTATCATAGTCAAGAAATTCCATTGGATCAAAGCATTGTCTTGGATAGTTCCATTTTTCAATTGAGTTTGGCTATATTACGTGCTACTTATCGTTTACACAAATTGTTACTTGGATCAAAAATATGAACCTAATTGGTGGTTAACCAACACACTACTTGTGGGATACGAACTTGACTCACCAACTAGGCTACAGTTGACCCGGTACACTACTGGTTAGACTAAACACCCAGTAGGGACACGTCAGTCATCATCGGACTGACCACTGAAAATACACCCACTATCTGTCATCCTAAAAAACAATAGGGAAAGGAGGAGTGTTAGTCACCTGGGACGATGGACATCAGGCCAAGATAAGTGGATCCATCCATCTTGATGCCTTCCCTTCCATTTTTGACTCAAAAGATTACCAAAAAAACCCAAAAACCCAAACAATGGAAATGGAACAAGTTTAGGAATGAGAGGACTGGAAACCAAAAATAAACATGAGAAGAAAGGACGGCAAGATAAATACGGAAAAATAAAGGCACTAAATCCCCAGTTCATTCAAGCAAAAAGTATCAACTTTGAAGTAAAATCCGATCCTAAAAGCATGTCAATCTGAGAAGGCGAAGAACACATACAAAGAAATTCTAGGCAAAATCCAGTCTTCGATATCAAAACCGTCTCTGAAAGTATGAAGCATGTATGAAAGACATTCAAAGAGACGGATTGAAATTGCTTGAGATGTAAAAGAAAAATCAAGGAAATAAAGGAAATGAAGCAATTACACAAGTTTTGGTTGAAGAAGATGATCGGATTCTGGAAGAGTGGCCGGAAACTGGAGAAATCTTCGAGAACCAACCGGAATCTTGAATGGCACCAGAAATTATTTTGCTAGAAGAATAGTAAGTGGGCAGAGTGTTTAAGGGTTGAGATTTCTTCCCTTTTATAAGTAGAGGTGGAATGGTCTAACGGCTGAGATCAGAAGGATCATGCAGTTCATATTCGAGTAGTCATTCCTAATTTCAAATTTCAAAAACCGTCATCATCATTATGTTGTGGTTATCGCTGCCATCATGTCAGAGCAGTTACCAAGGAACCTAAACCAATGAGAGGCCACGACCAATCACCTCAACCACCCCACCATTTATCAAATCAAATCGGCTCCCCATAAAGCACGTATAACCGCCACAACAGTTAATAATAGAGTTGTCCCCGCAAAAAGGCAACTCGCCACACGGCGTCAAAGCGATCAAAATGCAATCCACCGGAAATAGGATCATCTGCTTCATAGCACGATCCAAAGCCAAGGCTACCTGCCACATAAGGCCGTCAAAAGGCCATGGCTACCCGCCACATAAGGCCGCCAAATGGATAAGGCTATTCTCCATGCAAATCCGCCAAAGCCCAAGGATACTAGCCATATAAAACCGCCAAAAGGCTAAGGCTATTTGCCACGGAAAGCCACCAAAAGGCTAAGGCTATTCACCATGCAAAACCGTCAAACGGCTAAGAATGTACGCCATATGATGCCACAAAAGGCTAAGTCGAATCATGACACAAAGGCCACCCTAGGCAAAGTCAGTTCATGACACAAGCCATAAAAGACGATGCGTTAAGGCAATCGACCATAAAAACTCTTACTCCCGCCTAACATTTTGAGAAAAAAATCCTAAGGCATGGAGTAGGGGGCATTGATATGCACGAACCACAATCCAGCCCGTGGATCTCTATTCGGGTCCGTCCGGCCACCAAACTAGCGGATGAGGCCGCCGGCCATTGCGACCTGCGAACCCATATGCCACTTTGGGCCCGTGAGTCCTCGGCCCCACACCAATGCCGTTAGCCCAACGCTAAAACCATGAAAGGCTGGGGTCCACCTGCAAGCCCATAAGGCTATTAGGACCGCCATAGACCGAGGGCCGGAATACAAGGAAGGACAAGCTACAACCCAAGGGTAATAAGACAAGGATACAAGAAACGGCTAAGTGTTGGGTCCACAACTTATTAGCGCCGCTGACGATAGTGGCTTAATTACTAGATGAAGATAGAGAAAGAAAAGATGTTGATCAGACACTCGACAGAAGAATGATTGGAAGCTTACTTTACCTAACAGCAAGCAGACTGACATATCATTTGCAGTTAGAGTTTGTGCTAGATTCCAATCAAGACCTAAAGAAAGTCACCTCACAGCTGTTAAATTATTTTTGAAATATCTAAAAGAAACCATTGGAGTTGGAATATGGTATTCAAAAGATGGAGAATTCAAACTGATTTCATATTCAGATTCTGACTATGCAGGATGCAAAATAGACAGAAAGAGCACTTCAGGCACTTGTCAATTATTGGAAACATACTAGTATCTTGGTTTAGCAAGAAGCAAAACTTTATCTCAACTTCAACAGCTTAAGAAAAACATTGAGTTGGAAGTTGGTGTGCTCAAGTTTTATGGCTTAGACAACAACTTACAGAATATTGGATTGAAGAAAGTGAAATTCCCATAATGTGTGACAATACAAGTGCAATAGCTATAACTGAAAATTCAGTATTGCATTCAAGGACAAAGAATATAGATGTGAGACATCACTTCACAAGAGATCACGTGGAAAATAAGGATGTCACGGTACTTTATATACCAATTGAAGTTCAACTAGTGGATATTTTTACCAAGCCATTGATTGAAGAGAGATTCTCAAAATTGAGAAGTGAATTGGGAATAATCAAGGTCAGTTAGACAACTAAGATCCACCAAGGGGATTGATCTTTGTCATGCTGGTGAGCTCACTTTACAGATCAGACATTGGTATAAACGATCTTACTAAAACTGACATCTCAGAGAACTGAAATTTGTTTGAAGAACTGACACTTACACAAGATGAAAAAAATGACTGGCAACTAAGCATCAGTTTTTGCATTATTGAAGGTTGAAGTTTGTCAATTTGGTAAAATGTATGTAGACAGCTAAAGTTACATCACATTTAATTACCGCCGTAATTGTCAGAAGCTGTTATGTGTGTACTCGAAAAAGGACAAATAGTACATGCATTGGACACACAAACTTTTCAGAAGAGAAGTTCAAACGGTACATACACGATCTTTTTAAGATCGTGGGTTTACACCAAAGTGAATAAACCATTTTACACTTGACATATTTACTCTCTCCTCAAGCGAATTCTCAAGAAATTCCTCAAGTGGACGGCGACGCAGAAATTATCATCAAAAGAGACAAGATTAATTGATAAAGGATAATATTTTCACTTGAAGATTTTGAGAAGAAATGCAAAGAAACCCTTCTCTCAAGCCAAATTTGTGAGGAAATTCAAAATATTCAAGGATTAGAAGAATTACTCAACATCAAATTGGAAAAAGAATTTGATTTTGAGGCAATAATTCAATTTTGGGAGAATATGAAGATGGACAAACACTTTCTCTCAATGACAGTGTATGTTGAGAAAGTCGGTATCAACACAGAGGTTATTAGAAGACTGCTCAACTTCAAGAAGCTGACTGAGATATCAATAGATTTTCCTAATCTACCTTTGAATCAGGAAGCATCTCTATTGAAGATTTCCTCAATTGAGACACCTCCTCAAGTATATTCTGCGATGAAGACTCTAACACCATAGTTTGCCCTATTGAGAAAATGGGTGACAAGAAGCATAATTTAAACAATACAAAGGTTTAGACAGTTTTTCAATTGATAAGACAAACTTCATGAACATCATCTGGGAACAGCTCGATTTCGAATAGGCTGATTATGTCTTCAACCAGATGAAGAAGCAATACGAGGAAGAAATTGGCAGAATCAGCAAAGCAAAGAAAGAAGGTACTAAAAATGAAGAATACTTCATTTGAAGAAGTCATTCAGTTTGCTCATTCAACATTATTTGGAGGTAATTAAGCATGGAAAGAAAGATGAAGTGCGCAAAAATGAGAAAATTGCAGCTGACACATGCCCAAAGCACCCTGAAGTATTGTCAAAGAAATAAAAGAAGACAGTTTCTGAATAGATAGCTCAAAAATGAACTATACCGAAAGCTGATTTAGAAGCTAGAAGACATATTCTTTTCAGAGTCCCTTGAAAACAAAGTGAATAAGGAAGCATAAATTAAAGGGGAACTAGAGCCAAAAACTGGTGAAACTTAGAAAGTGACAGAGCAAACTGATAAGATTGCTGATGTTCAACCAATGGAAACTGATGCAGATACTCAACAACCAGAAGATGAGTTTTCCATAGCACCTGAAAGGTGTGTACATTTCATGAAGATGAAACTTAACACAATCAGCAGTCAAGAACCATTCAAGGAGGAGTTGATAACTGAAGAACAGCTGTTTCTTGTTCAGTTTGTGTTCAACGCTTGTATGAATTATTTCCCATAGATGAATTATTAACAGTGTGTTATAAAATTCTACAAGCAAATGCAAATAAAAAAAGAAAGTTTCATCATCAGAACCTACAAAGAAACCTAAGAAAAATGATGATGAAGACAAAGATGATGATGATGACAACATGAAGCAGACAGAAATAGTTAAGTTGTCAGGAGCAGTAACATAGAAAATTGAAAATACAAATGTTTCAGTTCAAGACAGACAATCTAAGGAGAAAACTGAAAACAAAGGGAAGTTAGTTGAACAAACTGAAGAATTGCCAGCTGGGTCACAGACAGTTGACAATCATGTGAAGACTAATGACAACAGAACACTGATGATTCTGGATCCTCGAACTCAAACTACTTTCAAAGTAGCTAATGATCCAATTGAGTTCATGATAGCTGATGACTTGAACAAGATTCACCAAATCGATGGAGATTCTACTTAGTCACAAGAACGATTATGGTGAAGTATTTAACACTATGACCACTTACTTTGACTATAGAAAGAAAACCGATGAGGTAGTAAATAAGCATTTGGTCAAAATTTCTCAAGTATCAATAGACACAGCTTCAGAAATAGTAAGCAGAAATTGGAGATTGCCACAACTGAAGATAGGAATATTCGAGCTCAAACTGAATGCATCTCAATCAAAGACTTTTTGGATTCAAAACTCAGCTTAAGAAGCTACATACCTCTCAGACTGGCATTACAGAACAATAGAAACTCACTTATGAGTTAGTATTACAGCTTAATGATACCCAAAGGGGGAATAGAAAGAGTGTACAAAAAGCAACTTGAGGCTAAAATTGAAAAACTCAAAGAAAAAAAACTGAGATTAAAACCAAGCATACTTATCATGAAGGAACCAAATAAACTAAGAGATGAGGATCTTATCAAGGAATACAAGATACCTGAAGAAGGAAGGCTCACTTTAACAAGACGGCTATGGAATGATTTTGTAGCTGACTATCATCATCTCAAGTTCAGATACAAGTACAAGAACTATGAAGAGTCACTAAGGATATTATTTTGAGGCAAGATACATGATCAGAAGATGAAATAATACAAGAAGGAAAAATAATCTCAGAAAAACTTGTTGTAAAGGACAAACGTCAGCAGATGAAGATTGACATTGAAGAGTTTGAAATCTTTTACAAAAGCAAAGAATGATTTACCTAAGCTTTTGCAACGCAGAAGATGGAAACAATTCATCAAGTAAATTATGACTCATTTTTTGCAAAAGAAGACCAAGTCAAATGAGAAGATTATAGACTTTATGATGAAGATAGACTCTTTGTAAAATGCTTAGAGTTAGTTGAAATTTGAAAGTCAGTTTAGTTGTGGAAACTAAAAAGTTATATCATGTAATCAACTGAGTTTTTGACCTTATGAAAATCAAGTTTTGTTTTGTTTTAATCTTTAAGATTTTCCTTTAAGGAGGGTTTTGGCATCATCAAAAAGGAGGAAATTGTGAGAAATAAAATTGAGTTTTGATGATGATTCATCTATTATTGTTTGAATATTTGTTTTAACCCCATTGATGAAGTGCTAAAACTAGCTGTTTTAGTGAAAAGCTAAACGATGTCTAGAACTGAATGTATAGGATTTACTAGAATTGGATTATTGTATAGGTTATATCAGACAAGCATTGTAATGGATAGGTTTTAGTAGAGTCTAGGAGGCTGGAATCGATATCTAAAAAGGATTCGCCGAGAGCATGACTCGATTGATAATTTACAAGACTAAAGACTCAAGGTGATGGGACAAACGCAGCTATAAATCTTTGAGGATCGGACTCTATTTTGAAGATCAAGAAGGGTTCAAACTCGGTTTATGAAGAATAAATGCCGAGACTATAAGGTTAGAATTCGTAAGTAAATCTGCATGATGCCTGAGAATGACTTTATAGATCTTGATAGACCTTTAAATCAAGACATAGACGGTGTCTAAGTTACCTAAGGACAATGTAAACTTAGTTAATATGAGATAAATATGGTGTACTCTGATCTCACTAATAAACTCTATAACATTTGAAAATTGAAAACTCACAACACTCAGTTTTAACTGAAAGAAAGTCGGCTAAATTAGTTCTATGAAGAAAATCACAACGTTTAAGATTAAGTTTTTGATTGGTGACACTGACATATCGAAAAAGGACAACGACATATCGGCGATATGATAGTAAATTAATCCAATTTGAGCGTTAAGGAATTCAAAAACATGACCGTTGGATTTCACCCTATAAATAGAGGACTTAGATACAAGATCCAAACACACATAACACATGTTGCATACGTTTTGAGCCTACGTTCTGCAACAATTTGTGAAGTAATTCCTATCATTTGAGCTTACAAGTTACATCAAGAAAATCTTCAAAGTGTTCAAGCAACCATGATCAATCAATAACCAACACCTGAAGATTCCAAGTCTGAATCACTTACTTGATTCAAACCCAACTTTGATTTTATCAAAGGTTTGGACTGAGAAACATCCGGTCTAGGGTGTCAAGGATAGTTGTTTGCAGTCAGGAAGACTGTGTGTGTGGTGGAGCTAGGAAGAGGCAATTCAACCCATTAACGACCAGTGAAGTAGTTGGAGAGCAGCAATTCTACCTGTTTCAAGTGTTTAGATTGTGAAGCTAGGGATTAGTTGTTAGGTGTGATGCCCGAAAGACAATTTTGTAATTGTTTTATTTAATAAATGAAATGATATTATTATTCATATTTATTATTCTCATATTCACCGATGTGACAATAGTATTTACACTACAGAAAACCCGAAAGTATATCGTTTATGTAATCACTTAACTCAGTGTATGGGATATACACGGGAGGATTGAGTTAGTGAAGATGTACTTAAAATACAATTAGCCCGTAGTGAAGTTAATCGAGAGTATCGGGTCTCTCCTTTAACGTGCTATTAATGCGCCCAGAACACAATAGGTGTGATTGTCTTATCCGGACTTTCGTTGATTGATTTATCGAATATAATTATTCTGTTCGTCATCGGAGCCGCTGATTATTAGTCCATGGTCCCCGACGTGCCTCCAAATATAGCATAGCTATTCTCGGACGTCGAATCCTAATAATATTAATTTAGTTCTTGTTGGACTTTATTAAAACGATATGTGAATTAATTGTTTAGTGAACTATTAAATTAGTTGGGCTAAATAATTAAATATGTGAAAAAGACATTTTTCATAATCTTGGCCCAATTAGTGTGTTTGGCCGAAAATCATAAGTGACTAGGTCACAATACAATTTTCGGCCATACCCTTATTTTAGGAACAAGAAATTGTTTTCTTGTGTATTAATAAGACATGTGCACAAAATATTTATTGGATAAATATTTATGGTAAGAAATAAAGATAAATATTATTCTAGATTTGTTCTAGAATATTATGGAATTATCTTTTATTTATTGGATTTATTTAATTGCAAAATAAAATCCTTGGAGGTTAAGTTTTACTCCTATATATAAAGAGTTCTCCCAAGCCTTGCAAACACACATATTTCGACTATCATCTCTTAGAGGGAAGATAGAATATTTTCGGCCAAAGGGAGAAGGAAAAATCTTGGAGGTTTTTTCTGGTAGCATATCGGAAGGGTTCGAGTCGATAATTTCCTTCCACCGGAGTTGCTTGGATCACACGTCACGGAAGTTCGTGGTCTTTGTTCACATCTTTTGCATTCTTTCTTTTATGGTTCTTCAACTTGGATTTTGAGATCCAAGAGGTATGATCTACAACCCCTTGTAGATATACATCTACTTATTTTATTACGTGTATTTTATAGATCTAGATCCTAAAAATCGCTTCCATTGCGGATGGTATTACTAACAGTGGTATCGGAGCCAAGGTGATCTATATTTATACGTATAAAATATTAGATCTAGGAGTGGTAAACATTTAGATTTTTTTTGTCCCAATTTTTTTATAAGGGCCGAAAATTATATTATATTTTTTTTATGTTATGAATGTCTTGGTTGAAGAGATGGATTGGGGTTGGTATTGTTTACTCGTTAGATCTATTTTGTAGCTCCTTTGTTTAGTAACAATTGAGCATAGGATTGATGTAAAAGTTGTTTTTTTTTTATTTCTTCTTTTTCGGCTAGTTTTTTTATTTTTTTGTAATTCCGGAAAAACAACGAAGAACACGAGATGAAGACGGAACTCGAGGTATGAATAGGAGTCGGGGCTGAAATTTTTTGTTATTTTTTTGATAGGACGCGGCTAGGGTTTGATTTTAATCAAACCCTAATTTTTTTAAAAATTAGGTCTTTATTTAATATATATATATATATATATATATATATATATATATATATATATATATATATATATATATATATATATATATATATATATATATATTTTTGGAATAAAAATATACAATGGGATTTTAATTATAAAAAAAAAAAAGAAACTCGGAAAAATAAATTTTTATTTTATTTTATTTTATAAAATAAAGGCCCCTTCTCCTTTCGGGTTCGTGGTTCGTGGATCAAGGTTCGAAGATCGAAGACATGAAGACAACAAGATTGTAATTTACTTTATTTTTTCCTAGGATAGATTAGATACAGGGGTACCAACAATCCATCTCGGTGTTTAAATTTTCCGCAATTTATTTTTTATGTGTTTGATCATAAAATAGATATAAAATCGGAATTGCCATGACATGTATCATATCATAAATCCACTCCATGCATACATGTAGAATTTTAATTTTGGTAATTAAAATAGGCATGTATACAAACTCGTGTAATTATGTGAAATGTAATTAATACGTGGTAATTAATTAATTTAGTAACTAATTAAAGATCCGAGGACGGGTTATGAAATCGTTAAGCCTTTCGGTGTGTGTTCCCGGTGAATCGCCTTAAAGCCCAAACGAGATCACATTTTCGATTCGTAGTGTCTACGAGATTGAATAATGGTAAAAGAACAATAAATCTTGGATAAAAACGGTTCGCCTATAAGTTGGGTGGTCAACTGAACCCTCCTAGTGTGATGTATGCACGGGGGTCCGGCAAGACTAAGCCACACCGGCGAGTGGAGGGGTGATTCCTTCTTATCTCAATGGGGCTCTCTTGACCCAACTTCGTCCCACTGTCACATATGTTCCAACGAATAGGACGGGTAGGCTTGCTTACGTTCCGACACCATTCGGAATCCTTGATTTGATGTGCTTTTATGTTAACATCAAAAAGACGTGGTTAGTTAACCAACCACCACTTCCAAAATATTGAGTGGGAGCGGTGGAGGCGACAGCCAACCCCACGGCCTCTACTATAGATACAAGTAAGTGAGAGAAGGGTGACGCCTCGCGGCGCTTTGATTTTGTCCCCCTACGGATGGTGTTCACCCCTATCAACATTCATGGCTTGGTCTCCGAAAGGATAGGATTTCCGGGTACTCGTCGGGTCACTGACCTATCCTACGACGGCACACTCGGGGCGTACCTAAGAGATCCGATATAGTAGGTCACACTCATCAAGGGTATTTTTGATAATACCTAGGCTAAAAAAGGAAGGTAGTCAATGAATAAAGGGATGTTTGATTCTCGTGGAATGTTTGATTCTCACAAGTTGTTCATTGATGAGATTGTCTCGATTTAACCGTCATCTCTTTGACCTACCCTACGGCGGCACTGAGATGCGAGGTTAAAACCTTGGAATGGTAGAGTAGACTTAATTTTAGTTTACAATTCCTAAAATAAACTTATATAGTAGTGTTAAACTTGAATTAATATATGTCATTTTATTTTCAGCAAAATGTCTACTCAAATTTCAGCTTTACTGTCTGAAAAATTATCGGGAAACAACTTTAAGAAATGGAAGAGTAATTTAAACGTGGTACTCACATATGAGAATGCGCAACATGTACTCACTTCTGAATGCCCTATGGTGGTGATCCAAAAACCTGGAAAAGCTGAGATCGAACAGCGTAATCGCTGGATCGAGGCAGATAACCGGGCTCGTGGGATCATACTGGCGGCAGTGTCGGAGGTTATTAGGAGCCAAATTGAAGAGTTTGAGACTGCAAGAGAAATCATGTTGAAACTTACTTCGATGTTTGGATCACCTAGCAACCAAGCAAGACACGATGCCATCAGGATGGCTGTTAACACAAAATTGAAGAAAGGTCAAGCAATGAATGGTCGTGTTTTAAATATGATCAGTTACTTCAATGACGCCGGTATTCATGGATCAATGTTCGATGAAGCCAGTCAAGTGTCGATGATTTTGGAATCGTTGACTCCTGAGTTTATCCCGTTCAAAACACAGATGTCGATGGGCGAACATGAGTTGACCATGCACACGATTCTTAATGAATCGACTATCTACGAGGGCCTGCTATCGAAAGATAAGGTCCAAGTAGGGGATAAGAAAGCTGAAGCCGAAGCTAAGTCTTCAAACAAGCCTAAGGCCAAACCAAAGAAGAAGGGTAATGTTGCACCTGTGCCCAAGCCAATGAAGAAAAAGAAAGCCAAGAAAGTTGACGAGGCCAAGCCCAAGGGCAAATGCTTTTCTTTAGAAGGAGGTAGGACATTGGAAATGCCATTGTCCGGACTATCTTCGTGATGTAAAAGATGGCAAAGCCAAGGCTATTACTGGGAAAGATAAGAAAGGTAATTCGGAATTACTATTCTTGGAATCTTTTAATGTAGTTAAAGATGTGTCCACTTGGATACTTGATCTGGAGCTACTAACCATCTATGTTCTTCATTGCAGATTCTTAGTTAGATTTGAGGAGCTGGAAGAGGGTTCTCAAGTGATGTGAGTAGGCACTGGGGCGCTCATTTCGGCTAAAGCAGTGGGAGCTGTGGACTTGCATTTTAATAATAGAATTTAACATTTAGAGAATGTTTATTTTATTCCGATTTTCGTGAGAAATTTAATTTCTCTTTGTCCTTAGTTGAACAATCATTTTCTTTCAAATTTGAATGGTGAATTTGTTATTTCAAGAATGGCTTTGAATTGTGTTCAACTACGAATGAAAATGGTTTATATTTTGTAAGACCACATAAAGCTCCCCTACTTAATCTTGAAATGTTTAAAATCGCTCATCAAAGATCTCATTAAAAGCGAAAGTTTCTCAAGTAAAGAAGATAAAACATACTTGTGGCATCCGAGGCTCGGCCATATTTCCTTGGAAAGACTCAAAAGACTAGAAAAGGTTAATGCCTTAGGTGAGTCATATGTTGACACACTTTGCTGTCTGCTGCCAGTGTTTGCCTGGAGGAAAAATGACTAAGCGTCCCTTCTCATCAAAGGGTAATAGGGCCACGGGAACTCTAGACTTAGTGCATTCGGACCTTTGTGGTCCGATGAGCGTACAAGCTAGAAATGAATCTGAGTACTTTGTGACTTTCATTGATGACTACTCGAGATTCGGTTATGTTTATCTACTGCATAGGAAGTCCGAGGCTTTTGGAAAGTTCCAGGAGTTCCAAGCAAAAGCCGAAAGGCAACTAGGCAAGTCATTGAAATGCCTTCGCTCGGATCGTGGAGGTGAGTATTTAGATAACGAGTTCATTGACTACTTGGCTGAAAAAGGAATTTGTTTCCAACGTTCGTAGCTTAGGACACCTCGGCAAAAAACGGAGTTCTTTGAGAGGAGAAAACAGGACATTGATTAACATGGTTAGATCAATGATGAGCTACGCCTTACTACCTATATCCTATTGAGGTTATGCTTTAGAAGCAGAGGTCTACATTTTGAATGCAGTACCGTCCAAGTCTGTCGAAAAGACACCCGTTGAGATGTGGTCGGGACATCGCGAAAGCATGCGTCACTTCCACATATGGGGCTGTCCTGCACATGTGCTGATGGACAAGACTACCAAGCTACAATCGCGTACAAAAGTATGTTTATTTGTAGGCTATCCAAAAGGTACACGTGGTGGTCTATTTTACGATTCGGAAGATAACAAAGTGCTAGTCTCGAATAACGCTACGTTTTTGGAGGAAAGTTATATGAAAGACCACAGACCTCGAAGTACAATTGTACTAGAGGAATTACTCTCCGATGACGTCAGGCCTATTGTGGCAGCTGATGTTCCTATAAACAACGCTACTAATACAACAGTCACTTCCGACATTCCTGTTCCACCTAGACATACTGCGAGAGTGGTTCGGTCACCGGCTAGGTACGGCATGGATTTAGAGGCAAACGTAGTCGCCTCTGATGGGGTGTAAGATGATCCTCCGACCTATATGAAGGCCCTACTGGATCACGATAAGGATAAATGGATTGACGCAATGAATCAAGAGATGGAGTCTATGTACTCTAACTCAGTCTGGAAACTTGTAGAACTTCCTCAGGGTGAAAGGCCTATTGGATTTAAATGGCTCTACAAGCGAAAGAGAGGAATAGATGGGAAGGTCGAAACCTTCAAAGCACGGCTGGTAGCCAAAGGTTACACACAACGAGAGGGTATAGACTATGAAGAAACCTTCTCACCTGTGGCCATGATGAAAACCATTCGCATCCTCCTTTCGATTGCTGCATGTCTGGATTATGAAATCTGGCAAATGGATGTTAAGACAGCGTTTCTAAACGGCTTTCTCGGCGATGAAATCTATATGCACGAGAACCGGAGGATTCGTTGAAGAAGGTCGAGAGCACATGGTGTGCAAGTTGCTCAGATCCATTTATGGGTTGAAGCAAGCATTTCGTTCCTGGTATCATAGATTCGATCACACGATCAAGTCTTATGATTTCGAACAACACTTTGCTGAATCTGGTGTGTACAAGAAGGTTATCAAAGATAGTGTTGTATTTCTAGTGTTGTACATTGATGACATACTCCTAATTGGCAACGATAAGGGGATGATGTCCGACGTGAAAAGTTGGTTGACCACGCAATTCCAAATGAAGGATTTGGGAGAAGCGAGTTATGTTCTAGGGATCCAAATTATAAGGGATCGCAAGAACAGGATGTTAGCTCTGTCCCAAGCAACTTATATAGATAAGGTGCTGGCACGCTTCAGTATGGAGAACGCAAAGAAGGGTTTTCTACCAACCCGTCACGGCGTTTACCTCACTATGACTTAGGGGCCTCAAACCCCCAAAGAGGCTGAAGCTATGGGAAGAGTGCCATATGCCTTGGTCACAGGTAGTCTTATGTATGCCATGAAATGTATCTGAGACTGACATTTGTTACGGCGTTGGATTAGTCAGCCGTTTTCAGTCAAATCCAGGGCAACCGCACTAGACAGCAGTAAAGAACCTCATCAAATATTTGAAGAGAACCAGAAATTATATGCTCGTCTATTCGAGGGGAGTTAAGAGTTAGCGGGGTACACCGATTCGATTTTCAATCAGTTGCAGATGATTCTAAATCTACCTGCGGTTCGGTGTTTACGCTTGGTGGCGATGCAAGATAGAATGGAGAAGCCAAAAGCAATCCAAAGCCAAATTATTCAACAATGGAAGCCGAGTTCATAAGCGGCATCGGAGGCGGCTAAAGAAGCAGTTTGGTTAAGAAAGTTCATCAGCGGATTAGGCGTTGTCCCGAATGCTGAATATCCTATTACTCTCTATTGCGATAACAATGGGGCCATTGCCAACTCAAGGTAACCTCGAAAGCACAGTAAGTCAAAGCATATAGAGAGGAAATACTGGGTGATCAACGATTTTGTCGATAGAGGGGACATTTCCGTCAAGAAAATCGCCTCTGCCGATAATCCTGCTGATCCATTCACCAAGACGCTGTCGGTTGAAGCTTTTAGTCGACACTTGGAGACTATAGGTATTAGAGACATGTCTCATTTTCTTTAGAGCAAGTGGGAGTGATAGTTTGATGTATTTTAAATAATAGGGTGTGCTCTAAAACAATTAATCACATTCTTTCATGCAAGTGGGAGGTTGTTAGGTGTGATGCCCGAAAGGCAATTTTGTAATTGTTTTATTTAATAAATGAAATGATATTATTATTCATATTTATTATTCTCATATTCACCGATGTGACAATAGTATTTACACTACAGAAAATCCTAAAGTATATCGTTTATGTAATCACTTAACTCAGTGTACGGGATATACACGGGAGGATTGAGTTAGTGAAGATGTACTTAAAATACAATTAGCCCGTAGTGAAGTTAATTGATAGTATCGGGTCTCTCCTTTAACGTGCTATTAATGCGCCCAGAACACAATAGATGTGATTGTCTTATCCGGACTTTCGGTTAAGAGAACCTAGTGGGGCATTTATATATGATTGATATATCATATAGGGCTGGACCGATTTGATTAGAGTTCACGATATAATTCCATGATCGAGAAGTCTTATCGAATCAATCGATGATCATATTTATGGATATATCTTAATCCTGAGGTGATCACAGTCAACTACTTGAATCAGTATGAGGTTTGACTTGACGGTTAAGGATTACACCGAGTCTGTGATCTGAATTACCCCATCTTGGCATTGTCTTTGGATTGAGTGAGTAGTCCGTATTTATCACGGATATACGGAATCCATTCCTTCCATTTATGGAAGTAGATAGACGATTCCTTATTTGTTAATCCTAGAAACCGATCGATCGATCGATGCGAGTTCATATTACAATCGATTAGCTACCCGGTGAGTTGTATGAATTAATTGATCACTAGGGGTTAATGGTAAATAAGGATATGATGTTCTCGAAAAGGGTTAACGGTAACTTCCGATTTAGAATGAAATATCTATGGAGGATTAATCTATATGTAATGATTGTATCAATGGACGCTTATTATTATTCTCGTGAGGAGATAAATATAATCTCATAATCGGAGGAGTGCGATCACGGGATTATGGTGGCATATTCTGTGATTGATTTATCGAATATAATTATTACTGTTAAGTAAGACAATTATTTATTTGATTTATCGGATCCGCTGATTATTAGTCCATGGTCCCCGACGTGCCTCCAAATATAACATAGCTATTCTCGGACATCGAATCCTAATAATATTAATTTAGTTCTTGTTGGACTTTATTAAAACGATATGTGAATTAATTGTTTAGTGAACTATTAAATTAGTTGGGCTAAATAATTAAATATGTGAAAAAGACATTTTTCATAATCTTGGCCCAATTAGTGTGTTTGGCCGAAAATCATAAGTGACTAGGTCACAATACAATTTTCGGCCATAGCCTTATTTTAGGAACAAGAAATTGTTTTCTTGTGTATTAATAAGACATGTGCACAAAATATTTATTGGATAAATAATTATGGTAAGAAATAAAGATAAATATTTTTCTAGATTTGTTCTAGAATATTATGGAATTATCTTTTATTTATTGGATTTATTTAATTGCAAAATAAAATCCTTGGAGGTTAAGTTTTACTCTCCTATATAAAGAAAGTTCTCCCAAGCCTTGCAAACACACATATTTCGACTATCATCTCTTAGAGGAAGATAGAATATTTTTCGGCCAAAGGGAGAAGGAAAAATCTTGGAGGTTTTTTCCGGGTAGCATATCGGAAGGGTTCGAGTCGAGAATTTCCTTCCACCGGGAGTTTCTTGGATCACACGTACGGAAGATCGTGGTGCTCTTCACATCTTCTTGCATTCTTTCTTTTGCGGTTCTTCAACTTGGATTTTGAGATCCAAGAGGTATGATCTACAACCCCCCTTGTAGATATAGATCTAGTTATTTTATTACGTGTATTTTATAGATCTAGATCCTAAAAATCGCTTCCGTTGCGGATGGTATTACTAACATTAGTCAAGGACAATCAACTAGGGCTTTTTGTAACCGTTGTAACCTCAAGAATACAAGTGGAATTTTTCCTCCTACATCACAGGGGAAGAGTGGACTGACAGGATTACACCACCTAGAACCACTATAAAAAATGTGTTTTTATTTTTGCATTTACCTTACGCATTTTACTTACAGTTATTTTACTTTATAGCTTTGATTTCATCAAGCAATCTCTCTCTTGCATACAAAACTGAATGAACTCACACTTAGCACAAAACTGAGTTTCACCAAAACTTATTTCACAATATTTTAACAACATAACTAAAGGATATTTAGTTTAATTCCACTGCATTTAACTCAGTTGTAGAAAAAGTCAGTTAGACCTTTTCTCATCTCAATATCTCTACTCCGTAATCTTTTAAGTACCAGTTTACTTAAGCGAGAAAAAGCTTTAAGTGACAAGTTTATTCACCCTCCCTCCCCCCCCCCCCTCTAAACTTTTGCAATGCCTTTACAAGGGACCAACAGACCTGGCACAAAATTTTTAATACCAAGCCCGACCGGACGGCCGGCAGCACTCGTGTGGGGTTATGAATCAACAAGCATCTATGTCTTCCCTCCTTCAAAAAATTATCTTGCCCCTTGGGGCTTGCCTTTAAGTGTCATACTACTCCTTAAGTAGTGATTTCACTTGAGCCTCATTACCTATGTGGGACAAATGGAACGCATTTCCATTACAACACCCACATAAATCACTCTACCTTTAGGCATTAATTTCTCATTCACCCGATATCGGAATCGAGTTATTCAAAAACCTAACATCAACTACTATCTTAGTAGTTTCCAAAATCGTTTTTAGCTCCTAGAAATTCAGTTCGTAACTCATCGAAATCCAGGATTGAAGTTGACTGATGTCACTTACACATAAACCCATTTCGGAGCTAAAGGACCATAAAGTTCCAACACTCTTTAGTGTCACGAGCAAAGGATAAGTACCATTCACATCCTTGCAACATTGCCTTAGCAGCTCTAAATGCTGAGATTATAGGATACCGTCTCTTATCAAACTTACAAACAATTACCTAAAATGTAACTGATGTCTTGCACGGGGCTTAAAGGTTACTATTTTAGCTCGGCATTCTAGATGAACATGGTGCTGATGTTGAATAGGTGTCCTAAACCCAATCGGGTTAGACCGGATCCGACTGGGTCGGGTCATTTACAGTCTGTTTTAGTTCACGTAATAAGTTTATTATGATTAATAAGAGCACTTTTGTTATTATATATTGTTTATCTTCATGATATGGGTTGTATATATATAGTAACGTCCCTAGTGTCAAACTGTGATAGAGAAACCATGATGGTGATTATGGATGATGAGATCTCTAATCAATTTAACAAGTTTGATACTTAAATGTCTCTAGTCGTATGTACTGTCAAATGGGACATTGTATGATTAGACTAGCATGTAATGGATGTCTTCTATTTTATAGAAGGTAGGGATAGATCTCCTCTATCGAAGTGTAGAGACACTTGGACTATACGTGGACGTGTGTTAGAGAATGTGTAAGCTTGACTGACCCACTTACACTAAGTGCCACACTATGTGGCGGTTGTGTGATTATCCTTAAGACCGGAGTCTTCATGGCATCACGGTGTCGATTGTCATGCTCTGACACTATTGAGATTTCCCCTATCCACGGGGCGATCATGCGGTAAAGATTGGGTATGATATTGAAGCATGCGGATTGTCGTCCGGGAATCGCGTATCCCATGATTGGAAGTGAATATCAGAAATGGCCTTCTCATAAGGAATGTCTTGTTCTCGTGAATCTTTGCAAAGTGGGAGTAAATGTGTTATTCCGAGAGAGCATGATATCCAGATTATAAGATACAATCGTTAATGTATTGACACTCGAGATACGATCGTATGGATATTATACAGCGGTAGGATTGTAATTTACACGGTAACTATTTCACATGAAAGGTAGTAGTCATTGCATTTGACTCTTCCGATGATTGGGGGTCACGGTGTGTTGCTAGACGATATCCCGTGATCGTTAGACATGAAGGGCATTTCCGTAATTTGCACTTTGTGTCTACGGACAACATATTCGAAAGCCTATCGGGTCACACACATATCAACATTGAGTCGGATTAAAATGCGGTTATAGTTGATAACCAAATAAGGAAAGTTTATCTCTAGACTATAAAGGTTATATCGGTAAATTAATACGGTGGTATTTATTTGTTATGAATAAATAAAATACAATATATTAATTATACATAAATTATATTAATTAAAAAATATTCAGGTTTCCAAACATTGGCATTTGGGGCACCACCTTTGAGTTTATTAGATACATTTGGATTGTGCACTTTAATTAATAAGATTACCATAATATTAATATTGGATATTAATTGATTTTGGAAAAATAGATTTATGATAATAAGATAAATATATTCAATATAAGATATTGGCAATATTTAGATTTTATTTTAATATTATATATTATAAGAAAAGAGATAAATCAATCTAAGTGATTTTCGTTATTTTATTGGGAAAAGGTTTTTCTCTTTCATCTATCTTCTAGGAAGCTACTCCTAATCAGATTATGGGAGATGAGGCGCCACTTTCACCCTATATAAGAAAGGGTTGGCTAGCTCAATTGTACATCACAATTCCAATAGCTAATAGTTCTTGAGTAAAATAGAGAGCTTCCTATAGAGAGTTAGAGAGAGAGAGAAAAAGGCCGGTCTAGCAGCCGGATTTTTCTGATAGCAATCCAAGAAGGATTCCGGCGAGGAGTTCGTGTGGGTCAACAATAGAGGTAGGACGCGTGGACAGCTTGCGCACGGGACTACACGGTCAATGCGACGATCTTATAGATCATCAAAGGTATATTCCGTCAAACTACTTAATGTGTTTATTGCATTAAACGAAGACAGTCTAGAAAAGGAAATCAAAATTTTAAATTCCGCTACGTTTGATTAGTGATTTCCTAACAGTGGTATCGGAGCCAGGCTTCGAGTTTAAGCAATAAGTAGAATTTAATTGCATAGTTATTAATCTATAGATGCAAGATCTAGATTCGCGAAATGATTAAAACAAAAAAGGCATTGATTGGGGGCTCGGCCGATTGGCGGTGGCCCCCCTCCTCCACGGAGACGGCAGCGGCGCCGGCGGCTCTAGGGCTGCCGTCGTTGGCTGCTCTCTTCCAAAAGGGGAGATCAATCTGTTTTCGTTTTGTGATATTTATTGTGCATTGATATCTCTTTTGTTTAGTTGTGTCATATGGCCAATCAATTGTTCAAATAGTTTGGGCCATTGGGAAACCATAGTGGTTTATTTAACCAAAATATTGGCCTTCCCAAATATTCGATTTGGAATAGGCCTAGGCCCTTCTCAAATATTTGATTTGGAAAAGGCCTAGGCCTAGGCCACTTTCAAAATTTTGATTTTGAAAAATTGCCAGGCCTAAACCAAATTTGGTTTAGGAAGATGTCTTTTGGTTTAGGAAACCAAAGACATCCCTTTTGGTTAAGAACCAAAAGGAAAGGAAACAAAAAGGAGACCTTATAATTTTGATTTTTAATTTTGAATAGTTCAAATTTAATAAAATTGAAATTAGACTCAATTTAAAATTAAATATTAATTTTATTTTCGATTAAGTCATTTATTAATTAAAAGTTAATTAATCATTTGACGTGATAAAATAAGACGCATAAGTAGTTAAAAATTATAATTTGATCTTTTTCATAAGAGATAATTGTATGAATTAGATGTGTAGATATAATGTGATTATACGGACCCCGATTGATCATGGACTCGACCAAAAGGATAGATGGGAATGTTTTCTTTATGTTGGTTTTTCAAAATTGTCCTAGGCCATTATGAAGAACGTGACCTAGTTTACTTTTTTGCATTTATCCCATTCCCGTTAGCTCCCCCCGTGTGCGGCGGGTGTATTTATTTATTAGATAGATTAATATGTAACATGAATGGTACAAGAAGAAGAAGAAGACCAAAGAGAGATAAAGAACCTATTGGCGTACAACAATAAATATCCTATTGGCAGTTGCAGATACCCATAGTTTGTGGCCGCGGCTTCGTCAGTTTGTATTCGAAACTGCACCTAGGAAATGTCCATGATCATACCGGTTATTTTGTGCGCGGAATGTTGTGTATGTTTTACTTTATATGATATCGTAGTAGATGAGACCATAATTGAATAAAATTAATTAAGTGAATTAATTTAAAATTATTCCCACGACAAAAATCGAGCCAAAATGTCTCCCAATATTCTAATGACGGTGAAGAGCCCTTGTTCAGATCCAACTGATCGGCCCTCGTCGGGAGTTGACCTACCTCGGGTATACCGTCATTATCGAGATATGATCGTCATGAGATCTCATGAATATTTGGGTTACGACTCGACTAGAATCTTGCAGTGATTGGACCTCGTCAGGACCGTCTGATTTTAGAGACAAGGGGTTGACTATCACATATAGATATGAATCGTCAAAGATTTGACTAGCCAACCAC
Organism: Gentiana macrophylla; assembly: GCA_026214975.1. Taxonomy (NCBI): domain Eukaryota; kingdom Viridiplantae; phylum Streptophyta; class Magnoliopsida; order Gentianales; family Gentianaceae; genus Gentiana; species Gentiana macrophylla. Next base: position 68,550,469 of record CM047810.1, read on the forward strand.
TGGGAGCCGCATATGATGCGACTATTAGGAGTACCTACCTTTCAAAATTATCTCGCTTGATCGGCCCTCGTCGGGAAATCGAGACAACTAGAAGGGATCCCAACCACTAAGGAATTAATCGAATTCTTGAAAGCCAATTGGGAATAGTTGGCTAGTTGGAGCAAAACCTAATTAAAATTTTAAGTGCAATTTTAGGGTTTTGAATACATGAACTTTTACTTATTCTATCTTTATTTATTGTTGTAGAAAATGTCAAACAAATTGAACCTTCGTTTTATCATCAACAATAAGCTTGACGAAACCAACATTCTCAACTAGGAACCTCAAAATCGTTTTGAGGCACGAGAAGATTGGCTATGTCTTGGACGAAGCCCTACCGGAAAAGCCCATAAAAGGTTCGGCTGCAGATGCTGTCGAGAAGTATAACAAGCACTGTTCTGATAGTACTGATGCTACATGTATCATGCTTGCTTCTATGACACCTGAACTGCAGAAACATCATGAGTCCATGGACGCCTACTCAATCATGGTCCACCTAAAGAAACTTTATGCTTCTCAGTCTCGCACTGAGAGGTATGAGGTCTTGAAGGCCCTGTTTGGTTGTAAGATGGCATCCGGGACTACTATGGGGTCACACGTGCTTAGGATGTGTTGGTCCCTTGAAAAGGCTTTGGTTAAGTTTAGGGGGTTGAATAAAATTAACACTTAAAACTTTTGGAGTTAACAAATTCATAACTTCATCATCTGATACTTGATGAGTCTGCGATACCTCAATAACTCTTGATAAATGATGAGTCTACTGACAGTTGAGTTTGCTGAATTTGTGCAGCATAATTATATCAAAATTAAGCCTTAATACTTGTTTTTAAATATGATACTAAGTATTAGATACTCAGTAGTGCAAGTGTGTGATTTCGATTGCTAGATTCATGGGTTGATGTGTAAAATAAACTAAGTGCGAGAATGTAAATGCTTTGAAAGTAAGTAGCGATTTTATAGTGGTTCCGTGGTGTAATCTGTCTACCACTCTTCTCTGTGATGTTGGAGGAAATTCACTAGAGATCTTTGATGTAGCTTTTACAAATATTCCTAAGGTTGCTTGTCCTTCACCAATAACTATGGCTTCACAAACTGAAAACTGGGAATAGGTGGGATTGCTGCTCCTGAGTCTTCCACTGTCCTTGAAGGGTAGTATTACCTCTTCACCACTCCACCGCAAAACAACGATCTTTCACACAACTGTTGTGCTTCACTTGTCTTCAAGAGGTTCTTTATAAAATAAAGATTGAATCAAATAAATGATTCGATTCTGCAAAGAGCTTGATTAGGATGATATAATCAGCAGCTTACAGTCTTCAAGTGTGTGTACTTGATGTAGCTTGAATGTAGAAAACACTTGAAGAATTTCTCTAGATCAGTAGCTTTAAGTTCAGTGGGTTCAGCAGGGTGTTTTTCAGCTCAGAAAATTATCTCTTCAAGTTTATCAAATTTTCTCTATTTCATCCTCTTGTTTCTAAGTTGAAAGTCCTCTATTTATAGGTAGGAGTGCATGTGACTTGTATTTGAAATTCAAATGTAACCATTCCTTGTTTTTGTCCCATCTGATTTGCATTCAGTCACTATTTATAGGACTGGCACTGTCAGAATTCCTTTTTGTGATGCGATCATCCACCTTTGACTTATAACCAATGGATAAAAATCAATCATCCCAACGTCTTTTGATCTCGACCTTTGATTTGTTTGATAAGTCGAGGTAGTTGGCTGTCCTTATCCATGTAATCTTCCAATATAATCTTGAATTAATCGAGGTATATTATCAGCAGAGTTCATCGATCTGCCGAGATGCCTATCGATCTGAATAACAATTTGTTTGTATAAAATACAATGCAAATGATTTCTTTTATCTAACTTTTATTTGTGAAGTTAGATTACACCTTTTAAATTATAACCAAGTTCCAAACATCATCCAACTTATGGAACTTAGACCTTCTTCACAAGGTATATGGAATCGCTTTAGGTCATCACAGACTTGCCTAAATTCCGATTTCATATCCTTGACTTAAATTACTAAGTTTGATCCCTTAGCCTTCAGAATCGAGTTTGATCCTCGGCCTTCGCCTTGAAGAGTTCCTTACTAGTCTACTGACCTATCTACCCTACTGATATTTGACCAGTTTGCTGATATAAATCAGCAGCCCTTTACAGTGCTTGTTTGGTCAAACCTATTCATACATCAAAATCTAATAAACCTATACATTTGATCTAGACATCTTTTTGCCTTTGCACTATAACAGCTAGTCTGGCACTCATCATCAAAACATAGAAATAAGTCTAACAATTTCCCCCTTTTTGGTGATGATGCCACTACCCTCACCTAACAGCAAAGCAAAAAGATAAAAACAAAAACAGAACAAATATAGTCATCTTTCATTATAATTAATTGTTCAAAGATATTACAGTCTAGAATCAGCAAAAACATAATGCAGTTAAAGTATGCTGATCTACTGTCTTCTTTCTCTTTCTTGTCTGGCCTTCTCAACTTGTTCTTGATAGGCCCTGATTTCTGCTATCATATCCCTCATCCATTCATTTTCAATCAGTGTAAAATCAATGTAGGTATTGACTTCTTTCCACCACTTCCATGCTTCAGGCAGGAGAAGATTGATTTGATTCACTCTGAATCCAAACTTCATGTATAGTTCCTTAAACTCTTCAAGTGAATCCTTTGCTTTTGTGATAGGCAAGTTCCTATCACCTCTGCCACTTCTTCCACCTCTTCCACTTCTTCCACCTCTGTTGCTTGCCCTTAAGGATCTAATCCTTGCCTCCCAAAATTTTAGTCCCAAGAAAGAGTTGAGTCCTTCATGAAACCCCTTGTCTTGATAAGGTTTCCTCCTGTTGTAGTATTCTTGCTTGTACTGTCTAAAGAGATCATCGATGAAATTGGACTCTGCCAGTGCAAGTTGCTGAAAGCATTGGTTTCATCTGTCCCATCTCTTTTGTGCAAAAGTCTTGCAGCCTCTTTTCTTTCTTCTTTGTTGCTTGGCCCTCTTCCCTTTAGTGACATCATCAACAAACCGGGACATTAGGCCATGAACACTCTCTGTGAGAGATAACCAGATTATTCGATTGTCCTTCCATAATCTCGATTCTTGTGTCAATCGTAGTAATCTGGATTGCAAAGTTTGTTCCAGTGAATTGATCCTCCTCAATAACTTTAGGATCCAATCCAAAGAAGGTTGAGATGTTCCAACACCTCAAGCAGGCTTAGGTGTAGCGACAAGGTTGTCAAGTTTCGATGGATGGAAATAAATTGGTCTTTCAGAAACTTCTCTTTTGCAGTATTTCCAACCTTGATTCCCCTCACATCTAGTATCAGATTATTCACAAGATTTTGAGTAGATGTGAAGTTTGAAGCAATCAGACGATGGATTGTCTGCTTTCATTCACCATTTTCATCGCTTCTTCAAATCTCTCTTCCTGTCTATCCAGCTTGAGTTCTTAATCTGTTGCATATCATGCCTCACGATCCTGAACTCATTCAAAACTTCTACAGTATCTCACCACATCCTTCCACCAAGTAGCCTCATCACGCCAGGCTCCTCAACATTGTATTGTGGCTCTCGATTGCTCACAACCAATGCCCAACTCCTATCTAATCCAGCAGGATTAGGTCCTTGATATTCTTCAAGATAGGATCAGAGGTCGGGTTCTTCAAAAATAGGAACAAATGCCTGTGGGGATCAACAACAACATTTTCTTCTTCAGGCATTTGGAACTCCTTATCACTAAAGTCATAGTCCAAAGAAATTTGCTCATCCATATTAATGCGATCTGCGACCATCTTTCCTTCAAGTGATTTTGTCTCCAGTGGCTCCACTACAAGAGCTCTTCAAAGAATAAGGGGTATCCTCCATACCCAAAATAGGTTCCAAACTTTGTCCAGTCTTTGTTTGAGACTCAAAGACTGCACTTCTCTGTTCCAACTCAGTGTCCATTCTTTGCTTGCAACTCAAAGAACATGTACCTCCTCTTCAGCTCTTTGTGGATTGAATATAGCCTCATTATCCACTTGAAATCCTTCATCATGACAAATCTTGGTCAGGATTATGGAAATTTTAGTAAGAATGCCCTCAAAGTCAAATCCATCTTGATATTCAATAGATTCTTCTGAGCTGGCACTAGGTTCACTGAAGTCAGTGACCTTCTCTTCATCCAAATCCATACTCTGTTCAGCTTCAGTTTGTGCAGTAGGCTCTACAACATGAAATGTAATAGATTCATCAGCTAGCCTACCAGCACTTAGATTCACTCCTTCATTGATCAATGCCTCCAGATCATCCATGGTGAGATCCTCAGAGATCCTCATCCATCTCTCCAAATCTCTTGGCCCTCGGCAGACTTACCAGATCTCGAGTGGGTTCATCTTTCATGCCATCAATGGCTCCTTGACCAAAGAGCTTCAATTGTTATTTCTTTAGCCACTCCACTTTGTCTCCCCAGAAACATGGGGAATCATCATCGAAACTCGATGAATCACATGCAGTGTGTGTACTTTGGATCTCTGAACATGATTCCTCCACTTTTCTTTCCTTCATCCGAAAGATCCATCAGCCTGGATTGCAGCATGCTAGTGTCTAACAAATCCAACAGGCTGTCCACACCCAGCTGCTCAAATGCCCATTCTTCAAATCCACTCATCGGATCAGCAGCTGGTTTCTGTTTCTTGTAGAATCCAAACTTCCCCTGAAAATAGTTTTGCACCTTTTTGAAGTTAGGATCTACTTTGTCTTTCTTAGATGCCTTCTCATATGGCATAGATGGCTTTCTAGTGGCGGGTTCAAAGACTTGTCGACCTCCAAAAGCTCCTACAAGTAAATTCATTGTTTCTTCAATGTGATGCTTCAAAGTCGTGAAGTTCTTTGAGGTGGTATATTTGTACCTACTACTTCCATCCAGCATACAACACTTGGTTCCCACGACTTACATGCTCATCGCCAGGTTAGCGCAGACCGCTTCTTCCCCTGAGTTCTTGCAATACTTGCAGGGGTCTTCAACCAATTCTTCAACTACCACAAAGAGTTCAGTTCGGTGGTTTGTTTGTGGGTCTTCGATAGATACTACAAAGATGCTCAGTGGTCGATGAAGCTCGCAGATATCTCCAACAGATTGCTCAACAACAACTTTGTGCAAATTGATGGACTTAACAACCTCTTCAGGTGAGGAGTCAGTAATTTCCACAGGCTTGATGATAGTTAAGGGCTCAGCCTCAATAGCCTCTTCTTCCTCTTCTACTGATGCTTCCTCTTGGACTCTTTGTGCCTCTAATTTTTTTAATTCTTTCCCCTTTCCATGTTTCTTTTTGTGGATAATTTGTTTTCTTCTCTTGGAAAGTGGTTCATCATCTTTCTCAACCACAATAGACTTCCTTTTTCTACTAGCTTCCTTCTGTTGTTCCCTCAGAATCTCAACAATGATTCTTCTTGCAAAGAATAAAGCAGGTCAGTCTTTCTCAGATTCACTGGACCTCAAGCAGACTCAACAATCAGGTCTTTGCTTTGCTTTTTTCTTCTTAGGCTTTAAGATCTCAGTGATCTTCCTTGTATATGCAGCCTTTCTTTTCTCAGTGGTCTTCTTTGGTGCAGCAGGTTTGGTAGATTTCTTCTTAGTTTGCTGGACCTGCTCACCACCAGTATCACCATCATCTCCATTACTATCATCATCAGCAGCAGGGTCAGCAACATCTTCATCATCATCTAGACTAGGAATAGCATAATCAATTTCCTTCTTGTATCTAGACTGATTGATCTTCTCAGGTTCAATATCAAGAACCTCCAAGTGATTCAGCAGGGTCTGAACCATTAGTCCTAAGGGCAAGGCCTTGGATTTCCTTTTTCCCTATGTGTCTTCCTTGGCTACCTTCTTCATGTAATGAATGAAGTAACCCGCCCAGTCAAATCTCATGCTCCTGCAAATAATCATCATCAACTCTATCTTAGGTCCTGATAGAGTGTCCATACTTCCAACCAGTCCAAGTATGTTCTTTGCAATGAGCTTGCTCAGCAGACTGTACTCATTCCCAATATGTCTGCAATTGATGCCTGGAATGGATTTGGTGGCTGCATTTGTCTTGATTTGATCAACAAAAGCCATCTTGGATAGTCCCATTGCTTCAGGATTTACTGGACCATCCGCTACTTCCTCAAATCCAAAAACTTCCCTCAGTAGACTAGGGGAAACTTCAATCTCCTCAGCATTCACAGTTGTCTTGAATGCTTCAGTTCCTTCTTCCACAACCATGTTCTTCCAGAAATCAATAACATTGGTGTATGATATTGTTTCTAATATGATATTGAGTATATTCTCCAAACCAGCAAACCTCCTTATTCTTCGACCGATATTAATGGCCAATTCAGTTTTGTTTGCATCAACAACAAAACCTCTAACACTTTGGCTTGATTCAATCTGGACATCAATATTTTCCGCCATTTTTATGAGAAGAATGAGATGAAGAATATGGATTGTAAATCTGTGTTCACACAAAGGTAAAAAAGAGAGATATAGCGATTTTGCAAGTAGTGAAAATCTCACGAGTGTAGTCTCTGTATATATAGACAGACGGTAGTTGTAATCATCGATTGCACGTGTACATTGATGTTAACCACGATTAATCTGAGTAAATGTTGTCTTGACACGTGGCCCATAACTACTCCATAACGTTTGTAACCGTTGGATCGTGTTAACTATGGTAATAAAGGGTAGGATAAATATCCCGCCAAACTGCTTTTTGACTTTAGTAAAGTTTGACTGAATAACGTTCCATTCAGCAGGGTTGTCCTCAGCAGGGTTGGCTCAGCAGTCTGCTGATAAAGGTGCTTCAAAGACTTCACGATAAAGTGACTCTGCTGATCCTTGATTTCTTCTTGTTTTGTTCAATTGATAATACAAGATGAAGTTTAATACCAATGACCGATCACAAGTGAGCTCACCCAACATGACAAAGACCAATCCCTTGGAAACCTCATTTGCTCAATTGTCCAAACATAAGTACATGGAATTGTTGATACCAATGACTAATCTGCTAAGTGAGCTCACCCAACACAAAGAAAGACTAATCCTCTTGGTGAATTCCAAAGTACATTCTTTGAATATCACCAACTTTTATAATTCCAAGTTCAATCCTTAATTTGGCAAATCTTTCACTATCAAGTGGTTTAGTGAAAATATCAGCAAGTTGATTTTCAGTAGGGATATATAGGACCACCACATCTTTCTTTTCAACATGATCTCTTATAAAATGATGTCTCACATCAATGTGCTTGGTTCTTTAGTGCAAAACAGGATTTTCTGTGATTGCAATTGCACTTGTGTTGTCACACATGATTGGAATTTCCTTTTCTTCAATTCCATAATCCCTTAATTTTTGTCTTAGCCATAGTACTTGTGCACAACAACTTCCAGCAGCTATATATTCAGCTTCAGCAGTGGAAGTTGATATAGAATTCTGTTTCTTGTTGAACCAGGAGACCAGTCTACTTCCCATTAACTGACAAGTTCCTGTAGTGCTTTTTCTATCAATTTTGCATCCAGCATAATCAGAATCTGAGTAGGATATAACTTTGAAGCTTCCATCCTTGGAATACCATATCCCTACTCCCAAAGTCTCCTTTAGGTACTTGAGAACTCTCTTGACTGCACCTAAATGACTTTCTTTAGGTTTAGATTGAAATCTTGCACAAACACCTACATCAAAGGATATATCAGTCTCTGGCTGGCGATGAAGGTACAAAGAGATTGCTGTCATCATCCTTCTGTATAAAGTCTGATCAACATCTTTGCCTTCTTTATCTTCATCCAATCTGATGTTTGTACTCATTGGAGTTGATATCTTAGTGTTGTTTTCCATACCAAACTTCTTCAGCAACTCCTTGGTATACTTGGTTTGTTGAATGAAGATTCCATCTTTCATCTGTTTAACTTGAAATCCGAAAAAGTAGTTCATATCTCCCATCATACTCATTTGGAATTTACTTTTCATTAGATTTGCAAACTTTTCACAAAGTAAATCATTTTCAGAACCAAATATTATGTCATCCACATAAATCTGTACTAGCAGGGTGCTGTTCCCTTCACTGATTCTGAAAAGTCTTGTCAATGGTGCCTTTTGTAAACCCATTGTCCACCAAGAATTGAGATAGAGTCTCATACCATGCTCTTGGTGCTTGTTTCAACCCATAAAGTGCTTTGTTGAGTCTATACACTTTATCTTCTTGATCTTTAACTTCAAATCCAGGAGGTTGTTGTACATACACTTCCTCCTCTAGAATGCCATTCAGAAATGCACTTTTGACATCCATTTGAAATACTTTGAAGTTCTTATATGCAGCATGTGCCAAGAATAATCTGATAGCTTCCAATCTTGCAACAGGTGCATAAGTTTCATCAAAAATCTATTCCTTCTGCTTGAGAATAGCCTTTTGCAACTAGTCTGACCTTATTCCTCACAATGGTACCAGATTCATCAAGTTTATTTCTGTATACCCACTTAGTACCAATGATATTTGCATGACTTGGCCTTTCAACTAGTGTCCAAACTTGATTTCTTTCAAATTCATTTAATTCTTCTTGCATAGCAATTATCCAATCTGGATCTGAAATTGCTTCTTCAACAACTTTTGGTTCCATTTGAGATAGAAAACAAGTAAACATAGCCTCCAGTTGTCTTCTAGTCATTACACCTTGCTGTACATTACCAATAACTTGTTCAGCAGGGTGATTCCTTAACAATTGTGGATTCTGGTTAGTTTGATTTTCAGGAACCTCATCTTCAGTAGGGTCTGTTGTAGCTTCTTCAACAACAGGGGGTTCAGCAGATCCTTGAATTGCTTCAGTTGTTGCATCAGTAATGTCACCAGCAGGGTGTTCAGCAGGGGCAGTATCAGAAACTTTTAAGTCATTGAATCTTTCCAAAACTTCAACACAATCTGGATCAGTGACTTGTTGATTCTCAGCAGGTTCACAATCTTCATCTTCCATACCAGTGAACTTAGGTTCATCAAACACAACATGGATTGTTTCTTCATGTTTCAGTGACCTCTTGTTCAGTACCCTGAATGCCTTGCTGACTGAAGAATATCCCAAGAAAATCCCTTCATCTGACTTTGGTTGGAAAGTTTTCAGATGAACTTTGTGATTTAGGATAAAACACTTGCTTCCAAATGGATGGAAATAGGATATGTTTGGTTTCCTTCCATTCCAAATCGCATAAGGTCTTCTTCAGCTTCTTGTCTCATGATGTTCTGCTTTTGTGTATAGCATGTCAGTATAATCTGCTTGACCCAATATCTTTCGTAGTAAAGCTTCACATATCATTGTCCTTCCCGCTTCCTTTAAGGTCCTGTTTCTTCTTTCAAAGAACCCCATTTTGGTTTGAGGTGTACCAAAGCGCAGACAAGTTGATGTAGTACACCATTCTCATTTCACGATATTCTCTTATAACTTTGTTGAGAAATTCAGACTCTCGATCGATCTTATTTTTATTATCATTAAACTTTTCTCATTTTGTAATCTCTTTAAAAGATTAGGCATGCTTTTGAGTGTTTCACTTTTCTTGTTCTTGTTCATATATATCACCCAAGTGTACCTTGAGTAATCATCCACAACCACTAAGGTGTATTTCTTTCCAGTTACACTTGTTGGAGTTATTGGTCCAAAAAGATCCATATGCATAAGCTCCAACACTCTATTAGTTGATTGTTTAGTTTTTGACTTGAAACTTGACTTTATCTGTTTACCCAGCTGACATGCATCACATATAGCATCCTTTTTGAATGTGATCTCAGGTAAACCAATCACCAGCTTCTTCTTCACCAACTGATTGATATCATCAAAGTTTAAATGATTCAACTTCTTGTGCCATAACCAATTGAGTTCAGACTTGGTATGTACAATCAGGCAGGTTTCTGGAACTGCAGTAGACCAATCCACAACATACATGTTTTGTTGTCTTCTACCAGCAAGTACAACTTGATTACCTCTTTCACTAATGACAATACAGTTGTTTTTGTCAAAAGTGACCTTGTATCCCATGTCACAGAATTGTCCAGTGCTCAGCAAGTTGTAGTCCAGTCCTTCCACATATGCAACATTCTTGATTGTAAGTCCATTTCTTTCAAGTGTGCCATATCCTCTTGTGTATCCAGGTGTATTCTTGTTGCCAAAATTCACCCTTGGACCATCTTTTGCCACAAAGTTTGATAAATGAAGCTTATTCTTTGTCATATGTCCGGAACATCCACTCACAAAGTACCGGACACCTACAAAACAAAGTGAATACATTTTAGGTACCCAAACCTGTTTGGGTCCATAGTGGTCAGTAGTAAGCATGACTTTTGGTAAGTTTCCATAAGGTCTTCTCCTAAAAGTGTCATACTTTGGTTCATACATGTATTCCACACATCCATAAGTTCTAACAATTGGTTGTGTAGGATCCACATATGTTTTCTGGCCTTTTGGTTTATAATGTTGTTTGAAGTGACTTTTGATGTTAGAAGCATTAGTAAAACCATTTGTTTGCTGTCTGTTAGGAACAGCCCTATAATATGGAGTCTGCTGAGGTCCCTGCTGAGGCCTTTTATAAGTCCTCTGTTGAGTCCTTTCTTTGATTCCATTGCTTAGGTTTTACCTGTAAAGCATGGTTATACTTGGTTGTTTCTATCACAGTGCAGAATATTCCAATCATCATCGAGAGGAATAGTCTACCTTTCCCCCTGAGATAAGTATCCCTTGAATGATTAACATTTTTAGATTTGGGATTCTTATCTTTGGAATTTTTCTGACCTTTACCTTTTTGTGGTCCAGCAGACTTGGTAGCAGGTCTGCCATCAGTAGGTCTAGAAGCTCCAGCAGTCCTATCTTTAGATTTGTTCTTTTTGTTAGGAGCAGTTGACCTCTTTGACTTCTGATTTTGCTCCCTTGAAGTATTCTCAATAGGTTTTACTGCCTCAGCAACCTTGCTTGGAGTTGGATCTTGTGCTGGTACAAACTTAGGACCAATTCTGGTGCTAGGTTCAGTAACCTTACTGGATCCACTCTTTTTGGATTGTTGAGTTCCAAATCCAAGCCCTGTCTTATCACCATAAGGCTTTCCAGATTTGTATGCAGTAGTGGAGCAAGATGGTTCAGCTAGATTCAGGGGCTGCTGGATGATCAATGAGCTTACACCGATTCTCTCCCAACATCTTTTCCTTACCTTTGAGAACTCTTAATTCAAATTTCAATCTTCCAACTTTTAATTCAAGAGCTTCTTTTTCACCTTCACAATCTCATAACCAGTTGTATTATCCTCGCTTGATTAAGGATGGCATCCAAAGTCTCATTATTGTCGAATTTCTAGGATTTGAACCACAAGTTGATTCACAATCACTTCCAAAGAGAGTGTTGATGGATACAGATGTGTATACCTCCTCGCCATCCATATTGGCCATCAAAGCATAATCTTCCATATCGGAAACTTGATGTGTCATCCGAATCATTTCCTTTTCGTTTCCACTTCATACCCTCGATTCATCTTCAAAGAACCATAGCCTTCTTGCCATGTCTTCTTTGTTGACTCTTGGTCTTCGTGAGGTCCGACAATCAGTCTAAAGTGTCCAGGCTTCTTGCAGTTGAAGCAAAGATAATCAGGTTCCTTGCCTTGTTTTAACTCAGGACAGTCATGTTTGAAGTGTCCTGGTTTCTTGCAATGAAAGCACAGATAGTCATCTTTCTTTGATTCTTCTTTCTTTCTTTCAATAGGCCTCTTTGTGAAATTTCTTGAAGGGGCCTTTCCAGTCTTCATCATCCCGATTTTCTTGCTCAGGAGGGCAATCTGTTCCTGCATTTCATCCAGCAGATCATCTTGTCCTCCTGATGTCTCTTCTTGATGTGAAGCAGCCAATGCAGTGGTCTTTGGCTCTTCTTTTTCAGTTTCAGGTACAAGCTTTTTGCTAAATTCATAAGCCTTGAGATCTGAAAACAACTTGAAGGTGTCTTCTTCATGCAACTTTCTCATTTCTTCTATTGCAGTCACCTTCATTTTCCAAACATCTTTTGCAGGTAGAGCCTCCAAGATTTTGGTGTTTATTTCTTCTTTTGAATAACTTACACTCAGCAGGGTAAGTTCATCCAGGATTGCATTAAATCTTGATTCCATTTGCTCAATGGTTTCATTTGGTAGCATCTTGAACTTTTGAAACCTCTTTTTGACCACACTGATTTTATTCTTCTTTATTGCATCGGTGCCTTCTGCAGAGATCAAGCGTATCTTGTCCCAAAGTTCCTTTGCAGTTTTGCAATCTTTAACCTTCATGTACATATTGTTATCCAAAGTTCTATAAATGATATCAATAGCAATATTATTGAGGTTTGCTCTTTTTCTGTCTTCTGCATTCCATTCTATTTTTGGTTTAGGAATGTACTCAGTTGTATCACCCACTGTTATTGACTTGGTAATCTCCAGTGGTCCATCAGTTAGTACATCCATCATCTCATCATGAGTTGCAGCAAGGTAAGCCTGCATTCGACGTTTATACTCATCAAATCTATCTAGAGAGCACATCAGCATAGTTCTAGCATACTGAGTGTTATCCATGATGCAAGTCCTTGAAAATCAGTAACTTGAAAGAAATTTTCAAAGAATTTTCACAAGCACAACAAGTAGGATTTCTTCGATAATAGAAACCTTTGCTCTGATACCAATTGTTGGTCCCTTGAAAAGGCTTTGGTTAAGTTTAGAGGGGGGTGAATAAACTTAACACTTAAAACTTTTGGAGTTAACAAATTCGCAACTTCAAAGAAATCGATACTTGATGAGTCTGCCGATACCTCGATAACTTTCTTTGATAAATGTAGTCTCTCGACAGTTGAGTTTGCTGAATTTGTGCAAATGGAATTATATCAAAATTAAGCCTTAATACTTGTTGTTAAATATGATACTAAGTATTAGATACTCGATGAGTGCAAGTGTGTGATTTCAGCTTGCTAGATTCAGTAGGTTGATGTGTAAAATAAACTAAGTGCGAATGTAAATGTTTGAGTAAGACAGATTTTATAGTGGTTCCGTGTGGTGTAATCCTCACACCCACTCTTCTCCTGTGATGTTGGAGGAAATTCACTAGAGATCTTTGATGTAGCTTTTACAAAGATTCCTAAGGTTGCTTGTCCTTCACCAAAAACTATGGCTTCACAAACTGAAAACTGGGAACAGGTGGGATTGCTGCTCCTGAGTCTTCCACTGGTCCTTGAAGGGTAGTATTGCCTCTTCACCAGCTCCACCACAAACAACAGTCTTTCACACAACTGTGCTTCACTGTCTTCAGCAGGTTCTTTATAAAATAAAGATTGAATCAAATAAATGATTCAGTTGCAGCTGCTTGATTAGGATGATATAATCAGCAGCTTGCAGTCTTCAAGTGTGTGTACTTGATGTAGCTTGAATGTAGAAAACACTTGAAGAATTTCTCTGATCGTAGCTTTAAGTTCAGTAGGTTCAACAGGGTGTTTTTCAGCTCAGAAAATTATCTCTTCAAGTTTATCAAATTTTCTCTATTTCATCCTCTTGTTTCTGAGTTGAAAGTCCTCTATTTATAGGTAGGAGTGCATGTGACTTGTATTTGAAATTTGAATGTAACCATTCCTTGTTTTTGTCCCATCTGATTTGCATTCTGTCACTATTCATAGGATCGACACTTGCTGGAATTCCTTTTGACAATCAAGTATCATTCCACCACTTTGACTTATAACCAATGGATAAAAATCAATCATCCCAACGTCTTTTGATCTCACCTTTGATTTGTTTGATAAGTCGAGGTAGTTGGCTGTCCTTATCCATGTAATCTTCCAATATAATCTTGAATTAATCGAGGTATATTATCGCGGAGTTCATCGATCTGTTGAGATACTATCGATCTATTTAAAGAAATTTCTTTGTGTATAAAATACAATGCAGCTGATTTCTTTTATCTAACTTTTACTTGTGAAGTTAGATTACACCTTTTTAAATTATAACCAAGTTCCAAACATCATCCAACTTATGGAACTTAGACCTTCTTCACAAGGTATATGGAATCAATTTAGGTCATCACAGACTTGCCTAAATTCTGATTTCATATCCTTGACTTAAATTACTAAGTTTGATCCCTTAGCCTTCTGTAACTGAGTTTGATCCATCAGCCTTCAGTCTTCAGCAGGTTCCTTACTAGTCTACTGACCTATCTACCCTACTGATATTTGACCAGTTTGCTGATATAAATCAGCAGCCCTTTACAGTGCTTGTTTGATCAAACCTATTCATACATCAAACTCTAATAAACCTATACATTTGATCTAGACATCTTTTTGCCTTTGTACTATAACAGCTAGTCTGGCACTCATCATCAAAACATAGAAATAAGTCTAACAGGATGATCGGGTACATAGACAGGCTTGGGAAGCTGGGCCACAAGTTAGAACGAGAATTGAGTATTGACTTGATTCTGCAATCTCTACCTGATTCATACTCACAGTTCGTGATGAATTATCATATGAACAAGATAGATTGCTCCCTTGCGGAGTTATTGAATATGTTGAAAACTGCTGAGGGTACTATAGGGAAGGGAAAGCAAGTGTTGCTGGTCACTTCAAGCAAGGGCAAGGAAAAATCCCAAAAGAAGTCCAAGAAGGCGAAGGATGCTCCTAAGCCAATGCCTAAGATAGCAAAATAGAAATCCAAGGATGCTTGCTTCCATTGCGGTGAGACCAAACATTAGAGGAGAAACTGCAAAGGCTTCTTGAGTACCAAGAAGAAGCATTCTGATGCTTCGACTTCAGGTATGTTTATGATTAATATCAATTTTGCTTCTTCTAAGTCTAACCACTGGGTATTAGATACTGGTTTTGGTTCTCATATTTGTACGAATATGCAGGCATTACGAAGAACTAGAGAACTGAGGAAAGGAGAGGTGGACCTACTCGTTGGGAATGGAGCAAGTGTTGATGCACTGGCTGTAGGAGTTTATTTTATTTCATTGCCCAGTGGGCTAGTACTAGAACATAATAACTGTTATTTTGTTCCTGCTCTTACGAAGAGCATTATTTCTATTTCTGCATTGGATGTTGGAGGATTTTCTTTTACGTTTGAGAATAAATGTTGTTCTTTTTCACGTGATGGAATTTTTATGGTACTGGCATACTTAGCAATGGTCTCTACATATTAGATGTGAATGTTGAAGTACTTAATATAAACAACTAGAAATCCAAAACAACTGACTTGAATGAATCCTACTTATGGCATTGTAAACTTGGCCATATAATAAGAATCGCATTTCCAAACTCCATAAAGATGGGATGTTGGATCACTTCGATTACGAATCGTTTGATACATGCGAAGCTTGTTTACTTGGCAAGATGACAAAGTCACCTTTCAATGGCAAAAGGATAAGATCCAATTAGTTTCTTGAGCTCATACATACTGATGTGTGCGGCCTAATGTCGATTCAAGCCAAAAGAGGATACACTTATTTTATCACTTTCACTGATGACCATTCACGCTATGGTTGTATATATTTAATGAAGTATAAGTCTGAGGCCATTGAAAAGTTCAAGGAATTCAGATGTGAATTGAGAAACAACTAGGTAAAGAAATCAAAACACTTCGATCCGATCGAGGTGGAGAATACCTAGATGAAGAGTTTCAAGATTACTTAAAGGAGAATGGGATTCTACCTGAATAGACCCCTCCTGGAACGCCTCAGATGAATTGGCGTGTCTGAGAGGAGGAACCATACCTTGTTAGACATGGTACGATCCATGATGAGCTACGCAGTTCTCCTAAAATCATTTTGGGGGTATGCTCTAGAAACCGCATCTTATACACTGAACCGAGTTCCATCAAAAGACGGTTGACTCTACTTTATATAAGGTATGGCATAAGAAAAAACCGAGTCTGGCATATCTTAAACCTTAGGGTTGTCCGACTTACGTGAAGCGGATGATGCCCGACAAATTAGAGGCTAGATCTGACAAATGTCTGTTTGTGGGTTATCCTAGAGAAACTAAAGGATACCAATTTTACCACGCTGAGGAACAAAATGTGTTTGTTTCCAGGACTGGCCAATTTCTGAAGAAAGGGTTTATTCTGGATAGGGTCAGTGGGAGTAAGATTGATCTTAAAGAAATTCAAGAACCACTTACGGATAACAGTCAGTTGATGGAAGTAGAGCAGACGCCACACACAGATGTGATGCCCCTCTACCGTAAACACACTAGCACCTCGAAGATCCACCAGGGAATGCCGTGAACCCGAAAGGTACACTGGCGTGTATCTCATGGAAAATGAGGACCCTAGAACTTAAGAGGAAGTGCTATTAAGGCATGACAAAGAGAAATGGCTAGAAGCCATGAATTCTGAAATGGAATCCATGAAAGACAACTATGTTTGGAATTTGGTTGATCCATCTGAAGGAATAGTTCCTATAGGGTGCAAATGGGTCTTTAAGAGAAAGACTGACATGGACGGTAACGTGACTACCTGCAAGGCTAGGTTAGTGACAAAAGGTTATAAGCAAAGGCAAGGAGTTGACTATGACGAAACTTTTTCGCCTGTTTCCATGTTAAAATCCATTTGAATTTTGCTAGCTATTGTAGCATACCTTGATTACGAAATCTGGCAGATGGATGTGAAAACAGCTTTCCTTAACGGGAACCTGTCTGTGGAGGTGTATATGACACAGCCTGAGGGTTTTACAACCAATAACGCCATGATGGTGCGTAAACTGCAAAGATCCATTTATGGATTAAAAGCAAGCTTCTCGGAGTCGGAATCTTCTCTTTGATGAGATAATCAAACAGTTTGATTTCATCAAGAACGAAGATGAGCCCTATGTTTACAAGAAGGTTAGTGGGAGTGCCATTGTGTTCTTAGTGCTTTATGTAGACGATATATTACTCATGGGGAATGATGTGCCTATGTTACAGTCAGTCAAAGCTTGGTTATCCAAGAACTTCTCAATGAAGGACTTGGGTGAAGCAGCATATATTCTAGGAATCAAGATCTATAGAGATAGATCTAAGAGGTTGCTTGGTCTGTTGCAATACACCTATATAGACAAGATGCTGAAGAGATTCAGCATGGAGCAGTCCAAGAAATGATTGCTGTCCATGTCATATGGGGTCTACCTGCCGAAGGGAATGAGTCCTAAGACAGATGAGGAAAAGGCACAAATGAGTAGGATCCCTTACGCTTCGGCTATCAGGTATATCATGTATGTCATGTTATGCACTAGACCAGAAGTCTCATACCCTCTTAGTACGACTAGTAAGTACCAGTCCAACCCAGGTGATGATCACTGGGTTGTAGTCAAGAATATTCTTAAGTACATAAGATGTACTAGGGATATGTTCTTGGTTTTCGGGAATGATGATTTAGTATTACGAGGTTACACAGATGCCAGTTTTCAAACTGACAAGGATGACTTTAAGTCACAGTTTGGATTTGTTTTCACACGTAACGGCGGAGCAGTGAGCTAGAAGAGTTCCAAGCAGGAGACTACTGCAGACTCTACAATGGAAGCCGAATACATAGCAGCCTCGGAGGCGGCAAAGGAAGCATTTTGGATAAATAAGTTTATTACTAAACTTGGTGTGGTTCCCTCCATTGAAGGTCCAGTGGCGCTGTACTGTGATAACAATGGGGCGATATCTCAGTCGAAGGAACAAAGTCTCATCAGAAGTCCAAACATGTGCTATGGCACAATCACTTGATTAGAGAGATAGTAGATAGAAGATATGTAAGTCCTCATGGATGATAACATAGCAGATCCGTTAACCAAGGAATTCTCACAGGCAAAGCATGAGAAACATGTTCACATGCAAAGGCATATGGGTGATTATCTTTAGGCCAAGTGGGAGATTGTTGAATAGGTGTCCTAAAACCAATCAGGTTGGACCGGATCCAACTGGGTCGGGTCATATACAGTCTGTTTTAGTTCATGTAATAAGTTTATTATGATTAATAAAAGCACTTTTGTTATTATATATTGTTTATCTTCATGTTATTGGTTGTATATATATAGTAACATCCCTAGTGTCAAACTGTGATAGAGAAACCATGATGGTGATTATGGTTGATGAGATCTCTAATCAGTTTAACAAGTTTGATAATTAAATGTCTCTAGTCGTATGTACTGTCAAATGGGACATTGATAGTATGATTAGACTAGCACGTAATGGATGTCTTTTATCTTATAGAAGGTAGAGATAGATCTCGTCTATTGAAGTGTAGAGACACTTGGACTGTATGTGGACGTGTATTGGAGAATGTGTACGTGTGACTGACTGTGGTGGATTTTTGCGAATGAAACAAAAAGACAAGAAATAAAAATCCGGTTAGTCGCTCCAAGTGCAAAGCTTGTAGTAAAGCGGTTATTCCGGGTCGATCCCACGAGGAACGTGAGGTTGAATGTGTTTTTAAGTTTAGGCCAAAAGTGTCACAAAACTAACAATTTTAGGTTTATCAAATAATGGGGAGAAAGGCAGACGAACAAGGATCCGCAATTCAAGAAAGCAGTAAAGGCTTCTAATTTCCTATGCATGCAAATCAACTAAAGGCCAAGATTAACTTATACCCAATGCAAATTACTAATTTCTTAGATAATTTGTTTATCAACTTTTATCAAAGATTGATTCTTCAAGCACGATAGGCATAAATTCTTTCGAATCTATTATCTAGGTTAACAATTTGATCACTTTCGTTTTTAGACAAATTGATTAATCTGAATACTATTGCGGTGATCTAGAGTTCATTCAACTATCATCAAACGAATATCACAGGCTTTATCTATCGATATCAAGCACAAAATAAACGCAATAGAAATCGAACCTTTTGTTGATTGCAAACGCAGAAGAAAAAATAAGAAAACCAAAACACCTCTTGAATTGCTTCACCCGTTCGTCCAACCCAAGAGTTTAGCTACTCATAATAATCTTGAAATCAAAAAGTTGTTTTGATTGCATAAAAAAACAAAAACAGAAAGAACAAAACTGCTGCTGTATTTCAAGATGAATTTCGACTCTATGAATGTGTGTCCTAGGGTTTGGGGCGCTGCTGCTTAAATAGGAAAATAAGTCGGCTAGGTCAAAACTAGGTCGGTTGCGCTTCAGTCGGCCGTGGACGCGCGCCCGTCCGGTCTTCCTGGACGCTCGTCTGGTATGCTCTGAACTTTGAGTCGGGCCGAGTCTTCTTCAGACGCCCGTCCATCTGATCAGACGCCCGTCCATCTGGACGGGCCATGGACGCTCGTTCAGCTTTTCAGAATGCGATTTTCTCATCTTTATCCCTTTTTTTCAATGTAATTCGACTCTCATCTCTTTGTGATCATCATTTAAGCATCAACACGTACCTATAGCACATTGAAACATCGCAAAACGTAATATCATCCAAATAATCATAAAATCAAGATTAAAACACCAAAATAAACCAATTTTGCGAATAACTCATTAAAAACCTCACTTGCTCAATAAATCCATTTAAACGCTCATTTTCTATGCAATTTATCCAGATATGGGGGAAATTAACATAAAATATATACTTATAAAACGTATAAAACCACCCTTAACAACTCCCCCACACTTAGCTTTTGCTCGTCCCGAGCAAAACAAAACATAATCAAGGCTCGGGAAAAATATAGACACCTCAACACATATAAAGCATATTCAATAGATTAGAGGTTCGCCCAAGCGTGTGCATAGCCATAATAAAGTTCCACTAAATCCACACTTGAATTGATTCAAGCAAAACTATCTAATACCCCCCTCGTGGACTAGCAATAAATGACACTCATAAGATGCACCCTACAAACGTGACATATCCCGAAAAATATGATAGAATATATTTAGGACCTTTCTGAAATACTCAGAGGATAATCCCTACAGCATATCTTTCAGTTTATACTGGGGATAAGATTAACGAAAACTAAGCCTTATATTCAATTCATAACAATATCTTAGTTGATTCGACTTATTCACTTTAAACACACATTAGAAGAAGCTATTGCCCTCATAGCAGAATAGGACATTTCGAGATAATACCCTACCTTACTCCAATCATAAGGCAGCTCTTCCTAACTGTCGTGAGCTCTTAGTCATCATAGTGGTATAGGACATACGTGGTATACCCTACCTCACTCAAATCATCGACTAGCTTTCGACACACCCAATTAATTCATTTAATTCAACTTTTTCATTTGACAATAAGTTACGTGTTACTTATCACATTCAAACTTCTAGATATTCACAGTATAACATACTCGGAACTGAATACAAACTATCATAAATCTCAAGAAATATACGTAGCACTAAGCACATGACTTATAAGAAAATCAGAAATCACTAGTCAAAAGGGGGTATAGCTGTATAAATTAGCTCATCATTCACTATGGCTCGTGAAAAATAGTGTCGGGTGAGACATCTAAATTACCAAACATATGATATATAGCATCAATGACTATTAAAACCGAACAAAAGTATGCATTGCTCACTCGACTAAACAAAAATTTTGAAAAATTAGCTCATTTTAGCATAGAATCATAACGAATTAAGCAAATGATATAGGTACATATCAAAACATCCCCTTACTACTCCCCCACACTTAAACCACAACATGTCCTCAGGTTGTGCAGAATTAAAAGGAAAAGATAAAGAACTTAGCTGATTGTAATTCGAATGGGGAAATTCTGGAAGTGTTGCAACTCAAATCCAGAGTTGCCTGACGAAATCAGTAGACTGTGGACCATCCACCGGAAAACTGATATCCTCTGAAACTCACAATTACTATCGCAACTATCCTGCACACTTGAAAAACACGACAAGATCTCGGGGAACATAGGGGGACATAACATGGTACAATGAAGAAAAAGAGAATGATAAAGTGAAATCGAATCAACCGACAAGCAGAGTCAACAATTACCCTAATTAGACCTAAACGAAACAAATAAATCAAAGAAAAGAACAAAACGAAAATAACTAAAACAAATAAGGATATCTAGGTTGCCCCCTAGTGGCGCTTTTGGTTAATGTCGTTAGCTCGACATTCAATTCAGGTTTAACCCGGGTCGGGCCACTTTGGCTTTTTGCCGGTCATCCTATCAACAGAATTCTTAACAAAATTATGACTACAGAAACAGCAGTGCAAACTCGGGATCCGACCCACCCATTTTTCCCAGGCCTGTTTGATCTTCTTTCTGACTGGGGCTCTTGTCCGTGCTTTATTTTTCTTCAAATCCACTTCCTTCCAATATTGTTCCATGTCCCAGCTTCCGGCAAAAACTTCAGCTGGTGATTCAGCACTATCATCAGAAAATAGGTCTGGGGAGAACTCATCACAATCATCGACTCCTGAAGTGATACAACCAAGCAAATCAAGGAATTTAACTATCTCGGGTGATTCCTTCGGTTGGCCAATGTAGTGTTTGCATCGTTGACCATTGACCTTGAAAGGCTGATCACCAATCCCCTTAAGTTCCAAAACGCCGCTAGGAAAGACAGACAGGACCTCAAATGGACCGGACCAACGTGTCCTTAGCTTTCCGGGGAAAAGATGCAGCCTGGAATTGTATAACAGTACCAGCTCGCCTGTATGAAACTCCATTTTCTTGATCTTTTTATCATGAAGGAATTTCATCCTTTCCTTGCTTATTCGTGAACTCTCATAAGCTTGGAGTCTGAACTCGTCTAATTCATGTATCTGCTGGAGCCTACGTTCTCCACAAGCTTGGGAGTCGAAGTTTAGGAACTTAGTTGCCCAATAAGCTCTATGCTCCAATTCCACTGGCAAATGACATGGCTTTCCATAAACCATTTGGTATGGTGATGTACCCATAGGATTTTTGTATGCGGTCCTGTAAGCCCACAAGACATCATCCACCTTCACTCCAATCTTTCGATGGGAGTTGACCGCTTTCTCAAGGATTTTCTTTATACTCGATTACTACGCTCAACTTGCCCATCGGTCATAGGGTGATATGGTGTGCCACTCTTATGCTTAACACCATATTTAGCTAACAAAGCTATCCAGGGGTTTATTAATGAAGTGTGACCTTCATCGCCGATCGAGCTCTAGGGCAGCCAAACCTCATGAAAATGTTCCTCTTCGAAATTTCATTACCGCTTTATGATCATTCAGTGGAGTTGCGGCGGCTTTCTACCCATTTAGATACGTAGTCTACACGCACTGAATGTATTTATTTCCGCATGAAGATGGAAATGGTCCCATAAAGTCAATGCCCCATACGTCAAACACTTCACACTCCAAAATGGGTCTGAGCGGCATATCATACCGCCTGGTCAAAGTGCCGGTTCTCTGGCACCTATCACAGCCTTTGCAGAAAGCTTCAGTATCTTTAAAGACTCTGGACCAGTAAAAACCACATTGGAAGATTTTGGCAACGGTCTTCCATGGATTGAAATGGCCACCAGTGGGACCACTATGACATTGCTCAATAATATCCCGTTGCTCGGATTCAGGGACACACCGGCGAAGCAACCCATCCTTGCAGATCTTGAATAGATATGGTTCTTCCCAGACATAGTACTTTAGATCAGAGAAGAACTTCTTCTTCTCCTGGTAAGAGAATTTAGGATTCAGATAGCCAGAATGAAGGTAATTGACAATCGAAGCATACCAAGGAGGGTCGGGAGTGTGGACATCCATATTCATAACGCCTCGAAGGATAATAAAGATCAATGTCCTGGGGATCTTCCTCACCATCGGCAATACTCTCAAAATAGGTGATCACCCATACAATCACCTTGGCACCAAGCAAATAGTCATGAACTTATCCACGGAAAACACAACCGCTAGCGCCTTTTTTCGTAGTGGTATAGTTTGCTTTGGGCTGGATTCAAGGTATGACTTGCGTGAGGAAATAGGTTGCAATTTACCATTAATCCTTTGCCCTAATACAAAGACTAACAAATAGAATTGGAGGCATCACACATTAGTTCAAATGGTATGTTCCAATCCGGAGAGATCGAGATAGGGCGTGAGGTCAAACGCTGCTTTAGCTCTTTGAAGGCACTTTGACAATCATTATCGAAATTGAAAGTGACGCATCTTTCAAGAAAAGTTGATAAAGGTTTAGATATTTTTGAAAAATCTTTTATAAATCTCCTATAGAACCCCACATGACCAAAGGAAACTTCTTACTTCTTTCGTGTTTCTGGGGTAATTCATCTTTTCAATAGCTTCTATCTTAGCTTTATCAACCTCTATGCCTTTAGCGGAAATCTTGTGACCTAAAACAATCCCTTCGGTTACCATAAGATGGCACTTCTCCCAGTTGAGAATCAAGTTCTTCTCCACACACCTCTGCAGTACTTTGTCTAGATTTTCAAGACAGTCCGTAAACGATGTGCCAAACACCGAGAAGTCGTCCATGAATACCTCCATGCATTTCTCTATAAGTCCATCAAAGATAGCCAACATACATCTCGAAATGTAGTGGCGCGACATAAAGTCCAAAGGGCATTCGCCTATAAGCGAAAGTACCATAGGGGCAGGTGAAGGTTGTTTTCTCTTGATCTACTAGGTCAATAGGGATTTGGAAATAACCTGAATAACCATCCAGAAAACAGTAGAAAGCATGCCCCGCCAAACGTTCCAACATTTGGTCTATGAAGGGGAGAGGGAAATGGTCCTTCAGGGTCACCTCGTTCAGCTTCCTATAGTCTATACAGACTCTGCACCCAGTGACTAATCTAACAGCTACCTCTTCACCTTTGTCATTCTTTTCAATGGTAATACCTCCCTTTTAGGTACTACCCGAGTGGGGACACCTAATCGCTATCGCCTATCGCATAAATGATCCCCATATATCCAACAAATTTAATGATCTCTTTCTTCACCACTTCCTGCATGTGTGGGTTTAAACGCCTCTGTGGTTGTCTTATACTCTTTGCACCTTCTTCGGTTCTAATCTTATGCATACAGACGTGCGGAGATATTCCTCTTATATCACCTACCGCTTGGCCCGAAGGCTTTCGCATTTTCTTTAGAACGCCAATTAACTCAAACTTCTTCTTCCACGACAATGGTAGAGGAGATAATCGAGGTAAGTGCTTACCTTCTCTCAAGAAGATATACTTGAGATGTCGAGGTAAAGGTTTTAGAACAAGGTCCTCGTGGAGGTTACTCTAAACCGGTTTTGGCTTCTCCTCGTTTTAGATCTTCCTCGCTGATAGGGTCAAAAACTCTTGCCTCAAGCAAATCGACATCTTCTGAGGGGGAAAGAGTCCTTTCACAGAGCACTGTGTCCTCTTCAACAAGCTCTTCTCCATAGGCAGCCTCTAGCTCGTCCAGAGTGTAGTCTGTGAAATCGTCTGACGTCTCAATCACAAAACCTGAGGGGTTTTCAGAAGGTGCTCTGAGAGCTTTAACTACACTGTAGCGTACATTTCCTCATCCCCAACACGTAAAGTGACAAATCCTCGCATCGCAATCTATGAGGCTCTCGCAAAGGGATAGGAAAGGTCGCCCCAGAGAGGAGGGGTATCTTCTTTCTTTAGTGTCCAAGACGTACTCAATCCACAGAAATGTAAATTTGTCTACTTGGACCGTAAGGTCTCTAAGCACTCCGTCGGCTCTCTTGAAAGATCTATCTCGCAAGTTTGGATACTTATGGGGTAGGCTCCAATAGATGGTCAAGGTGTAGTCTCTTGCTGACAGATAGAGACATCAAACTAATGGATGCTCCTAAATCACACAGAGAATTTGGGAAGCTTAAATCCTTGATCTTCAGAGTTAAGACAAATTTTCCCGGATCAACGCGCTTTTTAGAATTTCTCCACAACGATAGCGGAGCATTCCTCTCCCAATCTTTTCTCCATTTCGCCCAACTTCTTCTTTGAAGAAACAACATCCTTCACAAACTTGGCGTATTTAGGCATCTCAACCAATACTTCAAATAAAGGCAAATTTACTTGGGTGTTTCTTAGTAGGTTGAGTACCATCTCGCATTTTTGTCTTCGATAAAGAAATGTTTTGCTTTCTTGGTGGAAATGGGAGCTTATTCAGCTTCTTCTTCTTCGAGAAGACTCTCCCGGGAGGAAACTCTTATAGCTTTGTCCTCAAGATCTTTCCACCTCACCACTTTTTCAGCTTTTTTACTCGTCGGGGATCATCTCACTGAGTGACTTTCTCAGTTCATCATTTTGGTTTTCAATCACCCAAATCTTTTTCCACTTCAATCTCATTTTCATCTCTCTCTCATCCAGGTCGTGGATCAGATTCTTCCCTCCTACCGAATCAGTGGGTAGGAGGGCTTACTCTGCTTCCCTGGTTCTCGTCAGAACCAGGGTGTTGTTGCAATTGTGTACCGGACCTCGATTCATAGCATTTGACTCCTCTTGTCCATAGGGGTAATGGGTGCGAGCTCGGCACAATGGTTTGTTCTTGCTTCACTTTGGGCTGCATGCCCACTTTTAGGTTTTTTCAGAAAACTAGGTAGTCGACCTTGAGGTCCGGCAACTAATTGTTCACCTAGTCAGTCCTAACTGCCTTCTAAGTTCTTCATCGCCCTCTGTTGCTCTTCATACTCGCCTTGTGGGGTAGTACCATAAGTTGAGGAGTCCCGATTAGGCGGTTTTGCTGTGAGTTTTGATTAGCGGGCCAGGTTGGATTTGTTTTTGGTTGAGAATTTGAACTTTGACTCGAGTTGAGGTTCTGGTAGTAGGCATTGCGAGTGGTATTCTCGTCCCCGACTCGAAAGTGCGGTTTTGGTCATAACCTTGATTCTCGAGCATAATTTCTATTCTCGTTGTAGTTTTGACCTTGAGAGTTATTCGGGTTTGAAAATCTCCGGTTTTATGGGCCGTAAGAATTGTTTCTCTCATTTCCACCATTCAAGGGGCATGTTGCGTAAATGTGACCTCTAAGCCCACAGTATATAGCAATTCACCGAATCATACCGCCTCGCTTTGTTGGGCAAAGATTGGCTTGAAAGGTGGGGATAGGAGTGTATCGACAATGGTCACCGATGTGACCAAATCGATAACAATTATCACAAGAGAATACTTGTGCATTCTGCTGGAGAGAGGGCTGATTTTGATTTTTAGTCATGGTCAAAGCAAAGTTGAGCACAGGTCGCAACATCCTTAATGCGATGTATGAAAATATATGATCATATTATAAGACTTTTTGATTATTATATTTATTATAAGATATTTTAGTATAATTTTAGTATATAAATGCATTAAAAACTTATAAAAATCATAGTTAGTTATAATTAGATGCATAAGTTATAAAACGATAAAAATGATGGTTTTTTGTCGATTTACGCTTGGTGTTTCGTTGAGTTTGTTGCGTAATCAAAAGTGTACCGAGATTCCAAAATATGACATACTTTGGAGCATAAATCATGAGTTTTTGTGGGATAAAAGATTATGCCAAAATCTAACAACTTTGAACAGATCAACTCCCTCTTAATGTTTCTACCAGAACTCATCTTCAACGGACATTTGATCTAACTTAGAGGCATTTTCAGAGAAAAAGTCCTTGATGAAAGTTGTAGGCCTTCAAAAGAGCTTTCCAACGAATATCAAATCATGTCAACTGAGGTCTACAGCTCGAGATAGGTTTTTACTTAACATCGATATATGTTGTATGTCCGCACGCGCCGAGAGAAGGCCGAATATTGCGTAAAAATCTCTCAAATCGGGCCCACAAATCTCTCGACAAGGAATATATATCGTAGCCGCACGCGCTGGTGGTGGTCCGCACGCGCCGCCTTATGGTACACTCTATAAATAGACCTCAATTGCAACCATTTTGAAGTGTACCAATGCATATATCTCTTCTATATATCTCTATAGTTTCGCTTTTGTTGTTTTTCGTTAAATAAAGTTGTAAACGGCACTCGCCGAATAATGTGTAGTATAAAGTCTCGTTATAATGCTTAGAGGATGTATCAAGGCTCATTGATGTCAAGGAGTTGCTATTTCCGGATGATACAACTCAATGCTTCAATTGTAACCTGGTAACTTTTCTAATGTATTTATGTTTATGTATTAATTATAGTATCTATATTTTAGTTATTATGTTGTTAGGCTAAACTTAGTATCTAGCCAAGATATGAAATTGGATTAGTATTATCTTTTTAGGGAAATGGATGATGACTATACTAAAATTGATAAAATCGGTTATAATGAATCTCTTTCTATATTCGTATTGAATTAGCTACTTGATATGAAAGAATTCATAATCTGATTATGAATTGACGCCTCGTAGTTAGGTTATGAACTCGTTAATAGAAAGACCGGAGGGTAAAATTGGCCGAGTGAAAACGTGACAACGGAATCCGATTTCCTAAACCGGGGGTAGATTTGTTTCGGGAGAAACAAACTCTTATTGAAATATGTACTTAGAGATTATTACGCTTAATTCGCTTGTTTAATTGACATCCCTTAAAATTGGCCGAATGACAAAACGGGAGTGACCCATGCTTGAGGATGACCTTAGACAAATGATTGGACATATGACAATTTCTGATGCTCGTGTGAGGATGAATTGTTTAGTTTAGAGTGCACTGCTCCGTATAATTGATTTAACTTAAAATAATGATCGAGCACATCTAATTTCCACTAGAAAGATATAATCATTCAATAACATATTCTTGGCTAGTCTCTAATTATAATATCTATCTCCTCCCTAGATATTGTTTTGGTACCTATATATATATATCTATATATATATATATATATATATATATATATATATATATATTTATATACTTATATATATCTGCTTTAGTTTTAGTTTTATGCTTTGTTAGTTTGTAGTTTGGTTGGATGATAAAATTATAGTACTTTAGATTGAGATAATAATAGTTTCTCGGTGTTTAATCACACGGTGAATTACCAAGTTTTCCCTAAGAGGATCGACACCGACTCATCACTCTATCACTACAATTTGACCCGGTACACCGCCGTAAGGATTGATAGCATAGAAAAGGTCCGTCAAGATTTTTGGCGCCGCTGTCGGGAACGACGCTAATTCATTGTGTTCGAATGATTTCTACTTATATTAACTCAAAAGTCTCGAGGATAAGTCAACACTCTTCTTACCCCATTTCTATTTTCTTTTTCGCTGGTACTTACCTAATAAGTAAGTTACCAATCTTTACTTTTATCGATTTCAACTATTTTCGGTTTTCGTTAGTTGATGACCGTAAAGAGTAAGGCCCCACTTACTCCTTATAAGCCTCGACATAGATACTTCACGAAAGGCGCTAAGAGCAAAAAGGAAACAAGGTCATACTGTCGTGAAATCTCGACGGAGAATCATCATCAAATCAAAATACTTAAAATGGTCAAAACAAAGTGATGAAACACTGAACAAGAGCTAGATCATGCTCAAGGCATGGCCAAAATCTTAATCAGATCTACCAATACCAAATAACCGTAATAGAAATAATCAAAATCGGAACCGTAACAATCGTAATAATAACCCACCAAATCCGAGACCTATTTGTGATCGACCTTAAGAATAAACCGTACTAATAATCCAATTCGCTTACCCAATGAAGGAGCAAATAATTTTGAAATAAAATCTCATCTTTTGGTCTAATTGACGCAAGAGCCCAATTTCTAGGAGAGGATGATGAGGATCCACATCACCATCTCTATCTTTTCAAGAATTGTGCAATACACCAAAAGTCAAGGTGTGCTCATCGTGAATTAACAAGGATGTCTATGTTTCCTTTTTCTTTAAAAGGAAGAGCACGAGATTGGTTTATGTCACTCCCACATCATTCATTGACTAGTTGGGAGGAAATTCAAACCGAGTTTTTAAAGCAAAGATTTTACTCCGGTAGAAATTTGGAATTAAAGGTCGAAATTGCCAACTTTAGACAAGGATCTCAAGAAACGCTGGGGAATGCGTGGGAGAGATTTAAAAGTTGCTAAGATCTTGTCCCGATCATGGTTATTCCTTAGATATGCAAATCCAACTTTTCTCGTCAGAATTAAGGAAAGATTCACGCAGCAGATGTAGATCATGCATGTGGTGGTTCATTAATGATGAGTGAAGCCCAAATAGTTTACGATGCTATAAAAGATTTCCAAAAATAATGTAATGTGGGAAACCGGTTCTAGCACCAGTGAAAGTAGCATTTGCAGGAGAATGCACATCGAATACGGAAGTTCTAGCACACTTGGAGAATTTGGGTAGGAAATTTGACAACCTACAAAGCTAGTAGGATCAGAAACCGTAAACTATCATACCAAATGACTACTCAAGTCATGATAATGTGTCATTAGGGATAAAGAACCGTATGATACTCAAGGGAAGAGGTGAGTTTTTTACAACAAAGATAGGAATTTGAACAACGCGTATTCAAACTCCTTTAATGCTATCGTAAGAGAGCACCCAACTTTTAGATGGTCCTAAAACCCTAATAAGCCAGACAACCGCCATATCCAGCTTCAAGATAAGAATCCATATAGTAATCAAGTTCATCAAGGAAATACATCAAATCGTAACCTACAATCGTTACTCAAATCTTATCCACAACATACTACTCAAACTATACCAATACCCAAAGTTCAACCCAACCTCAAGGAGTTGATAAATGGGATAAATTAATGGAAAATATGATGGGTGTAGTATCTACTCAAGCTCGTAATATGGAAACTATGATAACTTCTATAGGTTCAGTCCTCTAAGGATATGACTATGTTGAAAACGCCTATGGTGGACATGATACGAGAATGAGAACTATAGAAGCATCAAGTATGGAATATGGAAGATCATTTGAGTAGAGAAGGAGAACGTAATAACAAGAGACTTCCGTGAGGATTACCAAGTAATACCGAAAGAAACCCGAGAGAGGTAAATGCCAGATTACAAGAAGTAGGAAATATTGTGAAGATACTAGAGCAGTAAAACGCAGGAAACAATGAGGTAGAAAATGATTTAAATGGTAATATCGTAAAGGAAAAGGACGAACTTGAATTTATCATGAAGAGGAAGAAATTATCAAGAATTCTTAAAATGTAATGATGTTGAACTCAAATTGAAGGTGAAGAATGGGTAAAAGTCCCTAGAATTCTCGAAAGATCCTATGGATAAGGACCTCGAGAACCCTATTTAAGGAACATGTCGAGAAAATCGTGGAGAAAAACAGAAGATTTAAAAGTAATCGAGAAGGATAAAGTTGATACAGGGATGTTTTAAAGGAAAATCTCAAGATAATGAAACTTGGCGATCAAGTAATGCTCAAAGATTCAAGGAGAAAGGAAAAGAGAAAATGACTTCGTAACCAAAGGTTATAGATTTAGAATCTTTGCCTTATCCACCGAAAAGATCAAATTAAAAAGATAAAACTGATAAGAAATATGCTCGCTTCTTTGACACTTTTCGTCATATTCATGTCAATATCCCCATTATAGAAGCTTTAGTCAACATGCCCGCCTATGGAAAGTTTCTTAAAGATATCCTATCTAATAAAAAGCGATTAGAAGAATATGAGAATATATGCCTTAATGAAGAATGTTCTCAATACTTCAAAGATCGACTACCTCCTAAACTTAAAGATCCTGGTAGTTTCACTATCCCATGTGAAATTGGAGGATTTCTGCTTAAGAAAGTATTGTGTGATCTAGAGCAAGTATCAATCTCATGTCTTATGAGGATTATAAGAAACTAGGAATAGAGAGCTTACTTAATACCGAAATGACCCTTCAGATGGCGTATAGATCAATTAAACATCCTAAGGGAATAATCGAGGACGTGTTGGTTAAAATTGATAAATTTTACTTCCCAAAGGACTTTGTAATAATGGAAATGGAAGAAGGATATTCAAATACCAATTATTCTAGGTCTCCACCATTTCTAGCTACAGAAGAACTTTGATAGATGTTCAAAAAGTGAACTAATACTCGAGAATTAATGAGGATAAAGTTTCATTCAATATCTTCAAAGCTATAAACCATCCATATAAAGAACCAGAATCATGTTCTTTTATAGATGAATATTCTACTATGTGGGATGCCAAATTTAAAGATTATGAAAATACATTAGAAGAATGTTTGGCATTTTCTATCTATAAAGAAGATGAAGATGATACTAAAATGAAAGAAGTAATCCTTTATTTAGATAAAGGAGGGTTTGTTAAACATCCATGGCATCAAAATTTGAAATTGGAAATGGAAGGACCAGCTTTAAAACCATCAAGAGAAGATCCACCAAGGAATCTGAGTTGAAACCACTTCCTTCGAATTTGAAATATGCTTTTCTTGAAAATGATAATCATGTTACCTATTATTATTTCATCAACCTTAACAAAAGAACAAGAGGATCAATTACTAAGAATGTTAAGAGAACATAAGAAAGCTTTTGGATGGACAAAGTAAGTATATCAAAGGAATTAGCCCTCGAGATTTGTGTTCACAAGATTATTTTGAATGAAGAAGCTAAACCTTGTATTCAGCCACAACGCCGCCAACCCAAATTTGCAAACAATCGTTAAGAAAGAGGTCATTAAGCTATTAGAAATGGGAATAATCTTTCCCATATCGATAGTGAATGGGTAAGTCCAACTCAAGTAGTTCCAAAGAAAGGAGGTTTCACGGTAAAAGAAAATGATAAAATGAATGGATTCCGACAAGGGAAATTACAGATATCGAATGTGTATTGATTTTCGAAATCGAATGATCATACTAAAAGGATCATCATCCACTTCCATTCATCGTGCGTATGTTGGAAAGATTGAGTGGACATAAGTATTACCGCTTTTTAGATGGTTATTCAGGTTATTTACGATATTCATTGCAAAGCAGAGATAGAGAAAAACTACTTTCACTTGTCCCTATGGAACTTTTGCTTATAAAAGAATGCCGCTTGATTATGTAATGCACCGCTACATTTCAAATGATGTATGATGGCAATATTTTCTCGATATGGTCGAGAAATTCTTAGAAATTTTTATGGATGACTTTAGTGTTTATGGAGATTCTTTTGATAAATGCTTATCACACTTAGAACGTGTTTTACAACGCCGTGAAGATACCAACTTGGTTCTAAATCGGGAAAAATGTCATTTGATGGTATCTCAAGGAATTGTACTAGGTCATAGAATCTCAAGGTGAATTGAAGTTGATAAAGCTAAAGTCAAGTAATTGAAAAATTACTCTCCACCAATTAATTTGAAAACGTTAAGAGGATTTCTTGACATGCAGGATTTTATAGAAGGTTTATTGCAGATTTTCAAAATAGCAAAACCCCGAGTCATTTGCTAGAAAAAGAAGTACCTTTTAACTTTGATGATAAATGTATGGAAGCCTTTAAGACCCTAAAAGCGAAATTAACTATCGCACTAAGATTAGTAGCACCGTATTGGGATTTGCCGCTTGAAATTATGTGTGATGCAAGTGATTTAGTCAGTAGGAGCTGCTTTTAGGTCAACGGTATAACAAAATTCTCAAAGCTATCTACTATGCTTCTCACACATTAAACGCAATTTCACCTTAATTATGCAACTAATGAGAAAGAACTCATATCGTAATATTTGCCTTAGATAAGTTTCGATCATATATTGTTGGTTCTAAGGTAATAATCTACACGCACTATTCACCAAGTATCTTTTAAGTAAGAAAGATGCCAAACCGCTGCTTTCTTAGTGGATTCTCATACTTCAAGAATTCGATATTGAAATTAAGGATAAAAAGAAGTGAAAATGTAGTAGCGCATCATCTAAGCAGATGGATAATGATGAAGGAAAAGGAAAAGAAATTCGTGATTCGCTTTCCGTGATGAGAAATCTGCTTAAGATAGATACTCCTTCAACCATGCGATTATTAAAAACTAGAATACCATCAAAGGAAGATTCGCCATGGTTTGGGGATATTGTTAACTACATTACCTGTAAGTACATCCCACCTCATTGACTTGGCAAATGTAAAAGAAGTTCTTTATGACTTAAAGTTTTATTATTGGGATAAACCGGATCTTTTCCGAAGATGCTCGATGGAATAATTAGGAAATGTATTCCTGATAATGAAATTTTAAGTGTATTATCATTTTGTCATGATCGTGAGGCAGAGGTCATCATGGAGGATGGAAAATCGCTTTCAAAGTTTTACAATGTGGTTTCTATTGGCCTACACTATATGTAGATGCATATAAATATGCAAAATCTTGTGAATCATGTCAAAATGGGGAAATATATCGAAAAACATGAAATGCCTATGCAACCGATATTAGAATGTGAGCTATTTGATGTATGGGGCATAGATTTCATGGGACCTTTCCCTATATCTTTTGGAAAAGATTTATTCTAGTAATGGTTGATTATGTTTCTAAATGGGTAGAAGTCAAGCTCTCCCTACTAATGATACCAGAGTAGTGCTAAGGTTCCTTAAAAGAATATATTCACACGCTATGGCATTCCGAGGGCTATCATTAGTGATGAGGTTCACATTTTTGTAACCACCATTTACTAAGGTAATTGAGAAATATGGTGTAACTCATAAACTTGAACACCCTATCATCCACAAACTAGTGGACAGTGTAGAGGTGTCTAATAGAGAAATTAAAAGAATCGTGGAGAAGACAAAGGGACTCAATCGTAAAATCAAGCGTAAAGACTTGATGATGCATTATGGGCATACAGCAATGTACCTTTTAAAACACCGATTGGTCGTTTCTCCTTACAAATTAGTATTTGGAAAATCTTGTCATCTCCTCGTTGAATTAGAACACCGAGCTTTATGGGCTATTAAATTTCTAAACTTTGATCCTAAAGTCGCCGGTGATCATAGATTACTTCGCTAATGTAACTAGAAGAATTTCGACTGATTCTTATGAAAATGCTCGAATCTACAAGAACGACGAAAGCTTTTCACGATAAGAGAATCTATAGTCGTGAGTTCCATGTAGGTGATCGAGTACTTTTATATAATTCACGCTTGAGTTGTTTCCGTGAAAGCTTAAATCTAGATGGACAGTCCATATGACGAACAAAAATCTATAAGTCCTGAGTCGTTGAACTAACTCATGGAAAACAACTTTTATAGCCAATGGACACAGGGTGAAATTGTTCGTGGAAACCAAGGGATACCTCAACCGTAAGAAGTATTATTACTCATCGACCCTCCAACGAATCGAGGAAGCGTAATTTTAAACTCACTGATTACAGTACTATCTTTCTAATTTCACCTTTTAATATGCATTTTAAAGTATTTTCGCTTTTTACCGGATAGACGTAAAAGAACCGGATGCCTTTCATAGATAGAATAAGAGTTTTTATTTTACTTTTAAGATTAGGTCTAAATAAGGATGTCGCGCTTAAGATAGAAGCCTTAGTTTCTAAATTAAATAAGGAATTGCTAATCGGGTTAGAGAAAGAGAACTTTGTAATGGAAATTCAAGGAGTGCAATAAAAAGAAGAGCAAGGTTTTTAATGAAGTGTAGAATCAGGAAAATGGAACATGCCGATAAAGGTGGAAGAAATACAACCATATCCTGTGATGAGTGTTTGAATGTTATTAAGAAGGAACGATTAGGTGGTTATCCTAAAATCCCGAGGGAATACAAAGAGATAATTCAAACGCATCACTCCTGGGAGAAAGGTTAAGGACCGCTATGATAACAATCTTGAGAATCTGAGATTGAGGGAGTTAGCAAAAATCCTAAGAATTTCAAAGGTGTGTTTTAATTTTTCAAATTTTAATTAAATTTCAGATTTTTAAAGTTATTTTTCTAAACTTAAAAAGAAAAATATTTTTATGAAAATTTATAATAAACCTATTTTATCATGTAAAGTAGGTATATTATATCAAAAATATGTGATTTCAATATTATATTAGTTTTTATATTTTATCAAGTTTTATATAGAAAATAGTATTGAACTTAGATTATATAACATAAATCATAGTGATTAACATCAAATGATTTTTATGTGATATAATTAGAGCTCATTACACAAAAATGACAAAATTCCGATTTTTGGGGGCTATGTGACTGCACGCTGTACACTACCGCACGCGCTACCGTGTGTACACACTTAACCCTAAAAATGCGCCTTTCCTCATTTCTCACACCCTCATTTCGAATTGAAGAATGTTCTCAATTTCCTCTCTTCTCCTCAAAATCAACAATTTTCCATCAATTTTCTTCACTCAAACATCACATAAGTGTTAATCTCTTCCTCTCTCAACTTAATCATAAAGGAAGATACCCATTGGAAAAGTTGAAGCTTGGCAAGCTCAAGGCTCTTTTTCTCTCATTCCGCGACCCCCATTAATTCCGCGCACCTAAGCTTTTCATTCTAGCTTCTTAAGGTAATAATATATATATATTTCAAATTTTAGTTAAATTTCTGAAATTATTTTGAATTTATTTTGATTTTATAGCCTAAGTAATTGTTTGTTCTTGTTGTTGGTGTTGTTTGTTTGTGTTGTTGTTTTGTCATACCACTATCGTAGATGGCGTCATCATCTAGAAGTAATCCTAAGAGGAAAAAGACTGAAGTACCAATCGTAGTACCGGTAGTTCAAACTAGACCTTTAACTAAAAGGGAGAAAAGTTTAACTCTTGAGAAAACCGCTAGCAGCGTGCTTGCCGGGCACATGATGAGTACTTTAGTAAAAGTAAGGTTTGGTTAGAACGAGGATTGATTTTTCAAGATTGGGAAAGAAGTGAAAGAAATTTTCAAGGATAGAGGATGGTTGGATGTAGCTATGGATAGAAAGATAAGATTAACGCTTCTATGGTATCGAGTTTTATTCAAGATTATCTACTTATGATGTCGATACGGTTGAGAGATGACCTATATCCTCTAAGAAGTGTTAATGTTACTTTTACCCTCGCTATGATTAATGTATTCTATGGCTTAACCGATATACCGTAAGAGGAGGATTATCATAATGTATGGGGTTTAAACATCCTATGGCTCTACAAACCAAAGCTTATGAAGCCCAACAAGCCTTTGACCCCACCAATTGAATGGATAGAAAATAGGTTTGCTTATGGGAATTGTATTAGGGACATACGGGCAATAAAACAGCTTCTAGGCCATAATGTATGTCCTTCCACGCATGTTTGTGCATTTGGTCGAGAGGAAGTGGTTATTGCTTGGGCCATGGTTAATGATATTCCTATAAATCTGGGAAATTGATCTTTCTAAGGCATGTGAGTTTGCAAGCACTCGCTATCGGCGGGACGCCTCCTGCTCCCTAGTCTCATTTCTCGCCTTATGTGAGCTTGCAGGTCCCTGCCTTACCTCGGATAGAACAGTCTCCCACATTCCTCCCATTGGTCTTAAGTCGAGAGCCTTACCTACCGGAGTAATAAATTACAATAATCCTAATCGCCAAGAATAACAACCTCCACCTCCTATTCACACTCAAGTACCTAGACCACCTAGACAAATACATCACCCACAAGCAGAGCCAAGTTGAGGCTATGTTTCAAAGATTTAGTTCAAGCTCAAAGCTAGAACCGATGCTAATATAGCTTTAGCCTCGTGAGAAGAATAGACATTGGGCCGAGGACATTAGAGTTGGTCGAGAGGATATCGAGATGCTATGAGTGAGTTTGATCCTAGATTTGCCGAGATATCTCGCTAGACACCCCTATAGTCACCGACCCATATACTATGCCGATTGATTCTCGCCGATTTCGCCACCTATTATTTATCGTGACTATACGCCGTCATCCATAGACAGGGTGGTATGTTTACAGTACACCAGTGACATCCTTGGGCATGGGAGGAGTGACTTCAGAGCGTATGTGACAAAGCAGGATTTGGTTCATTTGGTCTTCAGTGATCGCTTATGTCGATTTACGAGGATCGAGACATCATTTCAACTTCAGATCGGATCCACAAAGCAGCTCAGCTTATGGTATTCATACGACACGCCGCAAGGAGCTGATTTTACTGCATTATCTACATTTGATCATCGCCATCGCAGCATTTACCTTACCGTGACATTGATCTTAACTATGATGAGGACGAGTGATTTCTTTTCTTTGTTGTATAACTATCTACTTTTTGGTTTGACTTAGTTTTTGTTATGTTTGTTTTGTACGTTAAACGCTTGATGCACTCTCGGGTAGTGCACGCTGTTACGCTGTTATCTTTTCGTAGTTTTCGGATGTTTTTAGATCTTTTCCCACGCTTTAGAAATATGCAATCTATTGTCGTAAAATAAATCCTCGGATCAAGCTAGAAATTGAAATATCTCTCGATCGAAAGACTATTTGACCGCACGCGCTGGTTGGTGTCCGCACGCCGCGTAGTAGGTCGCAGGATCTTCTCGTGATATTTCCATTTCACCCAAGCTTTGTCTATAAAAGGAAACAGATGCAAAGATTCCTAAAATGCTCATTCCCTTCCTTTGCCTTTAAATTCTCTTGCTATAAAAAGTTTAAAATGTCCGATCGCTCATCCAGAACAAGCTATTCACCTCCACATACACCAAATTCGCTCATTCCAAATCCATTTTTTCATCCAAATCCCTTACGAGCCTATGTATGCTTCGTTCACAACCCTTATATAAGTAATTTCAATCAATCACCGTATTGATTGAAAGAGGTTTAAATTTTAGAAAGGTTGACAACCGGGCATTTACGAGGATGGATATAGATGGGTGGGACTATTTTTGTCGTATGCCGAGAGGTAGGATTAACGCATCGTGGTAAGAGAATTCTATTCAAGATCGCTGTAAGCTCATACTGTGTCGTTAACACAACTGCTACAAAGAGAGAGAGTTGTTGTTCCTTTCACCTCCACCAACATAAATCAAATTTTCTTGATTCCACCACCCAAACTTCACCTACCATTTTGAGTACCAATGGAGATTGATACCACTGACGGTTTTATTACAAAATATTCGGAAGCTTGTCCACTCTTGTTCTACAATTATGATATTGATCAAAATGTCTCTACGATCGCTTTGCTTCCCCATCTTAGAACGTGGAAGCGATTCATCAATTCACGTGTTTATCCAACTCATAATTTCTCGGAAGTTAGTGATGATGAATTGATGCTTCTATATGCGATTACTACCGAGTCGTTATAGATTGGGGTGCCGATTCGTAAATCACCGTGAGTTTTATGCGCTCGGGAGAAGACCGAATTATCATCCTTTACCATTTGGATGGTTGATTTCTAGGTTATGTGTTCGCTTGGCGCGGTCCGGAAAGAGCGACGATGAATATTTTCCACTCGTATTCCTCGATTGGGCTTTTACCAATGATATTCGGAGGATCGCCAAGTGGTGAAAATTAGATAACTATGTTGGTAGAAAAGAAGGAATAAAAATAATAAGAGTAGTACGGCACGTTAGTATAAGTCACAATAAATTAAAATAACTTAGTTTAAAAATTAGTTTAAATTAGTTTAACTTAATTTATGGTTTTCTAGTTTAACACTCCTAGTAGTTTTAAGTTGTGTTTTAGTATTGTAATATATTTGCATGTTTTTAATTTATGTTTTTAAATGTTTTTCTTTATATTATATAAACGCCGCTCATTTGACACCTAAAATAATCTACTATGATAGAATTCATTTTATTTTCTAATCCAATTTTTACTACTCATTAGCCATCGACGATGCCAATTGTAAGTGGGGAGTAGAGATTGGTTAGTAAATAAATTGAATTTAATACATCAAATACTTACACACTTAGTTTAATAAGCAATAATATATAATTATTTGATAAAATGATATATTTGGATAGAATAAATTTTTAATTAAGTAAAGTAATCTTGATATATTATTCTTATATTAATTATGTCTATTTTAGATTTTTAATAAGATTTTAAGTATATATATCTTGATAAATATTATGAAATATTTTTTTATGAAATTAGACAAAAGTTACTTATAATTATAATGAAATTTTAGAATAATTTTTTTTTCAAGACAAAGTATGAAATTGAATCGATTAGGATGATGAGATTTTTGGCATAACTTTGATAAACCAGAGCCAAATAAGCCTACCCAACATAATTTCCAATTTTGTCCCCACTCACCTTGTAGAGTGATCAAGACTCACTCAAATAGCCATTATTATTAACTAGAAATTACTAACCTAACTTAATAATGGTCTACATTTCTTTGAAAATCCCGCAAGTTTAGTATGTATTTATGGATAGCGGTGACAACATCGAAATTTGGTATATGCCGAGATTGAAATGAATGTTATTCGAAGCGCTTTATTATCAAATATGGTTATTCTCAAAAAAAAAAAAAAAAAAAAATAAAAAAAAATAAGAATGTAGAGTATTATATAGTATCTTTCTCTGCTTTTGATCGACAACCCAAAAATAAAATATCGATAAAGTCGCTCGATGATAGTAGTCCAAATGGTGGTATTATCAATAAATGTCCTATTGCTCGGAATGAAGGTATATGCTATAAATCATGAAAAAGAAAAAGTCGAATCAAAACTATCAAGAATTATCACGAGTTTAAGGAAACCGATTCGTGATTTTCGATCGAAAGAGTATTACTCCGATCAATCTTGATAAAGCAATGCCTATGTTCTTAAGTTCTTATTATTTATGTATGTATTAAAAAAAAAAAAAAAAAAAAAAAAGAGAGAGAAAACCCTATTTTGGAAGTTATTAAAGTTAAAAATTGAAAACAAAGGTCGTGAGTGTTACTAATTGAGAAATTTTTGATCGTAAGATTTAAGGTGTAAGACGCATTTACTTGCTTCTATCTCTTTGATTTCCTTGTTATCCTTTTCGATTAGCCAACTACCCCGAGCCCTAACGTTATGTCCAATTTGCCAACTACTTGACTTAGTCATTGATTCCGATAAATCATACAAAGGAGATTAAAAAGTTGTTCTAAATATTTTATTTATACTTATAAAGTAATTCATGAAAATTTCATTTAAATAATATTTTATAATTATTTTATTAAGTTATATACATTTTTTTATCTTCTTAATATCTTAGATAGATGAAATTAATATAATTATAATATTGACAAAGATACGCTACTAAGTTAGGAATTTAATCTAAGAATTATATTATCGCTATTTTGCTCGAGGACGATCAAAAGCTAAGTGGGGAGTTGTGATGTATGAAAATATATGATCATATTATAAGACTTTTTATTATTATATTTATGATATTTTAGTATAATTTCATATAAATGCATTAAAACTTATAAAAATCATAGTTAGTTATAATTAGATGCATAAGTTATAAAACGATAAAATGATGGTTTTTTGTCGATTTACGCTTGGTGTTTCGTTGAGTTTGTTGCGTAATCAAAAGTGTACCGAGATTCCAAAATATGACATACTTTGGAGCATAAATCATGAGTTTTTGTGGGATAAAAGATTATGCCAAAATCTAACAACTTTTTGAACATGATCAATCGCCCTTAATGTTTCTACCGTGAATCATCTTCAACGGACATTTGATCTAACTTAGAGGCATTTTCAGAGAAAAAGTCCTTGATGAAAGTTGTAGGCCTTCAAAAGAGCTTTCCAACGAATATCAAATCATGTCAACTGAGGTCTACAAATGAGATAGGTTTTTACTTAACATCGATATATGTTGTATGTCCGCACGCGCCGGAGAAGGCCGAATATTGCGTAAAAATCTCAAATCGGGCCCACAAATCTCTCGATAAGGGAATATATATCGTGTAGCCGCACGCGCCGGGTGGTGGTGGTCCGCACGCCACCGCCTTATGGTACACTCTATAAATACCCTCAATTGCAACCATTTTGAAGGGTACCAATGCATATATCTCTTCTATATATCTCTATAGTTTCGCTTTGTTGTTTTTCGTTAAATAAAGTCAGAAACGGCACTCGCCGAATAATGTCAGTAGTATAAAGTCTCGTTATAATGCTTAGAGGATGTATCAAGGCTCATTGATGTCAAGGAGTTGCTATTTCCGGATGATACAACTCAATGCTTCAATTGTAACCTGGTAACTTTTCTAATGTATTTATGTTTATGTATTAATTATAGTATCTATATTTTAGTTATTATGTTGTTAGGCTAAACTT
This sequence comes from Gentiana macrophylla, assembly GCA_026214975.1. Lineage (NCBI taxonomy): Eukaryota > Viridiplantae > Streptophyta > Magnoliopsida > Gentianales > Gentianaceae > Gentiana > Gentiana macrophylla. Next base: position 68,591,515 of record CM047810.1, read on the forward strand.
AGTATCTAGCCAAGATATGAAATTGATTAGTATTATCTTTTAGGAAATGGATGATGACTATACTAAAATTGATAAAATCGGTTATAATGAATCTCTTTCTATATTCGTATTGAATTAGCTACTTGATATGAAAGAATTCATAATCTGATTATGAATTGACGCCAGAGTTAGGTTATGAACTCGTTAATAGAAAGACCGAGGGTAAAATTGGCCGAGTGAAAACGTGACAACGGAATCCGATTTCCTAAACCGGGGTAGATTTGTTTCGGGAGAAACAAACTCTTATTGAAATATGTACTTAGAGATTATTACGCTTAATTCGCTTGTTTAATTGACATCCCTTAAAATTGGCCGAATGACAAAACGGGAGTGACCCATGCTTGAGGATGACCTTGACAAATGATTGGACATATGACAATTTCGTATGCTCGTGTGAGGATGAATTGTTTAGTTTAGAGTGCACCGCTCCGTATAATTGATTTAACTTAAAATAATGATCGAGCACATCTAATTTCCACTAGAAAGATATAATCATTCAATAACATATTCTTGGCTAGTCTCTAATTATAATATCTATCTCCTCCCTAGATATTGTTTTGGTACCTATATATATTTATATCTATATATATATGTATTGATATATATATATATATTTATATACTTATATATATCTGCTTTTATTTATGCTTTTAGTTTTATGCTTTATTTGATGTTTGTTTAGTAGTTTGGTTGATGATAAAATCACTACAATTTGACCCGGTACATCGCCGACTTTAGATTGAGATAATAATAGTTTCTCGGTGTTTAATCACACGGTGAATTACCAAGTTTTCCTCGAGGATCGACACTGACTTCATCACTCTCTCACTCGGAATGGGCAACTATCACTACAATTTGACCCGGCGAAAAGAAGCTACTCGATTCAAGAACGAATGATCTACCTAAACCTATGCTAAAACACATAAAACCGCGCGGCCCGGCAACGGCGCCAAAACTTGTGGTGGATTTTTGTGAATGAAACAAAAGACAAGAAATAAAAATCCGTTAGTCGCCTCCAAGTGCAAAGCTTGTAGTAAAGCGGTTATTCCGGGGTCGATCCTACGAGGAACGTGAGGTTGAATGTGTTTTTAAGTTTAGGCCAAAAGTGTCACAAAACTAACAATTTTAGGTTTATCAAATAATGGGGAGAAAGGCGCATTTAACAAGGATCCGCAATTCAAGAAAGCAAGAAAGGCTTCTAATTTCCTATGCATGCAAATCAACCAAAGGCCAAGATTAACCTATACCCAATGCAAATTACTAATTTCTTAGCTAATTTGTTTATCAACTTTTATCAAAGATTGATTCTTCAAGCACGATAGGCATAAATTCTTTCGAATCTATTATCTAGGTTAACAATTTGATCACTTTCGCTTTTAGACAAATTGATTAATCAATACTATCATGTGATCTGTAGTTCATTCAACTATCATCAAACGAATATCACAGCTTTATCTATCGATATCAAGCACAAAATAAACGCAATAGAAATCGAACCTTTGTTGATTGCAAACGCAGAAGAAAAAATAAGAAAACCAAAACACCTTCTTGAATTGCTTCACCCGCTCATTCCAACCCAAGAGTTTAGCTACTCATAATAATCTTGAAATCAAAAAGTTGTTTTGATTGCATAAAAACAAAAACAGAAAGAACAAAATCGCCAGTGTTTCAAGATGAATTTCGACTTATGAATGTGTGTCCTAGGGTTTGGGCGCCGCGCTTAAATAGGAAAATAAGTCGGCTAGGTCAAAACTAGGTCGGTTGGCGCTTCGCTGCCGTGACGCCCGTCCGGTCGCCCCGACGCTGCCTGGTATGCTCAACTTTGAGTCGGGCCGAGTCTTCTTCGACGCGCCGTCCATCTGATCAGCGCCATCCATTTGGACGGGCCACGACACTGCTCAGCTTTTCGAATGCGATTTTCTCATCTTTATCCCTTTTTTCAATGTAATTCGACTTCATCTCTTTGTGATCATCATTTAAGCATCAACACGCACTCATATCACATTGAAACATCGCAAAACGTAATATCATCCAAATAATCATAAAATCAAGATTAAAACACCAAAATAAACCAATTTTATGAATAACTCATTAAAAACCTCACTTGCTCAATAAATCCATTTAAACGCCATTTTCTATGCAATTTATCCAGATATGGGGAAATTAACATAAAATATATACTTATAAAACGTATAAAACCACCCTTAACACCGACCCACTTAAATTAAGTGTCACACTATGTGGCGGTTGTGTAATTATTCTTAAGACCGAGTCTTCATGGCATCGCGCGTGTGGATTGTCATGCTCGACACTATTGAGATTTCCTCATCCACGGGCGATCATGCGTAAAGATTGGGTGTGATATTGAAGCACGCGAGTGTACATGATTGGTCGTCCGGGAATCGCGATCCCATGATCGGGAGTGAAGATCCGAAATGGCCTTCTTATAAGGAATGTCTTGTTCTCGTGAATCATTGCAAAGTTGGAGTAAATGTGTTATTCGAAAGAGCATGATATCCAGATTATAAGATACGATCGCTAATGTATCGACACTCGAGATACGATCGTATGGATATTATTACAAAGCTGGTGGGATTATAATTTACACGGTAACTATTTCACACAAAAGGTAGTAGTCATTGCATTTGACTCTTCCGATGATCAGGGGTCATGGTGTGTTGCTGGATGCTATCCCGTGATCGTTAGGCATGAAGGGCATTTTCAGAATTTGCACTTTGTGTCTACGACCAACATATTCGAAGCCTATCGGGTCACACATATGAACATCGAGTCGGATTAAAATGCGTTATAGTTGATAACCAAATAAAAAAGTTTATCTCTAGACTATAAAGGTTATAGTGGTAAATAAATATTGTGGTATTTATTTATTATGAATAAATAAAGTACAATATATTAATTATACATAAATTATATTAATTAAAGAATATTTAGGATGCCAAACATTGGCATTTGGGGCGCCTCCTTTGAGTGCATTAGATACACTTGGATTGTGCAATTTAATTAATAAGATTACCATAATATTAATATCGGATATTAATTGATTTTGGAAAAATAGATTTATGGTAATAAGATAAATATTTTCAATATAAGATATTGGAAATATTTAGATTTTATTTTAATATAAGATATTATAATAAAAGAGATAAATCTTTTCCTTTTTTATTGGGAAAAGGTTTTTCTCTTTCATCTATTTTCTATAAGCTACTCCTAATCGTAATAGGGAGATGGGGCGCCACTTTCACCCTATATAAGAAAGGGGTGGCTAGCTCAATTGTATATCACAATTCCAAGAGCTAATAGTTCTTGAGTAAATATAGAGCTTTCTAAAGAGAGTTAGAGAGAGAGATAAAGGTCACTTAGCAATGGATTTTTCTCGATAGCAATCCAAGGAGGACTCCGTGAGGAGTTCAGGTGGATCAACGGTAGAGGCCGGAACGTGAACGGCTTGCGACGGGACAACTCTCGCTGACGGTCAAATCAAGATCTTATAGATCATACAAGGTATATTCCGGTCAAACTACTTAACGTGTTTATTGCATTAAACGAAGATGATCTAGAAAAGGAAATAAAATTTAAATTCGCCGTTAAACTTGTGATTTCCTAACAACCGAGATAACCAATCTTTTCCCAAGATAACATCAAAGTCCTGCAAAGTCTAGCAATCACAAATCGATTTTGCACTTGAACTTCCCGACATAGAATAATTTATTGAGTACGATAAGTCCACCATATGTGGTTATTCTTGGATCGTTTTGACTATTTCAATGCCTATTTTGTGATTTTCATTAGATAAATTGTCTCTTTGGACTAGGTTATCACAGGCTTTCATATTTTGCAGATTTGATGAATCCGAGCATAAAAGGCAATGGAAATGAGCTAAAAAGAGTCAAAATCATGAAGGATGAAGAATCACACCAAGGTGTGAAATAATGGAACATGGTGTGAATATTATTCATTTTTTGCAGTCCGACGAAATGTTCTCGATTGGTGAGATAATTTCCAAAGTGATTTCTAGAGATGGCGTGAAGAAGAGCAACAATAGATGAAATAATGCGCTAAATTATCCTATTTTCTAGAATTTTAGTTTAGAGATAAATTACACAATTTTAATTAAAGAAAACTCCTATTTATCCAAAAAATCCTTTGCCGGGTATTCACAATTCACGCCACACGCCAGATTTTTTCGACTTCAACTCCTCATTCATCATCATCGCCTCCCCATCCCCAAGTGAAGAAATTCATGTTGTAAAATTCAAGAATGAGGAACGATTAAGATTTTCATTCGATTTATGCAAATTGAAGACAAGTTTTCTTTCTCTCTCTCTTTATTTTCTGCTCTAAATTATTTTCTTGTCCTAATTTTCGGTTCTTGATTATTCTTGCGATCTTTATGATGGTAATGAGAGTAGATCATAATGTCTAGGATTAGAATAGCCCGCTGATGAATATATAATGTAAAACGTGATCTTTATTATATTTACTTAATTTTTATTTCACAAATTGATTTTAGTACGCATATTCTAGAAATTTGCCGGAAGTGACATACCGAAGGGGTGCATTCGCAATTTCATATGAGAAATTTTATTTAATTAATCGATGACTAAAAATGTTTTTAATTAATATTTTAGAACCCTAATATAGGGATTTATGAGAATGATAATTTATTAAATCTCTTGTGGCCTAAAAATTATGGTGTTTAATGGATCCGAATTAATTGATTGTTGCGGGAAATCGAGCATGATATTAATTTAGACACAATCAAAAGGTAATTCAAATAATACTTTTGGTTAAATTTGATAATTGGCCGTTGTAACTAAGAATTCATAATAAGGGAAAGTTTATTATAAATTATATATTTACTTCGTGGTGAATCCTAAATCATAGAGTTTCTTAATCAATTTTTACCCGGAATTCCAAACTTGAGGTGGGTTGTAGATTACTTTTTTATTTCCTTTTATTTTATTTTATTTTATTTCACCAAAATCAAAACTTGATTCGCTTATCTAATGCTTTGTGATTGTTGGTGCTTGATAACCTAGTCCATGGGATCGACATCCTAAGTACTACTCGATAAGCCATGCGCTTGCGTGAGTAGTTGTTAGTGATTATATTGAAATCACACAAAAGAGTAGAAGCTTACAATACTTATTCAAAGATAGATAGACACTACGTAACTTTATTGCATTAGAAAATGAAATATAATATATGTCGATATCAGATTCTAATTAAAAAATGCATATTTCATTTTACTCAAACAAAGTGTAATGAATTAGAAAAAGGAAGAAGAAATAAAAGAGAGAAATAACTCAACGGAGCTCAACTGGTATGTATATTCTGGATAAGTCTTTGTTAGAATCCTCAATTTTGATGATAGCCAAACCAGTATGTAATAGAAGTCCGATTAAGAAATAGATTGATTTGTATAGTTTTTGTAAGAAGTCTCGATATTGTATAGGTTAATCGACTAAGCATCGTAATAGAACATCTGATAAGATCAAGCTTTGATAGAAAGTCGAATCAAGACTTAAAACTTGTTGGTCCTGAGAAAGGCTGAAACAAGGGTTGTAGGGGTGAATGACCTTGTTCACTATTTTCAAAATCTACTTGAAGAAGTTGAATGCAAATGATTTGCCTTTTTTAATTAATTGTTTTTCAAAAGATTATATGCCACAAAGACAAAGTAAGATTCATGAAAATAAAGTGCGGAAATTAAAAGTGCGTAAAGATAAAGAGTATGAAAACTTATAGGATTCATGGTAGTGTAATCTTTAATCCTCTATTCTCCTCGTGATGATTGGAGAAATTCATTATCATGTTGTTTACACCAAGATAATAGTGTGGATTGTTCTTTGAAAACTCTCGAGTTGCTTCAAAGTCCGAACAATCACTCCTGCATGCTTCTCCCCAAACCGCTTCAATGATTCTCGCTCTTGCTATTCATTCAGAGTATCCTTTAATAGCTATCAATCTGGATACCCAAGAACCCGTAAATTCATAAAAACGATTAAGATTCTAAACTAGGCTAAAACGAATACTTATGAAATACGGAGATATTTATATCGATACATTTGTTTCACAGACCGATCACTTTTCTCTACTACGGCATGTTGAAAAGGTGAACGGATTGACCCTCGCCGTTGGTCCTTTGGAAAGGCTAACACACGCTAGAGGAGGGTGAATAAACTTGTCACTAAAAACTAGATTTTAATCTATTCAGTTCGCTAAAAACTTGTGTGGAGTTAAGATGACTGTCGAGTCTAAGTCAAAATTACTTATGCAAAATCGAGTCAACCGGCAGCTGATATAATTCTAGCCTTTTTCTTGATCTTGTTATTCTATGTGATACCGAGTGTGTAAAATCAACTCTCGTGAATGTCGGGCCAGAAAGTCGTGAGTTTGTGTAACAATCGGCCTCGTATCCGTGTAAACAATAATAAATGTTGTAATAATAAATAATGAATGTAAATGCATAAAGTAAATGAAACAAGAATTATAGAGGTTCCAGGTGTAATCATGTCAATCATCTCTTCCTCAGTAGTGTAGGAGAGAAAAATTCCACTGAACTTCTTGAGCCACTGTCCTTGAAGCGGTTACATATGCCTCTTCACCAACTACCACAACAAACACAACTTACCCGATCACGATATATAATCGTCTTGGCAAATCCTTCACCGATTGTTTATTAGCCTTGACCTTTGATTAAGAATCGTTAATGAGAATCAATAAATTGATTCTTGTTTGTGGTTCTTCAAAGTGTCTCGATTTTAGATAAATTCGTGTAGCTTGAACACTTGAAGAAACTCTTGATTGATCTTGTTAGCGCAGAGATGATAGCAATTGAATGAATGAGACTTTTGCACAAAAGGCTTGTAATCTTGTTAATTCGCTTGTATTTTAGTGTTTGATCCTTGGTGCAAAGAACTCTATTTATAGTGTAAGGTCCAACGCTCATCTTGCTTGTATTCGAATTGTATCAACGCTCATCTTATAACTACTATATTTTGTGACCGCTTTGACTTGTCAAGATTTCATCCAATAGAATTGCTTCTTTTACAACGCTCGATCAGATTTATCGCTTTTTTGATGATCGACTTATAAAATCGAAGTTTCTTATCGCTTTATATCGAAGTTTGTCGCTTGTCGCTTTTGACCGACTTGGAGCATTAATCGAGATTTTACTCTTCTTCGTATATCGTAACTCCGCATTTTTATCTCGATTATAATTGACTTAACCATAGTACACTATAAGCATATATCTTCTAAGAGTTCATTGTCCTTATAATCGAGTCTCGAGCCCTTAGTTCTTCAATCTTCTATAATCGAGTCTCGTGTCCCCGCCTTCTTTTTCAGATAAGCGAACCGAGTCTGCTCTCAATGAACTTACCTTCTTCGATTCCTGCCTTGGTGTAGTCTCGAGCCGGGCCAGCTTAGATGACTTGTCTTTCCAATTTCTTAGATGATTTCCAGCTTTCCTTACGACTCTCTAACTATTACAGGGCTTGTCTGATGTAACCTATACAAATATCGACTTTAGTAAAACTTATACATTCGGGCTTCTAGACATTTTTTTAGCTTTTCACTATAACAAATAAGCTTCAGACTTCATCATTGGGGTTAAAATAATTAATGAGTGAATACGATTTAATAATCATCAAAACATAAATTTTATTTCCGACACTCGATTGAAAATTACGTTGAACCTTTTCTTCTCAAACTTTTCTCCAGAGCAAAGACACTTTTTATCCTGAATAATGACGTGTCATAAAGGGGAATAAAGGAGAGGTTTCCTTTATAGGAAAAAGACCATAAATCCATATATTCCATTATTGAATCCTTTACTAAAATATTAGGGAAAATCACTCCACAATATTACCTTTTTACCATTACTAAAAATCGAGGTGTTACATACAAAGTCATCCACGACCTTTAATACCGACGGGCGCATGTCGCCTATGGTCCTATATATCCGACGCTGTGCAAGTCGCCATTGGCCTCAAACACCTATTACACCTTATTAAATATGCATTACGTACATTACGCCACGATCAGAATTCCTTCGGATTTTCGCCTACTTTAATGTGAGGTTACGCTCTTTGCCTAATGATGATACACCATATAAAAGGATCATTGTCCTCATTGTTCAAATACGCCACATTTACATATTGAACTCACGGTCTATGAAAATTTCTATTAACGAACCGACTTGAGAATCGATTGACTACTCGGAGAACAAACTCTGCGCCCTCTTACGCCTTGTTTGTTTCGTGATGCTTCTTGGGTCATAATTTGGAGGCACAATTATTTGATTATTCATTCACATTATACCTTGATGATTTACATTTTCGTCATTACTAATACATTTGGTTCGACGTGGTTCGAGATTGAATTAACTCAAATCGAAAGCTACATGACTCAGTCTCGAGTATTCACATACACAACTCATCAGTTCCCAAACATATTAAAATCTAGAATATATGTAAAAATTATATGCGACTAAGATGGTAGTACTATTATATTTCATATTTAAAATATATCAGTGACTTATATTTCATATTATAAATTGAGATATGAGTTTTTAGAAACAATGTTGTTGGTATCAATTATCATAATAATGCGAAAACAACATGCGAGTGATTTTTTCCCCGCGGAATAAAAATAATCACATAAATATATGTTGCTATTGTAAATAAATTCGTAGTATCAATTATAGCAATCACGGTGTCTGAAGTATTGTTGTGATATCAATATAATATCCCACTCGAAAAAAATCATTTAAACATTTACTTGAATGAGTTACGAGGAAAATTCTTGTATGTCGACTCCCATTTGTGGAGCTAGCACCTATGTTTCAATTTAAACCATTGTTTTCCATCACGCATTAAAATTTATCAAATGGGCTAACTCCTAAAATGAAGTTACTACGTTAGAATCACCTGTGTTCTTATTTCTTCATACACTTCTGTTCAAGACAGCCTCTAGGAATATAAATTTGAATGATAAAAGATGATTTAATGTTGTAGTTACACTTTTTGTCTTTAAATTGATGTGTAGGATTTCAATACCAAATATTGATTCTCACAGCAAAAAATATGTACATGTAATGTTTACAAACCGAATTACTAAAACATTGCCTCGATTTACATTCGACACAAACTTTAGGTGTGTAGTAGGTCCTTTGGGTTGAGGCTTAACTTTTTTTTTTTTTTTTTTAAATAGAGATTTTATTATACAACTATTATAACAATATTGTACCAAATAATCTTCGATATAATAGTAAATATAAAACATACTCGCCATTCATCCTGCACTATGTTTCATCCTATAGCCACATACACAGATTGGAGTGAGTGGTTGAATGTCAAAATCTGGAAGTTAATGCCTAAAACGCCTATCGACTATCATAATGCAATAATTTTTTTGAAAGGATTAATGCAATAGTATAAGACTCCCACCGCTTCCAAAATAATCAAATAAATACAAAAAGCTTTGTCTAAAATAAGTAAGACATAAACACTTTTCAATACAAAATTTAATGCACTTTTCCTTTTACTCATCTTTTATTTTTTCCATACACTCGCCTTAAATGTGACAAGATTATTTAATCCATTTTTGATAAGCGATTATTGTTTTTATCTAATCAAAATCAAAACAATTAATTACTACCTCCATCCTAAAATATAAGTTCATTTGGAGTTTTTCACACATATTAAATAAGTTGGTTAAATTGATTATGTGTCACAATTTTATTTAAAAATCTAAAATGACATTTAACCATTAGTAATGCGTGTAGTGAAAAGTGGTGGTAGATAATAAATGACGGTAAAAGGGAAAAATGTAATTAATGTATAATTTGCTATTTAAAACTGACTTACATTACGCAGATAAAAAATAAAAAAAGCTTAAACTAATTATATTTTACGTATGGTAGACTTTTAATCATGCTGCTTTCGAATCGACTCATTATTATCGCTAAACGGGCTAATAAATGAAAAGTGGCCGAATTTAATAATAAATTAAATGTAAGATAAAAATATAATAAATAATAAATTGATAATGCAAAATGATTTTTTTTTATGACAAATCAAAAATATGCGAACACATATATTTTGGACGGGGTAGCAAGATACATGTGGATTTTAGAAAAAAATTTAACTAAAGCAATCTATGTTCTCCCAATCGTGACCACTTATACCGTAGACCCGGCCAAATGGAGGAACCGGACCTGACTTAACCTAAATCCGCTGGCTTTAAACAGCTGCGGCTGCTGGGCGATTCGATTTAATCCTGGCTATTAAAAAACCCGTTACTCTAAGCCATTGGCTTGATTTTGAATTCCTGGCTGCTCTTCTGTCAGATCACTGCTTCGCTTACACTTCGCTTTTAAATTTCATAATTTTTTTTTTTCATTTTCATATAATAATTATTATTTTCACTACAATAACAAATTATAATTTTTTTCACTATAATTACTAAATGAATGTAATATATATATTTTTTAAACAGTTTTCTATTCGGTTTTAAAAAATATTAATATTGTGTTATTTTATTTATATATAAATGATGTTATTTTAAAAATTGTGTTATTTTTTAACGCTCAGACTTTGCATTTTGCTTCTACATTTTTTTATATGTAATCGTTGTTTGGATGACAACATATATAAATAAATCAAAGTTAACGTAGTTTCTTATTGCTTATTTTTTAGTCTTTTATTGTTTGTTGTAAAGGTTTTTATAGTAATTTTTATTATTGTTTTTTTAAAGTCTTTATAGTTTGTTTTATAATTTTTTTGAGTTTGGTTTTAAATATACGCTGATTATAAATGTTGTTTTATTAAATATTAGGTGAGATATATTGTGTTGTTTTTCTAATATGTAAATAATGTTATTTTAAAAATTGTGTTATTTTTTCAACGCCAGACTTGTAATTTTGTCATTTAATGTATTTTTATATGTAATCTAGTGCTATATGATGTTATATATAAAATCAAAGAGAACGTAGCTTCTTATTGCTTATTTTTAGTTTTTTAGTTTGTTGTAAAGGTTTTTATAGTAATTTTATTATTGTTTTTTTAAAGTCTTTATAGTTTGTTTTATAATTTTTTGAAATTTCGGTTTTGCAGATACGCTGATTATAAATGCTGTTTTATTAAGTATTAGGTGAGATATATTGTGTTGTTTTTCTTATATGTAAATAATGTTATTTTAAAAATTCATTATTTTTTCAACGCCAGACTTCCAAATTTATTGTTTACGTACTTTTTATATGTAATCTGTAATATGATATGACAACACATATAAAAATCAAACCGAACGTAGCTTTTATTGCTTATTGTTTAGTCTTTTATCTTATTGTTTTTTTTTTAGTCTTTTATAGTCTTGTTATATGTTTTTATAGTATTTAAAGGTTTTTGAATGTTTGTTTTATTGTATTCTTTTATAGATATATATATGTTATTGTATTTTATAGTTTCATACAATTTTTTGCAGGTTTGTATATGGTTTTTTTGGTGTTTTTATAGTTTCTTATAGCTTTTTTTTTTTAGTTTTGTGTAGTGTTGTTATGATTCTTTATAGGTTTTTATTGTTGTTTGTATTCTTTATAGTCTTTTTTAAATGCTTGTTTTATCAGAAGATTTTATAAGATTCTTACGTGCTTATATTTTATAGTTTCATATAATTTTAAATTCAGATCTGGGTTTTTATGGTTTTGTTAATAGTTTTCTGTAGTTTTTTTTTTAAGTTTAAAGTAGTAGGTTTTTATAGTTATTTTTAATAGGTTTTTATAGTTTCTATCGGGTTTTTTTTTATGGTTTTTTTAATAGTTTAGTTTTTAGTAGTATGTTTTTTATAGTTATTTTAAAATGTTTTTTTAATCTTTTTTATAGTTGTTATATGAATTGTAACAAATAATATTATCGCCTTACTAACAAGAATATTTCTACCTAAAATATGTGAAATTGCAGCTTTTATCGCCTTAATATTATGGTTAAAAACTTTTAGACCATCCTTTACACATAAATTAAAAATATGACATAAACATCTAACATAAAAAATTGACCAAGCAAAAGAGGTTCACAATATTGTGATAAGTCAATAAGAAGTATATATTGCTTCTAAAGATTGTCAAACTCAATAAAAACTTTGACCTTTAAATCGTGATTTTCTCAAAAATATCAACTAATAAAGATGAAATGTTAGATGATTACGTAGTCTATAAATAAACGAAAAGCAAGTAACATTTTTCGACAATCCAAGTGTTGTCAATCCAAAGACCCGACACGCCCAAATAAAAATTGTTGGTCCTCCTATCCTCCCAAATATCGGCACATACACATCTTCGTAATTTATTTTTCCTCCGCAAACTTTCTATAATAATATTTTGTCGCTTAATAAAAAAATTGAAATCCCTAGTAATCGCTGCACGAGTGATACGAGTAAAAGTCGGTTGCAAAGCCCTTTGTACGTGAATCTTCAAAATAGGATTATCGTGAAAGCTAAAAGGAAGACTCATCCCCGCAACATGATCCGTGGTTAGATCTCTACAGCTATCACGAGTGTAAATAAAGAGTGGATTAGTTACCTCCGCTGAGCTCGGCATGTTTAATGGTGTGAGAAGCGCCATCTTCCAATTTTTCCGGATGTTTACTTAAAATGTGACCCCCAAGATCGCTCATAACCACCGCATGTTTAAATTGGTATTTTTGGCCATAGAAATTGCACACCCCAAGAAATACTTTCCGGGTTAGCTAAAGCAATTTCATTAGTCCGAGGAACTTTGTGAAAAATTCCGTAAAAATTCTCGATGTTAACATTTTTTCTTGTGCTTTGATCGAACTTTCACCACCATCTAAATCGATCGACTCTGGAATAGAGTAGATCAACACTAGCACCACGCCGACTCCCACCACGCCCTCGCCTCAGACGGAAATATTCAGAATACATCATGCGATCATCATCAACGCCGACTTCATCATTATCTTCACCTTCGTTAAGGTTGATGTTAAAATTTTTAGGTTGAGACATTATATCGTCGTAATGACTATCAAATTCATCTTGATTGTAACCTCAAGGTGTGTCGAATCGAGGAATCGAAAATGTGATTACCGTGATAAGGTTCAGATAATATTGGGGCTTACAAACCACCAAAGAAGATCATCCGATTCGCACAACCGTAGTCATCACGGAAAGTAACATTTCGATGGCCTTCGTGTTGATGCACCTCTCTTGACATTGTACAAAATCTAAATTACATATAACGGTTATAAAAATTTAAATTAACTAACCGCTTTTTTACTTATAACTAAACCTAATCAAAGAACGACAAATCGTAACAACTTCAAATTTCGGTCTAAGAAAGTAAATTTGATTATAAAATTTAATTTTTTTTACACTTGCAAAAAAATTAGTTGAATAAAATACAAACCAAATTTACTTATAACTAAAATCGTATCGGGTCGATTTATTAAATCGTAACAACTTCAAAATCTAGATCGTAAAGAAATTTGATCATTGTTTTTAACAACCAAACAAACTCGATAATCAAAATTAAATTAATATAGCAGATGTAAGAATTGAGAGAGAAGACGTAGGATTTTTGAAATTAATAGGATAGTATTTATAGGAATTTTTTCAAAGTGTTAGGAGGAAAAAATTAAATAAATAAATAAATATATATATATATATATAGTATAAAGAGCTAATTCTTTTTTTCTGACAAAATAAATAAATAGACACACACATTTTTTAACTGTAAAAAGACAAACAATTTCAATGACAAAATACCTTTTTATTCAACTGATGCGCTTTCAAATGCAGTTTAACTTTCATCCGCTTCAAACATCGCTTTTGAATCGTTTGATATCTTCTTCTTTTTTTTTTTTTTTTTTTTTTTTTTCAAACATTCGTAAATTTTTTGATTTACAACTCCGATCATCGAAATTTTTCACCAAAATTCTTTTTTTTTTTTTTGCTTTTAATTTGAGCTCAAATACGATACTCCTTCCGACGATATTTTGGAAAGTCGAAAAAATATTTGTATTAACCGAGAGCTATTTATAAACGATCAGTGAATTTTTGATTTAGAACAATCGATCATCAAAATTGTTTCACCAAAGTTCATATTTTTTTTTATCTTCATTTTGAGACCGCTGCTTGATACCTTTCGACGTAGTATTTGAAAGCCGAATTTAATCGCGGCAGATTTACACTAACACGAGATCGTGACGTGACGATCAATATCGCGAATGTAGAATGATCGCAGAGTATCGTGATCGAGTGCGACGTGACGTGACGTGATCATTTAAGTCTTAATTCAAGTGACTATTTCAAAGGCACATATTTGGCTCATACGCGCTCATTTAAGCGCTTAATTTAAGTCGACCATGACACAATATCATATAAGCGCCATATAAGGCAAAAAAGACCTTCAACAAAATGCTTCTTGCATATTTTCCTCATATTTGCAGCAAAGAAGTAAAGCTCCAATCTTTGCATATCTCTCTTTAAATTATCGCAAATAATTGGCGGTAAATTAAGGCCCAAATAAACATCAAAATGGAAACCATAATGCAAGAAAGAATACCAAAAATAAAAGAACAATGGCAGTAAGAATAAAGCTTCAATCTTTACATATTCCACTCAAATTAACACCAACAACACTAGAATTCAACAACAAAAATAAATGAAAAGTAATACTCAAACTTTGTACAATTTTCCCTCAAATCAACACCCCATAATAGCGTAAAACAAAGAAATGGCAAACTAAAGCCCCAAAAAAGAAATGGAACAAAATATGCAAATTAGTAAAATAAGAGACTACTTCAAGCAGTAATCGTAATCAATTAAGCTTAATTCAAGTGACTACTTCAAGACACACATATCCGGCTCATAACGCTTCATTTAAGGCTTAATTCATGGACACAATATCATATAAGGCTCATATAAGGCATACAATATCACTAATAAGATTACATAAGCGCATACAAAGACGACGATCAATATCAATATCAATATCGATCGTGATCGTGACGACGACGTGACGCAACAAAGACGTGATTATCGATGATCATTGTCGAAACAAAGATCGTGACTCATTTAAGGCTTATTTCAAGTGACTACTTCAAGGCACATATCCGGCCTCTATAAGGCCCATTTAAGACTTAATTCAAGGGACACAATATCATATCTAGCCTATATAATAAATATGCAGAAGGCCGGGTTCTCGTAAAACAGTAAGGTAATCAAAACTCGATACAAACGAGTAATACAAAAATTAAATTTCCATCTACCTAAAATAACGTAAGACTTGAAAATACAAGTTATAAAACGCGATTCACGCTTTGAACTCGAGTAATGGGCACGTTAACAAACACTTACTCAAAGGATCCATATTCGATTCAAGAAATGTGAAAAACAGATCCAAACTATATATATATTCTATAAAAGTACAAGTAGATAAACTTATTCAAATGATCCATAATATATACATTTTCTAGATTCGTGTTCAAATCATTTATCTTCATTTCAAAGAGTAGTTTGCTCGGGCTTCCAAGTCAACCTTTTTCTTGTTTTCTGGCTTTTATTTCTTTCTTCGTGAGCTTATCTATCACAAATAAAGCACTAGTGAATATCGTGATAAGATCAAGTTCATACCATTTCATCCAGGTGAAACAACTACTAATTCAATTGCTCTGGTTGGCTACTATCTCCGATCACCACCTCTCCCGCTTTTGTGTGTTCACGGACACTTTTTCTATTACCAAAAAACGCCTTTTACATCATCCTTACTCGCCTCCAGTATAAGTTGCAACATGAGACATCCTCGGCCAGCTACAAGTTCTAACTTTATACCTCCAAAGACTTAGTTTGACTCAACCAAAGCCAAATCTGCTTGATTTCTCAACAATTATCCGCTTCAAGTTTATCGTAAAAAGAATTTGAATACAACCCAAGCATATAAAGGTTTCAAGAAATGCACAAAGAAGAAATTTTACACCAAGTGCAAAGAAATGAAAAAAGAAGGCGCAATTGTTCGTAAATTTCATTTATTTACTTATGTTGAAACAAAGTCCAATTCATATACATAAACGAAAAAAGAAGAAGAAGATAATTTATTTACTGGTTCGCTTGTCTCCATATCCCCGCTGGGGAATTCGACTTCGCTTCCGGAAGTCGCAACAGATCCAGGTAAATAACAAGGCATTCAAAATCCGTAGCTTCAATGAATGAGACGAGAGGAAAAGATATGAATTGAACTCATCTTCGAGTCCGCTGCCGAGACGGCGTGTGTTGAAATCCAAAGAAAGTAAGTCGGCGACAACAAGTCACGTGATTGAACGAGTTTTAATTGTGCAAATGATGAAGAATTGGGAGGAAGAAAACAGAGAAAAAGTAAAGGATTTTCGTGAGAGTTGTGGAGGGTATTTTAGTCCGAATTAAAATTATCATTCCTTATCAGCAACTTATAAATCGAATCGCGATTAATACTTTATTGCTTTTAAAATGGTGACTTTTACCTAATTTTTCCATATATATATAGCCGCTGGTAAAACTAGCCGCTGGACCGGTTCGCTCCGTTCGGGCCGGCCACCGTTCCAACCACCGTTCCGATCCAATTTCGGTTCAAAAATCACAAACCGACACTCAACCCGCCAACCGACGGCTCCACAAACCGCCTGCCTGGCTTTGTATCGACCTGCGTCTATCTATACCTAACTAAGCGAGCCACCGTCATCTCTCTTCAACATCTCCTCTTCGACGCCATCCCAACCCCACCACACCTTCAAAACTCTGAACCCTTGCATTGACCCCAATCACACCCACCCTTAACACGACCATTTCTTTTTTGGTTATTGGAGGTGGTTTCCTGCTACCTTATGCTGGTGGATTTCGCCGAGATCAAACACCCAATCAAAACAGGCAAACAACCCCATTTGATTGCACTTTGAACCGAGTTATCAGACAAAATTGATGTTTAAAGCGGGTACTCCGGCCAAAGCATTGGGTTAGAAGCTGTATTGTTAGTAAGAGAAGAAGGAGTGTAATTGAGATCGAGAAGAAAAGAGGGATTGAGTCGAACTAGTAGTGGTTGCAGGCGACACAGGACTTGCGACAAAGCCCAAGCATCTAGACGGAATCTGAGTCCATCATTTGTCTTCTCTAACAATCAGTAAGTCTTGTGTTCATATAAATTGAGGTAACTAAATGGATTCAATTTGCCTGATAGGGAAAAAGGCTAAAGGCCAACTGTTTCTTCCTGATGAACTAATTACAAATATTTTAAGTAGACTTCCACCTAAATGTAGCAAAATGTCGACTTGTTTGTAAGGGATGGAGAGATCTAACTTTGCCTCGTGATTTTGTAGACTTAATTTCAGAAATAGCATTCTAACTATTTTTGTTACAAGTCCTAGGGTCTATTCTCTGATTAGACCTCTTTGCGCTCGATATGTGGTGGGAAACGAAAATGATTTATAGATTTCTTTTATTCCGGAAAGTTTCTAACACATCTCGCCCACTATGTTCTCAAGGTGGTCTTATTGTCTTACAAGATAACCCTTTATCTTACCTGTAAAGAAGTAGATTACATTATTCTAAACCCTGTCATGCCCTTTCATGAATATGTTAGGATAACTCTTTCCAAAGAACTTTGGAGAAGCAAGATATATGGGGTGTATTTTTCATCCTATATTGAAAGAGTATTGCTCTTCTTTGAGGATAGACGATCAGACTTTCGCTGGTATTTGCCAAAACAGATCCTCGCATAAAATTTTAATTTAGGTTCCAATCCATCTTTGCGAATTTGATTAGTAATCCGGCTATTGACAAAGATATGAAACGGGCTACAAATCCATTATTCATCAACAATTGCCTTTATTGGTTGCTTGAGTCTACCTAAGAATTCAGCATATAGTGGCCTGAATGATATCATGGAATTCAATACTATAAGTTTAAGAATTCAAGGTCATACTTGTCCCGCCTCCTGAATATCTGAGTGCAGATACCACCAAACACGCTTATTAAACATCGATATTCTTTTCCTGTTGATTTTTCCAAGAAAATCAACATATGGAGTTTGAAGATCGAGCAGAGCAATTGTGGACCACCACTGAACATACGCTGTTAAGCCGGTAAAATTAGTTCGTAAGCACGCCGTGTAATCGCTGTTGTGATGGAAAGCTAGCTCTTAAAGTGACAAAAGAGGAAGTCTCCTTGTTTGCAACCTTATGGAAGGAACGTGAAGAACTACCAGAAAAGGAAGTATAAGGATGATGTATTTTTCTGTCACATCAGATGAGTTTGGTTTCTAAGTAATTGCAAACCACAATAACCCTAGACCTAGACGAGAGGGTGGGGGTGGCATGAGTCAAAATAGCCTATTTAGTAAGGGCTGAGAAATGTTGCAAGGGGGAATTGTTGTATAGTTAGACATCAGTGGACTGAGATGGTTGGATGCGTAAAAGACAACATACTTTACGCGATACTCCAACTTCCGTGATGGCACCAAGACAGATATTCTCTCTTTTCAGTCGCTTTGTTCAGCTGTTTTTGTCAAATAATTCCTCATGCTTTCAGCATTTTCTTATCTAAGTATTTAAGATCTATTGTAACCAGAATTGCAGCAGTCAAAATGTATTATCCCAATTTTCTAGTTTGGTCAATTAAATTTCTTCCTGTTTAGACTGCTCCATATGTTTGTTTTCTCTTTAATTTACTGTTAAAAATCTTGCTGTGACATTTGTTATTGGAGTTCTGATCCTGACTCAATCCATGACTAAAGACACTTGGCAGAAATCACTAAAGAGCAGGTTTGTGTCAGACCCATTATTTATTTTATTTATCCTGAGTACCATTGTTTACGCCCTTAACGGTCATTTTAGGTCATCTAGTTGTTGAAGGTCGCCTGGCTTTACGCCTGTTTTATTAAGGATTTTGAACAATTATGACCGTAATCACTTCAATAATACTGGGAGTCGGCAAGAGAGGAGTCAGAGTTGACAGAATCATCAGATTCAAGTATATTCCCTAATGTAACTTGTGTTCAAGCTTTCAGCAAATTATTAAGCAGCATACCGGGACACTAATTCACGCTTTTAAGATACTTAATATGTGGAGTGAGCTTGAAGTCTTGGGATTGTAATATATAAACAACACCTTTGTATACATCTTTGATCCAGCATTCAATATCAACGCTTTTCTTTACTAGCTTGGCTTTTTGTCTATGGATACGCCAATACTTTCTCTATGTTGTTTTTGGAATTAATAGAATCCAAGCTACTTCAAGTTATTAAGGCAGATGATGATCTGACACATGAGCACCACAATGATAATTTGTGATTTTGGTCTTACTTGTGTAATATCTAATGAGGTGACACAAGTCTGAAGCGATTGTCTTGCTAGTGGACTGCAATGTCGCACTTCGGTCCCTAGCATGGTATTTATTGGCCTACATTTGACCTTAGTTTGAGGATTGAGAACACATGCCCTGGCCTTTGATGCTTTAGATAGATTCATTCAATCAGCTAAAAAGGAAAGGGTAGTGGATATGTGTATGCATTATAAGGAGCAAGCTTATGAGGTGAAAGAGCTGATGGGCCTTCCATTTTAAATATATCAATTGATGTTTGTTTGGCCTGAATTTGATATGTTGTTTAGAATTAATTGAATCCAAGTTACAACTGGTTATCATTGCTGATGATGATTTCTACACTTGAGTACTCAAGTGATAGCATGTGATTTTTGGTCTCACTTGTGTATCATTCAATGAGGTGACACAAGTCTTTGATAATGTCTTGCTAACGGACTGCAATGTCGCATTTTT
>CM047810.1:69833993-69839609 GCA_026214975.1 Gentiana macrophylla
CAATCAAAATAAGAATGTATCACTGACTACCCTAATTATCCAATGAATGTCAATTCCATTATCGAAATATATAATCAAAATTAATCATTTCTCTACCCTGAAAATGAACATACTACACTACGCTAAAAATCGAAAATTTTTAACATTAACAATATTAATAAAAATTGAAAATTCATAACATTAATAAAAATCCAAAATTTATAACATTAATAAAAATCGAAACATTAACAATCGAAAATGCACATACTACACTACGCTAAAAATCGAAAATTCATGTGAACAAATAACAATAAAAACAAACACAATAAATAAATTTTTTCAAACTTAAGTAAATGCTTACTCATTTGTTTAAAAATACAACTCCGGTGAAATAAAACAACGCAGCTCAAAAGGTTAAATATGGTTTTTTTTTGGGGTATCAATGGTGAATTTTTGGTGTAGCAATGGTGATTTTTTTTGGAAGCAATGGTGATTTTTTTGTGTGATGAAACGGTGAAGACAAGAGTAGGTGAAGAGAGTAAATAAGACATTGATAAGGGTTTCAAAATGGATGAAACCCGTCCAAATTTGATAAGGGTCCGTCCATATTTGGACGGTGCGTCCTCTGTTTGGACGAAGAGACTAAGTTAGACCGTCCAAATTGGGACGGTTTTAGAGCTTTGGACAAAATGGACGGAAATTGTAACGACCAACTCCCTGCGTTTCCTTTCCTTTTCTCTTCTCTTTTTTTTTAGAATTATTTTGTATAAAAAAAATTATGGGTTGTGACAGAAACCGTCCAAATGTTGGACGCCCGTCAAAAAATGGACGGAATTCTTCCCAAGATGGACGGTGCATCCAACATTCGGACGGTTTTCGTCTATTTTGTCCATTCAATTTATTTGGACGAAATACATCCAAATATGGACGGCTTTGACTGTATTTGGACGATTTCATCCAAATTTGGATGGTGAACTCAAAAATGTCATAATCATCCGACCAACAAAAATTGTCAGAGGATAAAAGGGCTGATTTTCCAATTTCTCGGATGCTGGTTGAGGAGACATGGCGGTTGTAAGTTCTAATTAATGGAGGAGAGAGTAAAGAGGAAGGAGGGAGAGAAAGGAGAAAGCAGCGGTGTGTTAATATTTTATTATTTTGCTTTCTATCTTAAAGAGAATGGAGAGAGAATCCAATTTGATTTTAAATAACTGATCGAGATCGAATGAAACGAATAAATAACCAAGTCTTTCTTGTTCTAGGATTACAGAGTGATCTTGGTTATTGTAATAATGGATGAACTTAATGAATAAGATGCCTACGTATCCAAGTATATACTTGGAATCAAGTCCAACCGTAGTTCAAAGCGGTTACCGCGGCGATGGGATTAATGGGCGGTTATATAACTCTCACGCCTCACGTTCGGTCATAATCGCTCTTTATTCCAGGCGGTGCGCTCTCCGATCTGCTTCCTCTCGGTCGGGGACTCGCTTCGCCTCGATCGGACTTCTTCTTCGATCGAGGACACCTCGCCTGATCAGCTTGCTCCTTCCGTCGTGGGGATCTCCCCGGCCTGATCAAATTATCTCTTGGTCGCGTTAGTACCCAGATCGGGTACAGACTACGTTTCTGTTCGCCGGTTCGCTTTGCCTCTTTGGACACGTGGACTGATCCGGTTCACCCTTAATCAAAGCCCCCCAGATCTTAATCGATCTGGCCTGACATTTAAAAGGTTTAAGATCTGAAGTTCAAAGTCGCTCCACGTGTACCGTCGAGATGGCTTGTCTACCTTTGCCTTGGTTATCTCAAACGCCACCATAAATGCACACGCTTTTCTTTCCAATCGATGTGTAGCTCAAA
Organism: Gentiana macrophylla; assembly: GCA_026214975.1. Classification (NCBI taxonomy): domain Eukaryota; kingdom Viridiplantae; phylum Streptophyta; class Magnoliopsida; order Gentianales; family Gentianaceae; genus Gentiana; species Gentiana macrophylla. The sequence continues at coordinate 69,835,833 of CM047810.1, forward strand.
CGTCCCATCCTCTAGTTAAAAATTATTACACCTATTAAACTCTGTAACAACCATCATTATTTATAGAGGCAAACGTCAGATTTGGTGGATTTGCTCTTCGATTTGCAAGTAAGTCTTTCTTCCCTTTTATTAATCTTTTTTTACTCCATACGAATCCAGACCAGCCTGAAATATCCAACCCCGGCGAAAATCCCCTTTTTTCTATTCTTCCTCCTTATCTGATTACTTCTATTGTTCCTACTCTTGTCAAATCGCCCCCAACTGAGTATAACATATCTGGCTTATCCGCGCCCATAAGAGCATTGAGAAGGACCTACGAGACTAAGAAAATGATGGCTTGCCACGCAATCGACTCTACATTGAAGGATTCGGATATCACGGACATCCAGTGATAGGTTTGGGATAAATAAGAACACTTATGCTCCTATCCGACTGCACTGGAAAGAGCGCCGATGCTCCTCCTGCTTTGGATATTGCAATCTTGCTTACAAAGAACGGTTTGAGTGCGGCCTTAGGTTCCTCTTCCTCCAGCTTCTCTTGAAATACTCCGATATTATGATTTGGGGCTTGGTCAAATAGTTCCCAATAGTATAAGGGCCATTACTTGGTTTTTGATTTGGTGTAGGTGCTTTGTGACCCCTTCACTTTAATACTTTTTAGAACCTTTTACCAATGCAAATAAGTTAAGAAGAACCACTGGCCGGTATCGCTTGCAGCAGGAGAACGAAAATTTGAGTGGTGTCCGCTTGATTAAGAAAATGCACCAGTCTTTTACGATTGGAAGAAACATTTCTTCTTCATTAGGCACAACACTATTAGGGATCTGCAGGCAAATGGAACACTTCCGCTAAGAATAGTGACGTGCTAGAGAGCAAAGAGGGTAAGAAATTGTTAAAGGATATCAATGAATCCCGATATATCCGGTCTGCAAACAATCTGATTCTAATCTGATTGATGCTGCTTATTTGGAGAATGCTGGCCCATAACCTTATGTTGAGTTATCAGAGGAGAGATATAATTTAAGTAGGGTCTCTTATTTTGTACATTTATATTTTTCTTCGTGACATGTTTTTAATTTTTGTTGGCATTTGCGGTGGCGAGCTTCACCGATATTGTCCAAATTGCCGCGATGAGGCTTCACCACCCAAAGGTCGAACGCATCCGGTCCCGTTGCCCATCCAGATGTACTGATCAAACCGCCAAGCATGTTGATGATCATCCCATCGAGCCTTCGGTTGAGGCAGATCCTGGCGGCGACGACTCGAGAGACCAATGACTTTCAGATTGTTTCTCATAATGCTTTGGTAGAGACTACGACTAAGACTAGGCGTGCTTCGAAACGTATTAGATCTCAGGATCACGCTGATGGAGGTGCTGAGACCTCGGATCGACACCAGGGAGAAAGATATGATTGGAGAGAGTGGTCCAATCAGGATTTGTCAACATTTGTAAGTGTTTTCTTCACAAGTAGTGTTCTATCTTTTTTAGATAACACGTCTTTGATCTTGCTTCTGTATTCCTTTTTAGGAGCTAAAATAGGTAAAGAGATCCCGTCCAGGCTAAGATGTTCAGGAAGGTTGAGGAAGACTCGCCTACTCTCTGTCCGAATGGAAGGCCAAGTATGAAGATTTGCTTGAACACCTCTGCTTCTTTGAGAAGATGGCTTTATCCGATGAATTGAAAACCAAAGCGTAAGAGTTCGGACCCGGCCTTGCATATCACGCTAACTGTGATCAAATCCGACTTGGAAAAGATGGAAGGCACTCTTGAAAATGAGAGGGATAGTCTGAAGAGCAGGTTGCCTGAGCACATTGCTGAAGCCATTGCCAATTATAGGAGGTCAGATGAGCTAGCCGATAGCATCAAGATGTTATTTGCCCCAATCATCTGGTTTGGGTACTCCTTTGCCATTGAGGACATGAAAGCTGTTGGTCTCCATGTTGATGCTACCAAGCTTTCCCATGCGGTGGAATAAAGCGATGGATCTCAAATCTATGAGACCCGATTCAAGGAGTTCGAGATGGAGTGGACTGGTCTCCAAATATGGCAAGAGGCCTCCACCTCGCCAGATCGGCTCATCATCTCGCCTCAAATTCCCCAAGTTCAAAGTGAAATCGTTTAGCCTATCCTTCATTTCACCTCGACATCAAATATTATGTTTTGTTGTTGTTGCCTTTCAATTTTGCTGTCTTTTAGAAACTTCTGAAATTTTGGTGCCCTTGGCATTATTTGCAATTTGTATGACATGTTTTGATTCTTGCAACATAATACATAAGTTTCCTTTTGTGCCTTGTCCTTTGTGCATTGTATTTGTGCCTTGTATTTGAAATCGTTGTGCCTTTGTTCCCCCCAACATGACATGTGATTTGCTATGCAGCATATGTCATACTGTAATGAATTTCCTCATTTTAGGAACTGCCGACCTGACCTGAGGTCTAGAAGTTAACGACCTGACCTGAGGTTTAAAAATAGTCTGATTTATCAGACTTAATGCGTCATTCTTTTTTTTAAGATATATTGACCTGACCGGAGGTCTAGAAGTCATGACCTGACCTGAGGATCAAACTGGTCTGACCTGAGGTATAGAAGTTGTGACCAGACCTGAGGTCTTAAGATGGTCTGATTTATCAGACTTAACGTGTTTTCTCTTTTTAAGAGTTATGACCTGATATGAGGTCTAGAAGTTTATGACCTGACCTGAGGTCTTAAGATGGTCTGATTTATCAGACTTAACGTTTTTTCTCTTTTTAAGAGTTACGACCTGACCTGAGGTCTAGAAGTTTATGACCTGACCTGAGGTCTTAAGATGGTCTGATTTGTCAGACTTAACGTTTTTTCTCTTTTTAAGAGTTATGACCTGACCTGAGGTCTAGAAATTTGTGACCTGACCTGAGGTCTTAAGATGGTCTGATTTATCAGACTTAACGTTTTTTCTCTTTTTAAGAGTTATGACCTGGCATGAGGTCTAGAAGTTTGTGACCTGACCTGAGGTCTTAAGATGGTTTTTCTCTTTTTAAGAGTTTAACAATAGAAACATAATTACAGCAATTCAACATAATCAATGACTTAAAATAACTCATAGTGCATAATAGTCTTACAAAATAAGATGATAATTACTTGCCTTAAACATAAAAATTCTTCAAATTAATTGCATTCCAGCTTCTGGGAAAGGTTTTCCCTTTACTATCAGCCAATTGGTATGCTCCTTTTCCTTGCACTTTAATGATTTGATAAGGACCCTCCCAGTTAGGACTGAGATTTCCACTTGGTTCCTGCCTGCTGACCTCATTTTTGCGCAACACCAGATCACCAATCTTAAAATAGCATTATTTCACCCTGGAGTTGTAATATTGGGAAACTTGTTGCTTATACTTAGCCATTCGGATCAAAGCAATATCTCTTTTCTCTTCCAGTTCATCCTTAGTGTGCCTTATTTCTTCTTCTTGGATCTGTTCATTATGTAGCGCTGTTCTTGGGGATGGCAATCCAATTTCTGCTGGAATAACAGCTTCACATCCATAGGCCAATGAGAATGGAGTTTCATGTGTTGACACATTTGGGGTAGTCCTATAAGCCCAAAGAATGTTTGGGAGATGTTCTACCCAGTGCTTTCCCTCTTGCTCAAATTCTTCTTCAAACCAATCTTGATCTCGCTCATAGTTTGTTCCACTTGACCATTTGCTTGTGGGTGACCAACAGAGGTGAAATGTTGTTTTATGCCCAGCTCTGTACACCATTCCTGAACTCCACTGTCTTCAAATTGGGTACCGTTGTCTG
>CM047810.1:69839709-70065765 GCA_026214975.1 Gentiana macrophylla
GTGGCCCGACTATGCGAACCGCCCTTTGCTTTAGCCTTGTTTGCCTCTTGGGATCGCTCGGCTCTTAGCTTGGACCTTTGGCCCGACTCAGTGAACTGCCTCTATGCCTTTGCATTCATCGCCCATTAGGCTAACTTTGCTTTGGCTTTATCGAGATGTCCGACTCATGGATTTCTCTACTGTATTCGATTGTTTTGCCTTTAACTTTTCTCATTACATTGGACTTGTATTGTTTTGGCTATAAATCCTAACAAACACAGAAAGCATCTCGAAAAAATTCAAATTGATTAGAATACTCATAAAATTGTCTCATGGACTTATTACAAGATTTAGAATTGAAAGGTAAACGAGTTCATCAAAGTAAAGCTTATCTCAAACATAATATTTCCTCGTGATTGTTGGCATGCCAATGTCGAGGAACGATGAGTTCCATCTCGCCTCGACTGTTGATAAGACCCTTTGGGGTGGACTTTCAGATCCGATAAGGTCCTTCCCACCGGGTTAATTTTCCGGCCGCCTCGTCGACTTGCTTCATTCTTCCTTAGAACCAAATCACCGACCTTGAAGTATCGATGCCCGACCCTCGAGTTGTAATATCGAGAGATCTTCTGCTTATACCTTGCCATTCTCGGGCCGAGGCTATCTCCTTCGCTTCTTCGACATTGTCCCTTTCTTGTCGGAGTTCGGGATCATTTGTCTCCACCTTGTAGGCCAGAACTCGAGGAGAGGGAACTCCGATCTCGGCGGGAATCACCGCTTCACACCCATATACCAAAGAAAAAGGAGTTTCCCAGGTGATGAATTAGAGTCATTCTATATGACCATAGGATGCTCGGAAGTTGTACTTGCCCAATCTCGACCTTCTGCCTCTAGTCTCTTTTTTAGACCCAGCTTGATCTGTCGATTAGTTTGCTCGACTTGACCGTTTGCCTGTGGATGAGCTACCGAGGTGAATCGTTGGTCGATACGGTATTCACTGCACCATTCTCTGACTTTACGATCTTTGAACTGAGTACCATTATCCGAGATCAGAGCCTTAGGGATCCCATACCTGCACAAAATGTCGACCCACAAGAATTTTTTGATGGTTGCAGCTTTGATGTCGGGTATAGCATTAGCTTCGACCCACTTCGTGAAGTAATCTACAGCCACGACCACATATTTAAGATTTCCCGGAGCTCGAGGTAGGGGTCCAACGATATCGACTCCCCACTGATCAAATGGCCATGCTGACGAGATGACATTCATATCTTGCGCTTGTTGATGGGAGATATTATCATGAATCTGACAAGTGTTGCATTTTTGGACAAGATTATTCGCATCTCGTTGCATCGACGGCCAAAAATACCCAGCTAACTTGCATTTTCGAGCTAACATTCTAGCCCCGCAGTGATTTCCACATGCTCCTCTATGAATTTCTTCCAAGAGATATTCACCTTCGGTTTCAGATACACATCTTAACCATGGACTTACAAAAGATTTCCGATATAGGATGTCGTCGAAAAACGCATATCGAGTGGATTGTAGTCGAACTTTTCTAGATTGTACCTTATCAGATGGTAGTATTCCGTCTTTGAGGTAAAGAGCGATCGAGTCCATCCACGTGGCCTGCTGAGTAATCGGCTGGACCTCTGTCTAGATGTAACTCCTATCGGTCAGTAACTCGACTAGAACCTTCTTACTTGACATGAAGTTTGAGGCCAACTTGGAGAGCGATCGGCTCTCTTGTTCTCGACTTCGGGAACTCCGCCAATTGAACTGTCTTGAATTTTGGTATGAGGCTTTGGACAACTGCTAAGTAGTTCTTCATGGTTTCTTCCTTAGCCTCATACTCTCCCTTCACATGATTGACCACTAATTGCGAGTCACTGTAAACCGTCAGATCTTCGACACCCAGCTTCAACGCGAGCTTTAAACCAGTAATCATGGCTTCATACTCGGCCTCGTTGTTCGTCGCCTTAAAGTCGAATCGAAGGCGCTTTGGGAATTCCTCGCCTTCGGGCTTACTGAAGGAGTCCTGCTCCTGCTCCCTCCTTACTCGATGCTCCATCGACTTGGAGAGTCCACTTTTCCTCTGGACCTTGTTTTTCCTGATCGAGTTGGACGGAGATCCCTTCAGCCAAAAAATCCGCCAAGGCATGTGCTTTTATCGCAGTTCGAGGGACGAACTCGATGTCGTACTGGGCCATTTCAATCACCCATTTTGCCAATCGACCTGAGGTGTCGGGCTTTGCCAATATTTGCTTTAGTGGTTGGTCAGTGACTACCACAATGGGATGAGCTTGAAAATAGGGCCTCAACTTTCTCGAGGCATGAACAAGACATAATGCTAACTTCTCGGCTGGCGAGTATCGGACCTCGGGGCCATGTAATGCTTTGCTGACGAAATATATCGGTACTTGCCCATGTACCCCTTCTCGAACCAGAACCGCACTCACTGCTTCCTCGCATACTGCCAAATAAACCAACAACTTTTCCCCTTCTCGAGGAGAAGTGAGGGTAGGTAACTCTGATAAATAAGCTTTCAACTCTTCAAAGGCTGTCTGACATTCATCATCCCAATGAAAAGGACTGGCCTTTCGGAGTATCTTGAAAAAGGGTAGTGCACGCTGTGCGGATCTCAATAGAAATCTGTTGAGAGCTTCCATTCGACCCATGAGCCTTTGTACTTCCTTGATGTTTCGTGGTGCGGGCATATTCTTCAGTGTATCAATTTTATCCGGGTTCGCATGAATCCCGGCCCTTCAAATCATATAGCCCAAGAACTTACCCGACTGACTCCAAAAGTGCACTTCTTCGGTTTAGCCTCATCTGTGTTTCTCTCAACACTTCAAAAACCTCTCGAGCATCGACTGTATTGTCTCATAGATCGACTCTTGATAAGCAAGTCGCCTACATAAACTTCCATGCATCTTCCAATTTGTCTTGCAAATATCTTGTTGACTGCCCTCTGGTATGTTGCCCCAGCATTCCTTAATCCGAATGGCATGGTCACATAGCAGAAGGTGCCGAATTCTGTGATAAACGCTGTTTTTTCCGCATCTCGAGGATCCATTAAAATCTGATGGTATCCTTTATATGCATCTAAGAAACCAAAAACTTCAAAGTCGATGGTCGAATCTACTAACCTGTCGATTTTAGGCAATGGGTATGAGTCTTTTGGGCACGCTTTGTTCAAATCTGTAAAGTCCACACACATGCGCCAACTACCGCCACAGCTTGACTAAAACCGGTTAGCTAGCCATTCGGGTATAATACCTCTTTTACTATCTTGGTCGCTAGCAACTTGTCGACCTCTAACTCGATAGCCTCTTTAGTCGATCCAACGCAAAATTTCTCTTTTTCTCGCTTGACTCGGCTTTTTAGCCTGGTCAATCTCGAGCTTATAAACCGCGATGTTGGTGGACAAATCCCGGCATGTCGCTGGCTTTCCAGCAAAGATGTCTCTGAACTCGATCGTAAGCTCGACCAAGAGTCGCTTTTTCCTTCTTTGGGATCCAAATCCCGACTTGCACACATTGATCGCCCTCTCCTCCCGTAGTCGGACATTTTCAATCGCATCACCGGAGACCCAACTCTTCTCCTCTTCTTCCTCCGAATCGCCTCGATTAGACTTGTTGAACCGCCATCTTCCCATTCATGACAACAGAGTTACAACTCCGAGCGACTTCAACGCTCTCCTTTTACTGTGGGGAACCGCTCTAGTGGGAAACTTCATACTATTATGAAAAGTCGATATGATAACACGCAAGTCGTAAGAGCGCAGTCGCCCTAGGATAACATTGTACGCAGAGGGAGCCTTGACCACTACATAGCTTAATTCAAGTGTCCTTCCTTTCGCCCATCCCCAACCGTCGTGAGTAACTTTATCGAGCCCATGGGATGGACTGCTTGCCTTGTAAATCCAAACAGGGGAGACGCTATGGGGGCTAGATCCTTCTCTTTCAACTTCATCGCTTGAAACGCCGAGTGATATATGATGTTCACTGCACTCCCGTTATCGATACAGACTCTCGATACACGGGCTCAGCTAATAACTGCCTCAATAACTAACCTTTTGCTATGACTCCTCGACTTGGGGATATCATCTCGAGGGCCGTATCCGACTTCTGTCGTGAATCTGAGCTGTTTGCGCTCTCTCGAGCTACAAGCTGGCTCTTCACTAGTCCGCTTTATCACTCTCACCAGACCAAAGATTGTGTTGACATAGTTAATCGGTCGATTATCTTCATATCTATCTCGACCAAAATTCTCTCTCGTTGTTTCCTTCTCGACCCGGGATCGATTCCTCCGAGGTGACCGATCCTTCGCCTCTCGACATCTCGACCTCGGTTCTTGTCTTGATCGGAGTTTTTCCTCTTAAATTCTCCACGCCCGGGCCCATCATACCGAGATCTCGCCAACAACTTCGCCTAGCTTTCCTTCCTCGAATGCAGACGCCGATATCTCTCTTCGTGTCGATACAATCCTCTCGCTTTATGGCCTATGTCTTCGTGAAAATCACATTTGCTTGCATTCCTCTTTTCCCGAGGCTTCTCAACGGTGGCGGTTTCTCGCCAAGTTTTTTGAAAGCATAATCGACAACACCTCGGATCGAGGTCGATTGAGTGGGATAAAGTCTTTATCACGTGAGGGTCCCTTCTGCCCCCACGGTCCGAGGTGGACGTGTCGATACGGTCCCAAATCGATGGCTTGCTTTCGACATCCCGCCTCTTGACTCGATTCCTGCTCGACCTCGGTGTCCTTCTTGATTCCATCCATCGGATTGGGTGTGCCGCCGCACCGCTTCTTCCCTTGACAGTAATCTATGCACCACATTGACACATTCGCCCATGGTATGGGGAACGCCTCTGCTCAACTTCATGTACAACTTAGTATTACGCAGCTTCTACGAACGATGTGATCGTAAGTCGGTCATCTCGCATCCTTGACTCGCATGGCCTCGAGATTAAACCTCTTCAAATACTCCATTACTCGCCTCATCTTTTGTCGCTTCACGCTCATGAGGTGCGTGGCACTCAGATGAAACTTCTTGTTGACTATAAACGATCTCGAAATTTCGAGCGAGCATGGCAAAATCGAGATCGACCCTGGTCGTAGCTTCGTGAACCATTCTCTTGCTCGACCTACGAGTAGCGTCTCGAATGCCCGACAACAAGATTGCATCGGGTGCCCCATCCAACCTCATTTGAGACAGATACTGTGGAGATGGTCCTCCGGTCGGTGGTGCCATCATAAGGTTCTATCTTTGGTATCTTAAACCCCTTTGGGTTTAGGAAAGCTCTCGATCTCTTTCGTGAAGGAAGACTCGAGCCACAAATGACACCGACTCTTTCCCAAAATTGCATTCAACTCCTCCTGGCACCGCTTTGTCGCTCTCCTCTCTGGTGTTTTTGGTGGATCTCGCGTCTCTTCCTTTCCACCGAGCTGATGATGCGCTTATTTCTTCCTCGTGAGTCTGCTTAGGTTTGTCCACAACTTCTTTCTCGTCGCCTTCCGCCATAGCTTTTTTCTCGGGCGGCGCCCGCTTCTGCGCGCCGTGAATCGCTTCGGCGATTATCTCCGACATTACCTCCAAGTCCGCCGCTAACCGATCCGCAAGCGTCCGATATTCTCGAGCAAGAGCTTGCTTTTCCGGTTGGTGGGTTTCGACAGGTTTCAAAGCTTGATCTTTTCCCCTTGTTTTTGCCGAGGATCGTCTTTGACCGCATCCAATGTTGGATCCTCTTCTCTTGCATATCGTGGGTCGGTCGGCTCGTTCATCTGGGAGCCTTGATCAACTGCTTTGGATGTGGTTTTGGATGCAGTTTTCTTGGGAGGCATCATGTTCTTGAGTATTCGATCAATAGACGGCCCTCCTTCTAGCGCCAATGACGATGACAAAAAATGTCACCTTAAAGATTTGAGCCCTAACCTAATCTAGTGATGAACACACAAGAACCCTAATGCCAAAAAGAGGAATGAGGTGGTGGATTTTTAGGTTTATGGCCGAGTCCAAGACTCAGATCTTGGATTCCCTACGATCTCGCTCGCTCCAGAATCAAGCCTTACGTAGTTCCCGGAATGGGTATTTATAATGACAACACTTGCCTAAACCCTATGGTTAAGTCGGCTTATGTTATTGTCACCTTTACCCTTAAATGGGCCTTGACCTCGCCCAAGCTACCGCTAGTAATGGGCTTAGTAAGCTGATGCGGACTCTGTCCTCGATGTCGACTGCAGGTGATCGACTCGGGACTCACCGCCCTACATTGCTAGCCGGTGCGGACTGAATGTCCTACACTGCTCGGTACTCGATAGTCGATAGTCGTAGCCTGGCTTTGATATGATGGCCTTGGCCTCGAGCCTGGGCAACGACATGGATGTACTGATGTTATTTATAGTGTGATGACCAACCGATAGACGACACGTGGGGGGAGTGAAACCCCGTATCGTCAATCATCTTGTGATTTAGTAAGATTTCTCAATCACTGAATTATATGAGAAACTCAGATTAAATCGGTCCAGTCCTGTATGACTCTCATCATATATAAATGCCCCACATAGACAACCAATGTCGACGGTCCGGATAAGACGGTCACACCATAAAGTGTTCTGGGCGCATTAATGGTGGTTTAATCAATTGACCCTATACTTTGATTAAGTTCACCACGGACTAACAGTTCAAGTGTATCACCATAAACTTAATCCTCATGTGTGTCACACACTTAGTTATATGGCTACATTTGATACGACTTAGGGTTTTCAGTAGTGTATTACTTACAAGCACGAATCAAGTAATAAGATGAGAATAAATCTGTCATTTATTAATCATAAAAACAATTATATAAATTGTCTTTCGGGCGCTACTTCCAACAATCTCCCACTTGCCCGTAAGGACAAGCAACAATTGTCTTTCGGGCACACTATATCTAACAATCTCCCATTTGCCTGTAAAGACAAGCAATGATTGTTTTTAGAGCACCATACCTTTATTCTTTCTATCCACAACATTCTCCCACTTGCTCTAAAGTAGATGATACATATCTCCCAATTTCGTACCCGCCAAGCGCTTATTAGTGACACTAGATGCCACACGGCTTGGTAAACTGATCAGCTAGGTTGTCGGTTCGAGGCGATCTTTAGGACCGAAACGTTGCATGTTTGCACGATCTGTCTGAACAGGTGGTACTTTCTCTCAATATGATTTTGACCTCTTGTGATTACGAAGATCATTTGCATGAGCTACCTCTCAACTTTTTTCACAGTAAAATGGTATCAGCTCATCGAGACCTGGAATCACTTCCCGATCCAACAAAGTACTTCTCAAGCCACACTGCCTCTTTAGCTGCTCCGAAAGTTGTTATGTATTCGACTAATAGATTCAAATTGGCAGTGCTGAATTGCTCCAGACTGTAGCTCCATCACAATGAGTAAACAGTGAGTCTGAGATCGATTCACGATCATCCTTAATTCGACAAAAAATCAGAATTAGTGTAGTCAACGACACTCAGGTTCGCACCCGAATGCACAAGCATATGATTCCTCATTCTCTCAAGATACTTGAGGATGTACTATACTGCTTTAAACTTCTGAATCCAAGACTCGGCTTTTATTGACTTTTAATAACCTGACTTTCTCTATCCAAAAGAGAATATATCCTATTTTCTCTATATCCGAAGACAAGAGAATTATTCCGTGAGGGGTTGGGTAGGAAACCTCTCGTTGAATTCTGCATTCAAAAATGCATTATCATCTTTAATCCGTAAGATGGATAAGATATTTCCAACAACTTGTTCTCATGAATTCGACCGAATCAAATTCTAAGAATATAGTCCACTTATCTGATTCAGAGAAGCTTTGGCTCGTTAGTTTTTGACTTCAGATAACAAACCCATGTTGTTCACAACTATTGCAGTGTTACCTTTATAAACAGTAATATTTAACACTTTAACCAATATTGATTTTCTGGTCTACAAAACACTCATCAATATTCTGGTCAAGCCCACACATTTCAAATATGTGGCTTTTAATGACCTAGAGGTTTGCTTTAATCCACCGATGGATATAACCATAGGCAGTCAATCTGCCATTGGCTTTAAGCTAAGACCATTCTGTTTCGAATGAATTCAAGCTCCTTTGTACGGCAAGAAAGTTTCAGGGCATCACCCCTGTTAGTCTTTCAGCTTTTCATGGAGTTAAGCAAGGTTGAGTGGTGAGACAGTTCAGGGCATCACCCCTGGTTAACTCTCTACTTCTCAGGGAATTACCCCTAGACCACTTGGCTTTGCCTTGAAAGTAAAACTTTCCCATTCATTCGACTCTTTTCCATGTATATCCAATTACTCCCACTGGGCCTTAGATACTCAGGTGTTTCTACAAGAGTATGAACAGAACTGGAGTACCAAAACTCCATATACAGGTTTATAGCTTTAAACCAACCTTATATTGTCAGAATCCTATACAGTTTTCCATAAAAGACCATAGGTTATCAATCACCCCCAGTAGACAGTAAAGTCTGCATGATCACAGCGGGTCAATGGTTAAACCATACTCTCACTGCATTTGGGTGGATTGACATTCTGATCTGGTTCAGTAGTATTTATCAGCGTAACCCCCAACAACCAATGTTGGATGTGGTCTGATTGAATCAGATAGTAACTCCTTGAGTAACTTTACTTCAAGGTCCAAGGTTGTTATTTAAACATTCTTTAAGAAAGGCTGTGGCAGTATAACCGTCACTATCCGATCTTAAGAATATTATAACCAACCTTTACTAATTATATTAAGATGTTTCACTTAACAAATACCATCTGAACGTGTATGCAAAATCTCCACCCAATCTTCAAGCACCAAGTGCTCAATGCCTCTATTTACGGAAGTGGAGTAAATGTTATTCACTCTTTATCCACAAATTCATAAGCATCTTCTAGGTAGACTTCTCGGTATTACATAATAATGTAAACCGTTATTTTGCAATCAATATCTTTATTGAGTTAAGCAGTGTAATGTAGCATATCAATAACTATACAAGACAATTCATGGTTTATCCTTTCAAAGGAAATCGTTTCACCCGGAGGTAGGCCAAGCATCCAGTGCAAAACTATGCTATAGCCTATATCCGAGCATGGAATACTCGCTTCTCTGGTAATATCGTAGATTCCTCCAAATATCTAGATAAAATAATCAGCGCTTTGAGTAGTCACAAACATAGTGTCAGCCACTCAAAAGCTCCCACTAGCTTGTATCCTTCATAAGAACCCGAAGGTCAATATGAACAAGCTGTGATACTTCTTTAGCTCTATTACCCTTTCCAAATTGAAAGGTTACTTAGTCATTTTTCCTTTGAGATAGTGTTCTTAGACTGGGAGATAAGAATCACCCTTGGCCAGTCTTCAGGTCTTATCTTTAGGATAAATGCACTAATTAATAGATGCTGAATAATCGTTCATCTAAATACGGAAGCCATTTAGTTTATGTTGTGTTACTTATACATTTTCAGCACTACTTAGTGGTTTTTGACTTTATCATAGAAAGTCCGAGTCTCAGAATCGTATACAAATGTCATATTCACTTTCTTTAAGGCAACTATATTATCGATGTGAAAGTGAATCCATTTGTTCCAACGACTCTGAAAACAGAAATTATATTTCTTCGATATTCAAGGATAAAAATCTGAAATTTATTTCCTTATATCACTCCCACTATATTAGCCGAATAATCATCGTTGTCTACTTCTTCATCACAAATGCCCAAATATCTTGTTCTTACAAAAGAACGTTAGCTTTTGAGTCAAATTACTCGGTTAAGAAAGTCTCCAAGGATTCATAGGTTAGTGATCCAAAATCACTTTACTTATCCTATACTTTCTTTTATTAATATTTTGGTTTAGCCTTTAACTTATTTAGTTTAGATGACTTACACTTGTAGACGTTTACCTTCCCATTCTTGGCTTTGTTTAAAGAAAATGACCTTGAACTAGCAGTTTATAAGAGTATACACTACTCATAAACTGTGGGATGTCTACTGAGATTGATACCAAATCATTCTCATCATCTTTGAACTAATTTTGTTTTATCTCCCGTTTAACACGAGTGACAGCAGTGACATAAATGTCAGTTAAGTTTGCAGGCTCAAGAGGAACATCCTCTTCCAAAGAATTAATTTGCATTCTTGTTTATTGAGTTCAACGTTCTTGTTACTTTTCCACTTTTATGAAGTTGTTACCAGTCAATATATCATGTTTAGCAGTTTAGATACCATGACATAACATGCAGTTGTAGAAAATAAATCATGACAGAAATATAAATCAAATCATACACCATAACATATAATAATTTTAGGAATAATAAACGTGATGTCATGCATGCAGTTTATCCTACCATTCCAAGGATTTAATCTCACACCTACAGTGCCGCCGTAGGATAGGTCAAAGAGGTGACGATTAAATTGAGACAATCTCTCTCAACAATTAAACCATTTGAGAATCAATATTCTCCGTTTAGTTGTTGATTACCTTCCTTTTTCCGTCAAGATATTTCCAAAAATACCCTGGTGAGTGTTAGGTGTAATGCCCGAAAGACAATTTTGTAATTGTTTTATTTAATAAATGAAATGATATTATTATTCATATTTATTATTCTCATAATCACCGATGTGACAATAGTATTTACACTACGTAAAACCCTAAGTATATCGTTTATGTAATCACTTAACTCAGGTGTATGGTATATACACGGGAGGATTGAGTTAGTGAAGATGTACTTAAAATACAATTAGCCCGTAGTGAAGTTAATCGAGAGTATCGGGTCTCTCCTTTAACGCACTATTAATGCGCCTAACACAATTGGTGTGATTGTCTTATCCGGACTTTCGTTAAGAGAACCTAATGGGGCATTTATATATGATAGATATATCATATAGTATCGGACCGATTTGATTAGAGTTCACGATATAATTCCGTAATCGAGAATTCTTATCGAATCAATGGATGATCATATTTATGGATATATCTTAATCCTCGAGGTGATCACACCAACCGCTTGAATCGCATGTATGAAGTTTGACTTGACGGTTAAGAATTACACTGAGTCTATGGTCTGAATTACCCCATCTTGGCATTGTACTGGATTGAGTGAGTAGTCTGTGTTATCACAGATACGGAATCCATTCCTTCCATTTATGGAAGTAGATAGACAGTTCCCTTATTTATTAATCCTAGAAACTGATCGATCCATGGAGTTCATATTACACTGATTAGCTACCAGTGAGTTGTATGAATTAATTGATCACTAGGGGGTTAATGGTAAATAAGGATAAGAGGTTCTAGAAAGGGTTAACGGTAACTTCCCAATTTAGAATGAACTGTCTATGGAGGATTAATCCATATGTAATGATTATATCAATGGACACTTATTATTATTCTCGTGAGGAGATAAATATAATCTTATAATCGGAGGAGTGCAGTCACGGGATTATGGTGGCATATTCCTGTGATTGATTTATCGAATGTAATTATTCTGTTCGCAAGATAATTATTTATTTGATTTATCGGAGCCGTTGATTATTAGTCCATGGTCCCCGACGTGCCTCCTAATATAGCATAGCTATTCTCGGACGTCGAATCCTAATAATATTAATTTAGTTCTTGTTGGACTTTATTAAAACGATATGTGAATTAATTGTTTAGTGGACTATTAAATTAGTTGGGCTAAATAATTAAATATGTGGAAAAGACATTTTCCATAATCTTGGCCCAATTATTGTGTAATGGCAAAATTGATATTGACTAGGTCAAATATTGGTAAATTTCGCCCCCCCCCCCCCCCTTATTATTATGGAACAAGAAATTATTTTCTTGTGTATTAATAAGACATGTGCATAAAATATTTATTGGATAAATATTTATGGTAAATAATAAAGATAAATATTATTCTAGATTTGTTCTAGAATATTATGGAATTATCTTTTATTAATTGGATTATTTATTTGCAAAATAAAAATCCTTGAGGCTAAGTTTTACTCTCCTATATAAAGAGAGTTCTCCCAAGCCTGTAGACACATATAATTTCGACTTCTACCTCTTAGAGAGGAGAAGGAAATATTTCGCCAAGGGGATTAAGGGAAAACTCTTGAGATTTTTCCGGTAGCATATCGTAAGGATTCGAGACGAGGATTTCCTTCCACCTGGAGTTGCTTGGATCACACGTACGGAAGATCGTGGTGCTCTTCACACCTTCGTTCGTTCTTTCTATTGCGGTTCTCCAACTTGGATTTTGAGATCCAAGAGGTATGTTCTACAACCCCCTTGTAGATATAGATCTAGTTATTTTATTACGTGTATATTATAGATCTAGATCCTTAAATCGCTTCCGGTGCGGATGATATTACTAACAGTGGTATCGGAGTGCCAAGGTGATCTATATTTATACGTATAAAATATTAGATCTAGGAGTGGTAAACATGTAGATTTTTTTGTCCCAATTTTTTTTTAAGGGGGCCGAAAAATTTTTTGTTTTATTTTTTTTATGCTTATGAATGTCTTGGTTGAAGAGATGGATTGGGGTTGGTACTGTTTACTCGTTAGATCTATTGTAGCTCCTTTGTTTAGTAACAATTGAGCATAGGAATTGTATTTTATTTATGTCAATTTTCGAAAATTTCAATGTGATAGTAGCATCTTTTAATTTTGAATATCGGGATCGAGACGGAGATCATGGTGTTGAAAATCATCAAGAAGATAAAAACGGGAGGAGGCCGAATTGTTTAATTTTATTTTCCCGTCGGCAAAATTTTTTTTTATGGAGGCAGCAACCTTATTTTTTTTGGTAACCTAATTTTTTTATTGGCCGCAAGGTTTGGTAACCTTTTGGTAACCTAATATTTTGGTAACCTTTTTTTTTTTGCTGCCGTGTAATGCTGTAACAAAAAAAAATTTAAATAAATTCTGGCGTGAAAAAAAAAAAAAAGTTTTTTTATAAAACAATTGATAATATAGATATATTTTAAAATATGTTGGTATATTACGCCTCCTCTCCCGCTGCTCGTGGTTCACAAGTCAAGATCGAAGCTTCGATGATCCGCGTTCGAGTTCAAGATTCAAGATCAAGACTCAAGACATAGATTAGGTAATTTACTGTTTTTTCCTAGGATAGATTAACTACGGGGGTACCAACAATCCATCTCGGTGTTTAAATTTTCCGCAATTTATTTTTTATGTGTTCGATCATAAAATAGATATAAAATCGGAATTGCCTTGACATGCATCATATCATAAATCCACTCCATGCATACATGTAGAATTTTAATTTTGGTAATTAAAATAGGCATGTATACAAACTCGTAATTAGTTGAAATTTAATTAATACGTGGTAATTAATTAATTTAGTAACTAATTAAAGATCCGAGGACGGGTTATGAAATCGTTAAGCCTTTTCGTGTGTGTTCTCGGTGAACCGCCTTAAAACCCAAACGAGATCACGCTTTCAATTCGTAGTGTCTACGAGATTGAATGATGGTAAAAGAACAATACATCTTGGATAAAAACGGTTCGCTTATAGGTTGGGTGGTCAATCGAGCTAGGCTCGACCGACTTAACCCTCCTAGTGTGATGTATGCACGGGGTCCGGCAAGACTAAGCTACACCGGAGAACGGAGGGGTGATTCCTTCTTATCTCAACGAGGCCGTCTTGACCCGATTTCGTCCGATCGTCACATATGTTCCAACGAATAGGACGGGTAGGCTTGCCTACGCACGACACCATTCGAATCCTTGATTTGATGAGCTTTTATGATAACATCAAAAGACGTGGTTAGTTAACCCACAACCACTTCCAAATTATTGAGTGGGAGCAGGGAGGCGCATGTAACAACCCCACGGCCTCTACTATGTATACAAGTAAGTGAGAGAAGGGTGATGCCGCGGGCGCTTTGATTTTGTCCCCTACGGATGGTGTTCACCCCTATCAACATTCATGGCTTGGTCTCCGAAAGGATAGGATTTCGGTACAAGTCGGGTCACCGACTATCCTACGACGGCACACTCGGGCGCACTCTAAGAGATCCGATATAGTAGGTCACACTCATAAAGGATATTTTTGGTAATATCTAGGCTAAAAAAGGAAGGTAGTAAATGAATAAAGGGATGTTCGATTCTCGTGGGATGTTTGATTCTCACAAGTTATTCATTGATGAGATTGTCTCGATTTAACCGTCATCTCTTTGACCTACCCTACGGCGGCACTGAGATGCGAGGTTAAAACCTTGGAATGGTAGAGTAGACTTATTTTTTAGTTTACAATTCCTAAAATAAAATAATATAGTAGTGTTAAACTTGAATTAATATATGTCATTTTATTTACAGCATTATATCCCTTACTAAATTGCTTAAAAAATTAATTGACTAGTATTGACTTCGTTAAAAAGTGGAAAGTAACTAGGACGTTGAACTAGTTAATCGATAATGCAATTATTTTTTCGAAAGAGATATTTTCTCTTAAGCCTTTTAAAAACCAGAGTGACATATAGGTATGTCACTAGTGTCATTCGTGTCATACGGAAGACAAACTTAGTTTGATCAAAGGTGATTTTGGACTTTGAAATTCTTCTAGTGAATTTTGAGTGTGTAGTGATTACACGAGTAATTTTCTAATTGAAAAATCGGAAAATCATGGAGTGTTACTAGTTGGACGATATTTGGAATCGATGAACTAGTGGGAGCTTTATGATTTATTGTTTTTCTAGCACATTAGAAAAGTGTAACTGACTACACACGTAACCGTTCTAATTGAAAAACCGGAAAGTCATGAAATGCGCTAGTTGGACGATATTTGGAATCGATGAACTAGTGGGAGTTCTATGATTTGTTGTTTTTCCGAAACATTGAAACTATAGATTTTCTAATCGAAAAATCGGAAAATCATAAAAATAAAGCATTGCTCGTTAGACGGTATTTGGAACCGATAAACTAGTGGGAGCTTTAATGTTATGATTTATTGTTTTTCCGGTATATTAGAAAATCCGAGAAGTCCCGACGAGTAACACTCAAATAGACATCCCACGGTTCAAGAGTAGTGTCTACTCAAACGAACCGCTGGTTCAAGATCTGCTTTCCATTCACGGAAAGTCAAGAATGGGAGAATATGTCTAAAAGTGTTAGTCATCTAAACCGAAAACTTTAAGGTCGAACCGAAAATTAATTAATCAAAATCAAAGGATAAGGACAAAGATTTTGGATCACCAACCTATGAATCCTTGGCGATTTTCTCGAGCTAAGTTCTTTGGCGTAACAAGGTAGCAAAGGCATTTAACGATTAAAGGAGTAAACAATGGGCGCTTAATTTTAGCTAGAATAGTGGGAGTGATATAAGGAAATGAATCTCGGATTCAATCCTTGGATATCGCGGAAAAATTATTTTCTGCTTAAGATTCGTTGGAACGAATGGATTTACCTTATATTCGATAATTTGTTTGTCGATGTAAAGTGAATATACCATTTGTAGTACTGAATCCAAGACTCGTACTTTTGTTTGATAAAGTCAAAACCACTTAGAATCATTAAATATGTATATAAAACACATCTTAAGAATCTGTTAAAAGCAATTGGTTTCTATATTTAGATAAACGCTTCTTCATATTCCATAGTTAGTGCATAGTCCCTAAAAGACAAGACTCAAGACTGCCTGGGTGATTCCTTTCTCCCACCTGTTATAATGTCTCAAAGGTTCAATGACTAAGTTCCATTTCAATCGGAAAGGAAATGGTTATAAAGAAGTATACCTTGTTCATGACGACCTTCGGGGTCTGATGAAAGATACAAGTTAGTAGGAGCTTCCGAGTAGTGACTTCTCGTCTGATAAACTATTCAAACACTCCGGTAAGTTTATCCAAAATATTCTCGAGGTGTCTCTCGATTTTGTCGGAGATGGAGTATTCTCTACTAAAAATAGGCCATCACATAGTCCTAGGGACTCGATGCTCGGCTCGCCTCATAGTGAAATGCTTTCACCAAGGGAGAAACCGTTGAATTGCTTTACATAGTTGTAGATGTGCTATAATACACCGCTTCACTCAATAAAGATATTAGAAGCGAAATTTCGCTTACATTGAAATGTAAGGCCGAGAAGTCTACCTAGAATATGCTTTGGAATTTACGGATAAGGTGTGGATTCGGTTCACCCCACTTCCATAAATATAAGCATTTAGCACACGGTGCTTGAAGGTAGACTCGAATTTCACGATACGCTCATCAATGACCATTCGTGATATATCTTTTAACCTATTGAGTATAAAGGTTAGATATAGGATTCTTGAAATCGGGAAGGACGCTTATACCACTGCATCCTTTCTCGATAGAGTCCATGAACAAAGAAAACCTTGAACCTTGAAGCACGCTTTACTAAAGGTAGTTACTAATCGATTAAAATCGCACCACATCCAACATCGGTTGTTGGTGATAACACTAAATACTACTAAACTAGATCGAATTTCGATCCACCCGAATGTAGTGGGAGTATGGTTTATCCATTACCCATTACGGTTTTTGCAGACTTTGTAGTCCGATGATCGATTGATGACCTATGGATCTTTTGTGAGCGTATAGATTCTCGATAATAGAGGTTGGTTTAATAGCCATAACCCTGTGAATGGAGTTTGGTACTCCAGAGTCGCTCATACTCTTGTAGAACCACCGAGCGCCTCAGCCCAAAGAGTGGGAGTAATTGGATCTACACGGAAAAGAGTAGAATGAATTCGGTATTGCATGATTTCGCTCAAAAGCGTAAAATAGGGGTGATTCCTCGAGACTTTCTTGCCAAACAAACGGAGTCCGGATTCATTCGAACAAAAGGGTATTGCCTTATGAACTTATGACAGATGACCACCAAGGCTTATGTCCTTTGTGGATAAAAAGTAAACCTCTCGGTCATTGGAAGTCATATATTTCTACAATATGTGGATTTGACCAGATTATTGATAAGTCTTTTGTAGACTGGATATCAATTTTAGTACAATGAGTAAATATATACGTATATTAGTGTTTGTGAAGGATAACACCGCACTAGCTTGGAATCAACGTGGGTGTGTTATCCAAGTCGACCGACAATGCCACAATTCTCTCGCAATGAGAGATTTGGACAACATTCTCAAGAGTTTGACTCGGTCGAATTCATTAGAATCGATCCATCGTTTCCCATCCATCTTATTGGTTAAGATGATGCATCTGTATGCAACATTCAACGAGGAAGTTCTACCCTATGCCTCGTGAATGACTCTCTAAATCTTCGGATCAAGAGAAATGGGATAGATTCTCTTTCTAGTAAGAGATGGTCAGGTTATTGAACGTCGATTTTGATCGAATCTTAGATTCGGCGGTTAACAAAGCAAGTTTAGTATGTCCTTTAGTATCTTGAGAGAACGAGGAACAATATGCGGACATATTCATGTGTGAACTTGGATATGTGTGATACACTGATTTTGACTTTAAGTCAGATTGAGGATGATCGTTAAGTCGATCTCGGCCTCGTGTTTACTCAAGACCACATGATTAGATGGACCGGTAACGCTTCGATTCTACGATCGCCTCTAGCCGACAACCCGACTAATCATTAAGACCCATGACATTTAGATGTAGGTGATCCCCGAGTCACTGACCTATCCTACGACGGCATACTCGGAGTGTACTTTGGAATCTGAAATGGTTATGATATGCTTAGTGGGTACTAGAATACGGGATGAGTCTCCATATCTTTAGAGCAAGTGGGAGATGTAGTTTGTTGTATTTTAAATAATAGGGTGTGCTCTAGAACAATTAATCACATGCTTTCGTGCAAGTGGGAGATTGTTAGGTGTAATGCCCGAAAGACAATTTTGTAATTGTTTTATTTAATAAATGAAATGATATTATTATTCATATTTATTATTCTCATAATCACCGATGTGACAATAGTATTTACACTACGTAAAAACCCTAAGTATATCGTTTATGTAATCACTTAACTCAAAGTATGGTATATACACGGGAGGATTGAGTTAGTGAAGATGTACTTAAAATACAATTAGCCCGTAGTGAAGTTAATCGAGAGTATCGGGTCTCTCCTTTAACGTGCTATTAATGCGCCTGAACACAATTGGTGTGATTGTCTTATCCGGACTTTCGGTTAAGAGAACCTAATGGGGCATTTATATATGATAGATATATCATATAGTATGGACCGATTTGATTAGAGTTCACGATATAATTCCGTAATCGAGAATTCTTATCGAATCAATGGATGATCATATTTATGGATATATCTTAATCTCGAGGTGATCACACCAACCGCTTGAATTAGTATGAAGTTTGACTTGACGGTTAAGGATTACACCGAGTTTGTGGTCCGAATTACCCCATCTTGGCATTGTAATCGATTGAGTGAGTAGTCCGTGTTATCACAGATACGAATCCATTCCTTCCATTTATGGAAGTAGATGTACAGCTTTCCTTATTTGTTAATCCTAGAAACCGATCGATCCATGGAGTTCATATTACACCGATTAGCTACCAAAGTGAGTTGTATGAATTAATTGATCACTATGGGGTTAATGGTAAATAAGGATAAGAGGTTCTAGAAAGGGTTAACGGTAACTTCCCAATTTAGAATGAATAATCTATGAGGATTAATCCATATGTAATGATTATATCAATGGACGCTTATTATTATTCTCGTGAGGAGATAAATATAATCTTATAATCGAGGAGTGCAATCACGGGATTATGGTGGCATATTCCTGTGATTGATTTATCGAATGTAATTATTCTCGCTTCGCAAGATAATTATTTATTTGATTTATCGGAGCCACGATTATTAGTCCATGGTCCCCGACGTGCCTCCTAATATAGCATAGCTATTCTCGGACGTCGAATCCTAATAATATTAATTTAGTTCTTGTTGGACTTTATGAAAACGATATGTGAATTAATTGTTTAGTGGACTATTAAATTAGTTGGGCTAAATAATTAAATATGTGGAAAAGACATTTTCCATAATCTTGGCCCAATTATTGTGTAATGGCAAAATTGATATTGACTAGGTCAAATATTGGTAAATTTCGCCCCCCTTATTATTATCGAACAAGAAATTATTTCTTGTGTATTAATAAGACATGTGCATAAAATATTTATTGGATAAATATTTATGGTAAATAATAAAGATAAATATTATTCTAGATTTGTTCTAGAATATTATGGAATTATCTTTTATTAATTGGATTATTTATTTGCAAAATAAAAATCCTTGGAGGCTAAGTTTTACTCTCCTATATAAAGAGAGTTCTCCCAAGCCTTAGACACACATAATTTCGACTTCTACCTCTTAGAGAGGAGAAGGAAATATTTCGGCCAAGGGGATTAAGGGGAAAACTCTTGGAGATTTTTCCGGGTAGCATATCGGAAGGATTCGAGACGAGGATTTCCTTCCACCGGGAGTTGCTTGGATCACACGTACGGAAGATCGTGGTGCTCTTCACACCTTCATTCGTTCTTTCTATTGCGGTTCTCCAACTTGGATTTTGAGATCCAAGAGGTATGTTCTACAACCCCCTTGTAGATATAGATCTAGTTATTTTATTACGTGTATATTATAGATCTAGATCCTTAAATTGCTTCCGCTGCGGATGATATTACTAACAGTGAGTGTGACCTACTGTTTCAGATTTTTAAGTACGCCCCGAGTATGCCTCCGTAGGGTAGGTCAGTGACCCGATGAGTACTCAAAATCCTATCCTTTCGGAAACCAAGCCTTGAATTTTGATAGCGGTGAAGGCCATCCGTAGGGGGCCGAAATCATAGCGGCAAGAGGCGTCACCATTCTCTCACGTGCTTGTTTCAACAGTAGAGGCTGTGCGGTCGGCTGTCACCTTCCCCACTCCCACTCGTTATTTTGAAAAATAGGTAGTCTTATTAGGATTTTAAGAATTTCTTAAGCATCCGAAAACAATAAATTATGAATATTTAATTATTCCTCCCACTAGATCATCGGTTCCAAATACCGTCTAACTAGTGTCACTTATTCACAACTTTCCAATTTCTCGGATTTTTAAATTCTTTGTGTAGACACTACACAATTAAAATTCACCAAGAATTTTATAATCCTAATCTATTAGGACTTGTGAATTTTCCATCAAACCAAAAAACAATATATCACAAATTTAAAGCTCCCACTAGTTTATCGGTTCCATATACCGTCTAAACAGTGACACTATATTCATGATTTTCCAATTTATCGATTATTTAGAAAATCTCTTTTGTAGACACTACACAACAAAAATTCACCAATTAATTGTATAGTCCTAATAATGTCATGATAAAAATTTAATTTGGATCTCGGAATTTTTTCAATAATCCGAAAACAATAAATCACGAAAAGAAATCACCAACTTATCGGTTCCAAATACCGTCTAGTTAGTGTCCTATCTTTTCACGATTTTCCAATTTTCTCGATCATCAAAATCCTTTTACGTAGACACTACATAAATAAAATTCACAAAGAATTTTATTATCCTAAAAAAAATTCTGGGATTTGTTGAATTTTTCGAATAAGTCGAAAAACAATAAATCAAGAAAAAAAACCAACTTGTCAGTTTTAAACCCTGGCTGAGCTTTAACCGAGTTCACCGAATGGTGTCGGGATTGGCTAAGCCGACCCGTCCTCTTCGTTGGTTCCTATACGACTGTTGGATGAATCGGGCTAAGGTTGCCCCATTGAGCCTCAGCTCGCCGGATAGCTTGACCTTGCCGGACCCCCGATGCTAACATCGCACTTGGACGGACAAGTCGAGTCGAACCGAAGCCCTGTTGACCGCCCGAACCTATTTTCGAACCTTTTGCTCAGGGTGTCCAACTTTTCCGGATCTTCCAATTTTTTTGACTATCAAAATTCAAAATTTATGTAGACACTACATAACCCAAACCTCGTAGGATTTATTTTCCCAAATTAAGTTTATCATGTGAATTTTATGTAATAAAATTCCGTTTGTTTTAATTAATTACCTAAATTAATCTAAATTAATTACGTGTTCATACATGTCTAATTAATGTCAATATTAATTATCTACATGTATGGATATGCTAGGAGTGGAATTCATGTATATGATGAATGGTATGACATGATTATATCACATAAATATTCATCCAAGAAAATAAATGCGAAAAAATAAACCACTGAAATGGATCGTTGGTATCCCGTATCTAACCTATTTAAACTAGAAAAACCAAAATTAATAAAAAAAAAGTCTTCGCATCTTTATAAAAAAGTAAAGAAAAGGTTTGATTCCCTTTTCTTCCTCTCGTACATGCAGCCGTCCGCTTCCTTCTTTTTTTTTTTTTTTTAAATTCTTTTATTTTATTTTAATTTTAATCAGCACCTGGGAGCAGCCCCTTTTCCTTCTTCCGTTGAAGATTGTGCAGCGCCACTTTGCTTATCCATTGAGACGGATTCAAAAAAAAAAAAAAACTACTACTATGAAATTTAAAATGCACAAATAAATTACATATATCATATACTCGTATAATATTAATTATACAAGTTTACAATAAATCTAACTGTAAACAAGTATCAACTACAATCCATTTCTTCAACCACAACATTCAATCACATAAATAAAAATAAAAGATGCAATCTTATATGCAATTCCACTCCTAAATTAATTAATCATGCACTCGATATCGTAAAAATTTAACCTGGCTCTGCTACCACATGCTAGGAGTGGTAGCACCGATCGAGACACTCGATCTTTGCAAAGCGAAACCTTATGCGATTTACGATATGAGACATAACTAATTAATCCTATGAGAAGGTTAAAGATTTACCTTTTCGGAGAGGAAGAGATAATCAACCAAAGGGAGAAGCCGTGATCTTCCGAATTGTATCTCCAAGTGACGACTGGTGGACGTCGATCCTCGCCATAGAACCTCCTCGAATATGCACAAGAAAAATCCTAAATTTTTCTTCTCTCTATGTCTAGAACAAGAAACTAATTTTTCTCTCATTTATTTGATGAGTGGCTCAGAAAGAGTTGTTATTGTGCTAGGAGAAACTCTCTTTATATAGGAAAATAACAAACAAAGAGAGTTATCATTTTCACACCACAAATACCTATTCCCACAAGGAAAATATATTTGCCAACACAATTACTTATTCCCATAAGGAAAATATATTTTTGCTACAAAATAAGAGATAATTCCCAAAAAATCAATCTCTTAATTTTTACCATTAATTATCCAACAAATAGATAATTAATTAATTACACATGTGACATAATCTAGAAAAATTTCTTTTCCCAAATTCATCCACATGAGGCGCCACTTTTATCTTTTTTATAATAGAAAATGTCTTTTCTATTTTACATATTATTTACTAAATAACTGCATATTCATTAAATAGACCAACTATTTAATTTATTCTCGAAGTTCCATAAAACGAGAAAAAACACTCGCGCGTGTTAGGAGAGCCAACCCTAACCACTGGACCTATAACCAAAGAAAGCAACAATAAATTGAATAAAATATTCATTGAACATAATATTTCTACTCAACTCATTAATTCCGGAATTACGCCACCATAAATCTGAAACTTAACTCTATCGATTATAGATATAACTTATTCTCAAAACGTCGAGTCGAGTCGATAAGTGTCCATAGATATAATCATTTCATATAAACTAACCCTCTATAGACTATCCGTACTGAAATCGGATTATTTCCGTAAACCTTCTTCAATACATCTTTTCCTTATTTACCATTCACCCACTAGTGATCAATTAGTTCATAACCAATACGAACTCCCAGGATTGATCAGTTTCCAGGATCAACAAATAAGGGGATTGTCTTTCTACTTCTTGCAGGAAGGAATGAATTCCATATCTGTGAGACACACACTTCTCACTCATTCCAGAATAGTGCCAACGTGAAAGTGATTCGGACCGCGCCTCTTAGCGATCCTTAACGAACACATCAAACCCTATCCTGAAACAAGTAGGAGTTTGTAATCACTTCAGGATTAAGGTTAATCCATATATGATCATCTTGTGATTTAATAAGATTTCTCAATCACGGAATTATATGAGAAACTCAAATTAAATCGGTCCAGTCCTATATGACTCTCATCATATATAAATGCCCCGCTTAGACTACCAATGTCGACGGTCCGGATTAGACGGTCACACCATAAAGTGTTCTGGGCGCATTAATGGTGGTTTAATCAATAGACCCCATAATTTGATTAAGTTCACCGCGGACTAACAGTTCAAGTGTATCACCATAAACTTAATCCTCATGTGTGTCACACACTAAGTTATATGGCTACATTTGATACGACTTAGGGTTTTCAGTAGTGTATTACTTACAAGCACGAAGCAAGTAATAAGATGAGAATAAATATGTCATTTATTAATCATAAAAACAATTACATAAATTGTCTTTCGGGCGCTACTTCCAACAATCTCCCACTTGCCCGTAAGGACAAGTAAAAATTGTCTTTCGGGCACACTATATCTAACAGATTATTGGGCTTATGATTTTTTACTTTTGACGCCGCCTCGCCGACAGTCGATGGCTTTGGATCCTTTTTTCTCTAGGGTTTCTTAGGGATGTGCCAAGTGAGCTTACGGGGTAAGGGCATATTTTCATCTTCACTTGAGCCCATTAGCCTACGAAGAGCGGCGTCCTCAGCTAAAGTTACATCTTCACCCCCAGCGGCTCCGCTAGTACTAACTTCAGCGGCCTGATCTTCGGCATCAAAAATCTCATCGCCTCCAGCGGCGCTAGTACTAGTTTCTTCACCCCGACTACAGGCTGCTTCTTTGCGACCCTTCTTACGTCGTGGCCTTGGATCGGGGAGAAAACTTCCGATATCAAAAGGATCATCATCTACTTGAGAATCGGCCTCCATCTCGGCCAACTCATCAGCCAGGTCATCCCCAACGACCACCTCAGGACTAGAAGGGTAATCCTCCCCTTCATCCTGTGCATAATCAAACACCTCTTGGTCTTCATCAGAGCCGAATACTCACTGTCGGACATCCTGTAAAACAAGAAGGAAAGGCGGAGCTTTTTAGTCACCTGGGATAATGAAGATTAAACCAAAGAGGTGATCGCACCCGACTCGATGCCTTCCCCTCCGATTTTACAGGATAAATGGAACGCAACGGGAAAAGAGAAATGCAATGGAAAAGCAGATACAAGAGCAAAAGTAAGGAGGAGTACACAGGGTTTCAGAGCTAAATATCCAGGTATATCTACCCAGAGAACTATCTTTGGTAGCAAAAATGTCCTTGTTTCATAACATTTCGAAGAAAAACCATACCAAAACAAGAACACCTACTCCAAAAGTCCTGAATTTTACCCCATAAAACATCATAGGTCGAGCATACATGGCCATCAACAGAATGAGCTTGAAAAAACAAGTCGAAGTACAAAAAGAAAAGTAAAGAAAAAGACTTAAGGGAGGAAGATTTACCTGTTGTTAAGGCAAAGATCGAGCCGGAAACTGGAAAAACACACCGGTATCCTCAAGCCCGTAGCCGGAATCTTCAAATCTTCACCGCAATACCCCAAATCCTTGCCTAAAACCCTAAACTTGCTGCCGCAACCTCCGAATCCTTTTCAAAGCTCTCACCGGAATCCGTAATCTTCACCAGAAAACCCTTGAGCTCACAGAAAACACACAAGAACGAGGGAGGAAAAGCTAAAGAGAACGGAGTAGACGAAAAATGTTGGAAGATTTGTGGTTGGAGCCTTATATAGGCAGGGGAAGTTTGATCGTATGGCCCAGGATCGATCCATCCAATGGTCTGGGTTTGCGCGGTCGTTTCGGATTTCGAAATTCGAAAACCGTAATCATTATGGGTGTCAATCAATGCCCACGTATTTGTTCGTGCGGTTACCAAGAGGGCGTCAATGCCCACGTAATTACGGTTATCAAGAAGGCTGACGACAGCCACGACCTGACGGTTCCACTACTCCACTACTCATGAACTGATAGATCACCTCGCCAAGAACGAGCTCGCCGTCAACAGGCTATCAGAAAATCACTTTGAGGCCATATGCTTGAATAGCACGGTCTTGAGTGAACAAGTCGCCTCAGACGACAAGGTCGCCATAGACCCAAAATCACTATGAGGCCATCCGCTTGAATAGCACGGTCCTGAGTGAACAAGTCGCCTCACATGACAAGGTCACCATAGACCCAAAATCACTTTGAGGCCATCCGCTTGAATAGCGCGGTCCTGAGTGAACAAGTCGCCTCAGACGACAAGTTCGCCATAGACCCAAAATCACTTTGAGGCCATCCGCTTGAATAGCACGGTCCTGAGTGAACAAGTCTCCTCAGATGACAAGGTCTCCATAGAACCAAAATCACTTTCAGGTCATCCGCTTGAATAGCACGGTCCTGAGTGAGCAAGTCTTCTCAGACGACAGGGTCTCCATAGACCCAAACAGTGCATAATCCTTATGTACACTATACTCCGCACTTGAAATTTCATGAAAATACCTAAGACATACAGTAGGGGTCCATTGATATGTCTAAATAATATCGCCACATATGAGTCACGGAAATAGCCTATCTGGCCGACCGTGTCGGATAATGTTCGCGGCCATAGTGTTTGCGACGCCAGTCAAGTCGAGGTCGCCTCAGTCGGGTCCCTGCTAAGATCCTTCAACCTAAAAGGTCACTAGTACCTCAGGGGGGGCGACCTGCGACCTTGGACAAGAGGTTCATAAGAGATCGCACAAGGCTTAAAGGGAAGCAGCAGAAGGCAAAGGTACAACAGGACGATGAAGCAGGCGACCTTGTATGTAGCGACCTACGCGACCACATAGGAGGCCGCCGCGATATTCAATCCACTTGTCGTCTAGATATTTTGTTTACTTAACTGCTAAGATATCTTATGATTACCTGTCTTACTTAACCCTTAAGCTTCCCTCCTTCTATAAAAGGAGGGCTTGTGTAACCACAAAAGGGAGATTCTAATTGCAAAAGAGAACAAAACTCTGCAAAAACATAAACTCTCTCGAGCATTCTACTCTTCACCGCAGCACCGCCGGGCACCACCGGTCCTATACACTATTAAACACATCAAATAAGCCAGATATCCACTCAACATACACCGCACGGCCACCATGATAATAAATCGCATTATCAAAAGGTAAATCGTTTGCTAAAAGCATTATTACACATCATAGACTAGCACAGAACTGGCACGACTCAAATCAAAAGATCTAAACTCAATCGGTATCAGCAGACTCAGCAGAGGAAGAACCACCAGGCGAATCATAGGGAAGGAGCGTAGACTTAGATCGACGGCTAGGAAAGATCACATCACCGGACAGTGATGGCACACCTGCCATATGAGTGCAAAGATGAGAAATCAGCCATGCAAAAGGCATGGGCTTGCAAAAGTTCCTCCTGGACTTGGATAAATGAACATTCGCACGATGAATGAGAACGCCTCAATCGATAACCGTGCCAACCTTAATGGCGTACAGAAGTAGCAACGCAATATCGGTAATCTCTGTAATGTTGGAGGTGGGCAAGACACGAGAATTGATAAAGTGTTTCCAAGCCCTCATGTAGGTGGAAAAGTTATACGCATCAAAATCATGATCCGACCTTTGCTCATGGGGAAGTAGGGCGGCAGTAGCCTCGGTGAGCATGACAAGCAAACCACTTATATGTTCAAGGTTCCAAGCATCCTCAAAATGGCTGTGGGGCGGTGCTTGCCCCTGTGGAATGGAGAAATCATCATTGATCATGAGGGGGGTGAATGGAACAAGAACGTGGCGGATGGATAAGAAACTGGTGGCCTCCACGGATTGGGTCTCAGACAAAACAGCATAAAACTCACGCACCAAAGAGATATTGATGTGGCTCCGAGGTGCTCGAATGAACATTTTCCATCCTCCTCACTCAATGCGCATCTCAGTGTAGTACTCAACCTTACGGGTTTTTAAACCCTTCTCAATCCGATTCAACGCGTGAAGGTAGTTCTCAAGGTAGCGGGTGCGAGCGCTTTCAGACCCATAGTCAATGATGCATGGTGGCGCACGTGGGAGATTGGACTAAGGAGAGGAGGGGTAAGGAGAGTCGGGGTGTGAACGTGTGGCAGAAGATGAAGGTAAAGACATGATGGAGTAATGGTAGGGAGGAGGGGAAAATAAATAAATAAAGGGAAATATAGAGTAGTGTATGAAATAGGGGTTGAGAAATAATGGGTGAATGAATAAATAGGGTGGAAGAGAAGAAAAGACAAGGAGTCCAATTGAACTACTCCACTGCGGTGTTTCCGGCTCAAACCGAAATGTCTCGGCTCAGACCGGATCTGAAAAGCTGCCCCAGATTCCCTGAATGTGTTAGGATCTAGGTGCAGGGTGATCCAGAGGGGGGTGAATGGATCACAGTCACTTTTTTGACTTAATTCGTTCTATGCAAACTCGGAGTGTTTTACTACCAATTCTAATTCTAATTAACTTAGTCTCGGAAGCATAGACGTTAATTAATTATTAGACTAAGTGGTAAATACCTATGTGATCAAAACAATTAAGCACCAATGTAGTATAAACAGAATTAACCCAGATAGAAAAAAGGTTTATACTAACACAAGAGTTATATAACAGATTGTTGGGAAGTGATAAAGTGCAGGAGCAAAATGTATGAAAGAAAAGCAAACAATATGTTCTAAAGCAACTTGAAAATCTAAGGTACTGTGATGTGACTTAAGTTAAAAGTAAGCACAAATATTCAAACAGACTATTTAACAAGTGAAGATGATGGACAGGAACATAATATACAATTTTGATAACACAGGTGCAGGTTCAATTCCTTATGCAACCAGAAAGCAAAGATATTACACAGTAAAACTGACACAAGGCACGATCAACAAAATTATTCAAACAAAAGTCTAAAGAAGGATAACAGCCTGATAGTGAACAGTTCAGATGCAGATTAGTTTACAGATCAAGCTGGTAACAATAAAAGAACAAAGTTACAGCGAACTTAGTGATACAAGATCAGGGCTGATAAAAAACACTAGGCTATCCACTCAGTAGATTCCCAGCAATGATAATCAGAACCAAGAGCTGAGACTATCAGAACTGTTAATCTATGTTTGAGCACACACAGGATTGCAGATCAGCAAGCAACTGCAAACCAGTCCTTACGAGTTTATGACCAGCAAAACAGTCGAGCACAAGCAGCCTTATGCAAAGGCACACAGCAGCAGGTTCATGGAGCAGGCTATCACAGCAGGTACATCAAATATGTCACCACAACAGGTTTAGCAAACCAGATTTAGCACCAAGGATAAGTGCAGGTAGCACACTCAGCAGTAGTTAATGAGCACAGCAAGTTCAGCAAAGTGTAGTGAACCAAGTGCAGATGTTCAAGTGCAGAAACACAGGATTATATATGTAATTCAAACAAAAACATCAAATGTGAAAGTGTGCAAGGCAACGATTAGTAAAAGATTAGGATTAGTACACACTAAAAAAAAGCCAAGCACAGACTCAAACAAGACACTGAATTAATGAAGGGAAATTCACCAATTCAGTCAACAAACAAGAGGTAAAACAGGAAGCAAAAGACAACTTAACCTTGACCAAATCTTACTATTAGTGGACTGAACCTAGATTGTGTATTCTCAGACATGGTGTCCACCCTTGGACCACACTCCTCCTGGAATGATTCAGTCAAGAACACCACATCACTTATAGTCCAGAAATAGTAAATTTATCAAGTTAAGAACAGACCTTTAATCTACCATTGAAGCCACAGAAAAGGGTAAATTAAAGACAGAACAATTACAACCCTGTAAGCAGAGAACTATTGAAATTATCAGGCATAATTTCAGTCACTAGCAATGTTCTGATCTTGAAATCCTCAGTCCTACTGAGTTTCTTGATTCCAGAAAAATGCAGACAATATCAACAAGGCTTGGTCCCACCAAGGGTTGACACAACTCACACACCGACACTCTCAACACACACACAAGCAAAGGGAATTTTAGACACTTCTAAAATGTGGGATTGCTTTGAAACTCAGAGTTCAGTGATACTTGCAATCCGTTAATGTGCCTGGCTCTTTATAGCCTTAAAGGTATGAAAGCCTTAAGACTAATGGTGTGAACTAAATCATAGGGAATCATATGAATCCGGGGCACTAAATGCTGTGATCATCCGGAAATGGTAACCAAGATTTTAGTTTTTGGTCAATGAGCTACAGTTTTAGTAAGGTTAACCATCCAATCACTGTTAAACCGATTGATTCCTCTAAATATAGTTCAAATAGACCAAGGGAGGGACAAACATAGACCAATCAGATAACCCAAAAATATTCAGCCAAACACACAAGGGTTATATCATGATTTTGGTTAAGAATTATGTTTCAACCATAGAGACACGGTTGAACCATAATCAGACTGCGGGATAGGGACACTTAATCAACTAATTAAAGAAGGCTCAATATTACCTAAACCATCAATTTCATTAGATGATTAAACCGGACATCAATTGCAGCATGGATTTGGCCAGTAACCGTGGTAAAGGTTCAACCTTTAGGCATCCGGACGGTCAACCCTAGATCAACACATGATTGGCACAAAATCAGGGCAGAGATCAAAGTTCAAATCAGTAATAATATCAGATATACGATATAATAAAGGAAAGGATTCACCTTTATTGAGATTGACTGCGTATTGGTTTGAATCAGAGCCTTAATAGCTTGTATCAGCATCGTATCAGGGAAAGGTCAAGCCTTTCGTACCCAAACCTTCAATTGACACAATAGACTATGTTAGGAACATTTTATTATGTTTTGACGATGACCATACTAGCTGTTATAGCAAGCCTGAAATAAGTTATAAATCGTTGTATAAGTCTTTACTTAGAGTCTGACATGTTGTATAAGTTCAGTCAGACAAGTATTGTACTAGTTGGTAGGATGGCTAAGTAAAACTGAAATCCGATAGAGTAAAGTTAGCCAAGTACCAGCAGAGAAGCATGAAGACATATGGACTGACTTATAACCAGGGAAGTTTGTGATGACCTTGGATAAGTCTAAGTTTTATTGCAAGTTATGAAATTCATTATTTAAATATGGTTTACACTGATCTCACACTAATCAAGGATCAGTGAAGTAAAAATATTCTTGGAAAATCAAGGAACAAAGGAAACAACGTTCCGGCAGAGTATATCTACAATTAGCTTAGTAAGGAATACCGGCGAAGAAAGAGCACATCAGCTAAGTGAGCATATCTACTCAACTAATCACACATCAGTCAAGTGAAGGAACATCTGAGTAAGATATACCATCTATACTTATTCAAAACGTGTGAAAATAAGGAGACCAAGCATTAAATACAGAATCAATCAAGGACGGATTTCATGATAGACGTTTGAAGAAAATACGGATCACTAAAATCATGAAGGATATAATCAAGGGGGAATCAAGTATTAATTCAGGATTATTCCCCACATTAAATAGCCAATTGATGGATTTTTAAATCAAGGATTATCAAGGCTATAAATAGAAGGCATTGACAGACAGGAAAAACAACGATTAGAACACACAAGAACAAGCAGAACTCTGTCAAAACACTAAACCTTCTATCTGAATCTAAAAGAACACATCTAGTGATCAACTCAGAACTCAGAGCTACAATTCCACATCAAGCACTGAGATTGATCAACAAATATGTGAATCCAATTAACACATGTTTGCGGCAATTGAATCAGAGAAGTCTGAGAAGGAGTTGCACCCCTTTGTGATAGCTGCTGAAGGATTTGTTCCCAAGGATCAGTGTGTTAAAGACTGAGTCACTGATGCTTTTGAAGCCAATGAGTGATAGTCTTGTAGATTGTGAAGTTTGTGTAGCCAAGGACAATCTTACTATTGTAGTGGTGAAAAACAATAGTGAATTCCTCCAATCATCATAGGAGAAGAGTGGATTAAGGGATTACACCGCCCTGAACCACTATAAACCTATGTGTTCATTTACTTACTGCACTTTACTTTACAGCATTTACTTACTTCATTCTACTTATACTCTGTGTGTGCATACTATACTTTGAACAAGTTTTAATAAGGGACTTATCCGCTGGCCAAAGGCTTTTAATTACAAGAAATGTTTTTGAAACTCCAATATAATCATTCAGCCCCCCCTCTGCCTATAATTTTACCCTTCTCTGCCAACAATTGGTATCGGAGCAATGTTCCTAGTAACAAGGAGATCATATATTTTCAAAGTAGTTTTCAAATATGTGTTTTCTATAAATATATCTTTTATCTGTGATTATGGATTCTTCAAATTTCATGTCTAAAGTTCCTGTGTTCAATGTCAATAATTTTGATGAATATAAAATAACGATTTTGTCTCAACTTGCAGCCACTCATGATGAAATACTGGATGTTATCAATGATGGACCAATTCAGATAGAAAAGACCAAAAAGGATTGGACCAAAGATGACATAAAGAGAGCAAACCTTGACTATGTTGTAAAAGATATCATCTTGAAGACTATGGATAGTAATATGTTCATGAGAATCAAAGATTGCAAAATAGAAAAGGAGATGTGAGATAAACTGTCACTTATCAATTAAGGATTTGAAGCAATCAAGAAAACAAATTATATGTTGGAAAATAGAAATTTGAGAACTTCAAAATGAAGACTGGTGAATCCATTGATCATATGGATAACAGATTCTCAAGCATCATCAGTGAACAAATTGGCCTTAAATATCCACAGAAAGAAGTGTGCTTGAAGATCCTGAGAAGTCTACCAGAAAGATGGAGAATCATCACATCAGCACTCAAGGGAACAATAGACCTTGCAAAGACTGACACTTTAACATTGATGTTTCAATTAAAAGCTCATGAATTTGAATTGAATAATGAAGACAGTACACCAGCAGAGGCACATAAGGCTGTGCACTGGTAGCACCCCAGCAAAGCAAAACGGCTGACACAAGCAGCAAAGAGACACAAGAGCTAAAAGAACAAATTTCTTTACTGATTAAACGTTTTCATAGGTTTAGTAAGAAGAAACAATTCAAGGGAAGTTCATCATCAAAGAAGAAGTCAAGCTCAAGCAAAGACATGAAGAAAAAAGATGATGAATACAGATGTTTCAATTGCAAAAAGAAAGGACACTTCAAGGCATATTGTCCTGAAGAGAAAGACAATGATGACGAAAAGAAGAAATATAAATAAATAGCTAAGAAAAAAGCAAGAAATCACTGAAAGCTGAAACCAGCAGTGAAAATGATGAGGATTCCTCTGACAATGACTCAGCTGATGAAGAAGACACCAGCTCAGACAATGACTAAGCATGTCTCTGCCTAATGGCAAAAGAAATTGAAGAAACAGAGGTAATATCTAGCTCATACTCATCAAATGCATCCACATCTGACACTGCACAATCTTCTATTTTCCCATTAGATTCTACAAACCTAATTCAAAATCTCATGAGTAAATTTGAAGAAATTCAAACAAATTATGAAATTCTGGAACAAGAATGTGAGAATCTGAGAGAGGAAAATAAAAGACTAAAGAAAGAACTGGGTGAACTGGAAGCTGAATCAACTAGTAAGGAAGTACACTCAACTGATCAACAAGCAGCAGATGATCACTCATCTGATGTTAACAGACCAGGTGAGAAAGCCTGTCTACCAGTTAAGAGCACCACTGCACCACTTAATGAACCAGCTTACAAACCCCCAAAAAGTTTTGGATCCATATCTGGCCTTGGCTACAATAGTCTAGATGAGGGTAGAAACAATAAAAAATCCAAATCTGAACTGAGGACCAAAACTGGACCAAAATTCAGAAAAGGAAATACCATGGATTCCACTACTCATCCTGCACCAGTGAAGCCAAAGACCAGTGCAGTGAAACAGCATTGTAAATTATCAAACCAGTCCATTAAAGGCAAAGGCTTACTGAAAGGTAAGGGAATATTTTACCCTTCAGAGGATGATTGGAATGTTAACACCCCCAAAATACAAGAAGAAGCCATTTCATGCCACGCAACATGTGTTTTAGAAAAGCCAAACCGGGCATATTCCTAGACACAAGAAGCAATATGAAAATAAGTTTCCTCTTGCATATTGGAGAGTGAAAAAGGATGCAAATGCATCTAAAGGTAGAAAATTGTATCAGAATAATTCTATCAAGAAGTATTCTGCCATGCCTTATACTTATGAGGTTGATGACTTCAACCATCAAAGAAGAAGATCCTTTGGATTTACACTTGGAGTAGGAGTCATGACTGCTAACAGGTATTGACCCAAAATAGTGTTGGGTACCTAAACTTGCTTAATTTGTTTTGTAGGATGTCTGGTACATAGAAATGGATGTTCCGACACATGACAGAGAACAAAGGATGGTTGAGTGACTTTAAATCTTTTGATGGACACATAGTTACATTTGGAGGCAAAGAAAACCCCGGTAAAATTAAGGGGGAAGGCATCATGTTCAAGAACAATTTGAAGATTCAGAATGTGGCTTATGTAAAAGGATTGAGTTTCAAAATCCTAAGCATCAGTCAGTTCTATGACAAAGGCTACAATGTACATTTCAACAAAGAAGGATGCAAAGTGATTCATAATCAATCCAGCACAGTTGGACTTGTAGGAAAAATAGAAGACAACATGTATGTTGTAGATCGGATGATGACAAAGAAAGCGAGAAACACATGCTCGCTTGTCAAGAATAAGCAATCAACCAGCTGCATTTGGCATAGAAGACTGAATCACCTCAACTTTAAGACCATCAACAAATTATCAAAGAACAAGCTAGTTGATGGCCTTCCAGTGACCACATTCAAGAAAGGAAGCCTCTGTGATGCATGTCAGAAAGGGAAGCAGATTAAAAGCTCTTTCAAGTCAAAACCCCATCAGTCAACAAGGATCTTACATTTTTTGCATATGGATCTTTTTGGACAAGTCATACCAGTGAGTGTAAGTGGAAAGAAGTACACTATAGTGGTGGTGGATGAATTTTCCAAATTTACTTGGACCATATTCATGAACAAGAAAAGAGAAACATTCAAGAAGCTAGCAGATTTGCTGAGAAGAATACAAAATGAAAAAGAATTGAAGATCATCAAGATAAGATCAGACAGAGGAATAAAATTCCTAAATGAAGTAATCAGAACCTACTGTGAAGAAAATGGAGTACTACATCAACTATCAGCAGCAGGAACTCCACAACAAAATGGTGTAGCAAAAAGAAGAAATAGAACTCTGAAGGAAGCAGTTAGAACCACGATAGCAGAAGAAAGCTTACCAAAAGGATTTTGGCCTGAAGTAGCAAATATAGCATGCTATACTCAAAATAGATCAATCATCAACAAACATCATGGAAAAACACTGTTGGTCCCAGAGAAGGGTGAAACTATAGTCAGAGGGGGGGGTGAATGACTATAGTGGAGTTTCAAAACTTTTCTTGTGTTTTAAAAGCTTTTGGGCGTGGATAAGTCCTTCTTACTATGTTGTTTTCAAATCGCTTTAGACAATCACGGATATGTGTTATGATGTAGGCAAATTAAATAAGTGTTTGTAAAGTAAATTGCAGAAATTAAATTGACACAAGGCTTATAGTGGTTTAGGGTGGTGTAATCCCTTAATCCACTCTTCTCCTGTGATGATCGGAGGAATTCACTATTGTTTTCACAGATACAACAAGATGATTGTCCTTGGCTTCCCAAGCTTCACAATCTGCAAGACTATCACTCCTTGATCGCAATGCTTCATGATTCGGTCTTCCTTTTGCTTGCTCCTTGAGATCAAAATCCTTCAACAAACTATCACAGCTTTCAACTCCTTCTCGATTGCCTCTGATTCGATTTGCTTGATTTGATGTGAATGTGATTCACGCACTTGCTTGATCAATCTCAATTACTGAATATGACTTTGTAGTTCGATATTTGAGTTGATCACTAGATGTATCCTTGTAAGTTCGAGAGAAGGACTTTCTAATTGTGAGTTTTTTTGCTTTCTTTTTTCGAATCGTTATCTTCTTTTTCACAATGCCTTCTATTTATAGCCTTGAATAGCCTTGATTTTGAAATTCCATCCGTTGGCTATATTAATGAGGGAATAATCCTTGATTTTATTCTTGATTCCCCTTAATTGTATTCTCCTTGATTTCGATGATCGGATTCTTCTTTCAAATGTATAGCGAAAAATCCGTCCCTTGATTGATCCTTTAATGATTGTGCATTTAATGCATGATCTGCTGAATCTTCAATGTATATTAAATCTGATCTTGTAAGTGTCTCTTCACCGTCTGTAGAACGGTGGAGTGAGCCTTCTGACTTAGCCGTTAGTTCTTTCTTCGCCGTTTTGTTTTCTCTTTGCCGACAGTCAGTGTACTCAGCCGATTCACTGTTTTCTTCTTTGCTTTAGTTTCAGGAGAATCTTTATACTTCACTGATCCTTGATTTGGGTGAGATCAGTGTACACCATATTGGAATATTGAGTTTCATAACTTAGACTTATCCAAGGTCATCACAGACTTCCTTGGTTATAAGTCAGATCATAATCCCTTCTCTGTATCTCTGCTGGTGCTTGGTGGCTTCACTCTGCCGAATGTCTGTTTTCACTTTGCCGTCCTACCAACTAGTACAATACTTGTCTGACTCAACTTATACAACATGTCAGACTCTAAGTAAAGACTTATACAGAGAATTCTAACTTATTTCAGGCTTGCTATAACAGCTAGTATGGCCATCATCAAAACATAATAAAATGTTCCTAACAATTTCCCCCTTTTTGATGATGCCAAAACCCTCATAAGCTCTAACATAAGTAATCAAAAAAATTCATAATAACCAACAGAACAAAATTTCAACAATTTTATTCATCCATCAAGGGGCAATGAGATCCAAAGAATTTATTCAACTGTTACAAACTACATTTTGCTTAATTCAGCCTTGTACCTTTTGAACTTTGTAGTCTGAACCTCTTCAATGTCTTTCCAATCAATTTCTGGAAACTTCCACTTCCAAAGAAGCCAAAAAGCATGTATTCAGATACACCCTGAAAAACTCTTTTGGCAAAAGTCTATTGAAATCGGCATGGTCTCATTGGCCTTAGGTTCTCCAAAATATTTTTCAAGTCTTTCCCTAGCCTCAACAATGTGTGAGTCTGCAAATTTGAGACTTTTGTAGAGACCCCCACTGCTCTCGCTTTCTCCAATCTCCCATGGGGATTGAAGAATCTTGCCATGTATTTGAAATCTTCTTGTTGTGCGGCCGCAAGTCTTCCGTCCCTTTGCGAGATAGTGGTATGGCTGAACTTGGTTTGTTGTTGGTCTGCTTGAGAAGTGCAAATTCTCTTTTGACTTCATTGTAGAGTTTGGCCATATCGCTTCTCATCCTTTCACCGATAGTTTAGCCAATCACCCCAAGCTTCATCTTGTGAGAGGTGAGGATAAAGTCCTTCCTGTACTCTAAAAATTCTCTTACATGGTCCAAAGACATCTGCATCATATTCTCTTTTTGCTTTGGTGACCAGTGTAAGTTCTGTACTCACTAGTATATTTGGAGCCTGCTGCCTCTGCTGTAGTGTTTCCCACAGTCTTTGAGTCTGTGTTGGTCGATGATCCTCTTTCTTTGGGTGGATCCAGGCCTTTCTTTGTCTGCGGACTGTCTCTATCATCATCTCTTCATTGAATAGGATGAGGAAATCCAATGCAGGGTTCCTTTGTGGCTTTTTCTCTTTCTTCTCTCGATCCTTCTTTGTTGCTCTTCTCGCTTCATTTCGATCCTTATTTCTCTGTCTCTTGCTCTCAATTGTTCTTCAAAGTGAAATTAGGGGTTTGAAAGTTGATCCTTCAGCTTATCCAGATTTCCCCTTTTTGGCAAAGATCA
This sequence comes from Gentiana macrophylla, assembly GCA_026214975.1. Taxonomy (NCBI): domain Eukaryota; kingdom Viridiplantae; phylum Streptophyta; class Magnoliopsida; order Gentianales; family Gentianaceae; genus Gentiana; species Gentiana macrophylla. The sequence goes on from CM047810.1 coordinate 69,876,590, forward strand.
TCCTTTTGCTTTGGTAGGATGCTATTGGTGGCCTCTGCCGTTCCAATCAAAGAGTCAAGTTTTGATTCAATAGAGGTGAATCTATTGTTATGATCATTCAATTTCTCATTGACACTCCTAAGTCTAGTGCCAAAAGCTACTGCCAGTGATTCGTTTTCTTAGGAAATGTGTTGCCCGAGGCCTGCAAGATCATTGGTGATATTGATGTTAAGTCGCTTCATCGACTTCCTGTTGTTGAACCACAATGTTTTGTGCATCAATGTACTCGGCAATGGCTTGAAACTTGTTTTCAATGGAGGAGCTTTTGTCATTAAACGCCAAGTCATGGATCCGAGATACATTGCTTGTTTGTTCCAATTCTTGACCAAAGCAGTCCGCCGCTTTCTCAAAAGTTTCATTTGTAATGCCGTGTTCAAATTTGAGAGTTTGTGCCTTGTTTCACCGGTTCGGATCTGTTGTCGCCCCTTGTCTTGATGTTGAGTGACATCTGCATTTACATCTAGATCTTCAAGTATTTGGGTAGATGAGTATACTGGTGTGGCTTGAGCTGTTGTTCCCCCTATCTCTATGCCGGGGGTTGTCTTGACTGGAGTGGCAGCAGCTGAACCAGTGTCCACAATGTTTGTCTTTATTAGTGGAACATTGACAGACACGCGTTGAGTGGTTTGCTTTGCTTTGGAGTTGAAGACTTGCCGGAGGCTTGTGGTTTCAAAAATGTACGGAGAAGAGTAGTGTCATCAATTGCATCTGGTGCAAGAGCATCCTCTTCTCTGTTTTTACCTAAATCACCATCATTATTGTCATTACAATCATGATCATTATCATCATCATCATCATGATCATCATCACCACCGTCTGAGTCATCATTCTGTCTCCCAGAGGTCTGGAGCATCTTTGCCTTGGCTGCATCAACCAATTCCCATAGTGGTGATTCATCAAGTACTCCTACAAGTGTTGTGATTCCCAGAAAATCAAATAACCATGCTTCTTCAGTAAGCATGTGGTCTGTGTCTTGAAGTTGTTGTCTGGAATCGCCTTCCTTCCATTCAAGATATTCTGCAATTCGGTCATCTATATCGTTTACAGACAATTGTACATCTTCTTCTAGAGATTCCTCATCTTCTCCAGTGTTTTCTTCATTTGGATGCTGTTCATCCTCACTGGCATTTTCTTCTACTTGCTGTTGCTTCCTCATTGTCGTAATCCTCTTCCTTTCTTCTTCATCAATTAATTTTCCAAAGTCTGTCTTTTCCAGACTTCGCCTGACCTTTTGTTTCTTTCTTTGACTTGTGGTGTTGTGTGAGGATTTCTTCCTCTTTCCTTCTCCTGCCTTCTTTTGTGGTTTGACATAAGTAAACATGACTTTGGATTCATGCAGTCTGTGGAGTTGTACAGAGGGGACTTTGAGACATTGCAACAGATAGTGCACCTGTATCCCATATGACTTTTTCACCCAGAATTGTCCTTTCATTGTCTTTCCCTCTTTTATCCCTTTTTCGCCTGCTTTTACTTCACCTTGGATTTGCTCTTTAATTCTCAAAAAGAAGTATTTTGCCCAATTAAATCGTAGCTTGTTATAGATGATTCCCATTAACCGCATTCTAATTTCTGTCATGGCATGATTTGCTCCCAACTTTCCTTCAATGGTTTTGCCAATTAGGGCACTAAACTCATTAAATGGTCGCTTAACTCGGATCTCGAGACAATTTACTTTTGTGGATCCTGGGTTTGCCGTTTTGGCAATGATTGCCCAGAATTCATCTAAGTCCTGTGGTATCAATGTCACTTTTGCTTGACCCTTATTTGAAAGTTTGAGATGTTTTCGGATTACCTTTGCTGTAATCACCACGTCTTTGCCATTTATGGATGCAACAATCTTGTCTTCTTCGAACTTGTCACCTTCTTCAGTAGGGAGCCCAGGCACGTATTGTGCAGATTTCCAGAAGGAAATCAGACTTTCATAACACACTTCAGTTATTGGAGGATTGAGGAAGGTGGATAATTTTAGTTTTTCGCACTCTTTGCCAACCTTTTAGCATGCTCATCATTTCCACACGCTTTGTAGTGTTCTCGCTTGGAAGAATGAGCCAGTGGCAATCGATTTTTCGTACCCAGCTTGAGTGATTGAGGAATATGATGCCATTTTTGAGAGGGAGAGGGGTTTGAAAATGAACTTGAGTTTGCAATAGAGATAAACAAGAGTAGGGTTGTAATTTGCAAGAGAGCGTAAGGATCTCTGAAAATCTCTAAGTCTTGTTTATATAGTGTGATTTGGGTAGTGTGAACGTGGTTTGAGTATGGAAGGATTTAGTGACATAATGGCGTGATTTTGTGTATGAAGAACGCGATATTCGAGCGTAGAGGGGGAGTGGTTTGAGGCAAGTAATGATAGAGCCCGGGAATCGAGGAGTTTATAATTCAAAAAAATATATATATAATTACCTCCATGATCATAAAGTGATCGCCACGTGTGTACTGAATAATCCTCCATAATTTCCTTATTCTCCACGTGTATTCAGAATTGATTTTGTTCACACTTTGAATTTGTCCAAGTCTTTATTTCGGTGAAGTGCCTTCGCTGGTCACTTAACCGGTCCAATGAGTTCTTCATCGAGCCGCTTCATTGAACTGCTCCTAACAATCGCTAAGTTACCTCTGCTGGATACGATTGCCTTACTCGCTACATCTCCTCGTAACGGCAAAGGTTGTACCGATTGATGAAGTCACTTAGCCGATTACTCCGCTTAGCCGCTCGTTGATACTTAGTCAATTTCAATCATCCCTAACTCGATTCTCAACATACTAAATCTTTCATAACCGAGTGGTTTAGTGAAGATGTCACCAATTGGTCTTCGTGGATATGTATTTTAGGATGACATCTCCTTTTTTCAACATGGTCTCGATAAAATGATGTCTTACATCAATGTGCTTTGTTCTTGAATGCAATCATCGGATTTTCTGTAATAGATATTGCACTTGTGTTGTCACACATGATTGGGATTGTTTTCTCTTCGACTCCATAGTCCCTTAGTCGTTGTCTTATCCACAAGATTTGTGCACAATGACTACTACCGCCGCTATATATTTTGCTTCAGCTGTTGATGTAGATATAGAGTTTTGCTTTTTGCTGAACCATGAGACTAGTCTGGTTCCTAGCATTTGGCATGTTCCAGAGGTGCTTTTTCTATCTATTTTGCATCCAGCATAGTCAGAGTCTGAATATGATATCAGTGTAAATCCTCCATATTTTGGGTACCAAATGCCAACATTGATGGTGTGTTTCAAGTATTTGATTATCCTTTTAGTTGCTAGAAGATGTGATTCTTTTGGTTGAGCTTGAAATCTAGCACACACTCCTACCGCAAATGCAATATCGGTGCCGCTTGCGCTTAAGTATAACAATGATCCAATAATTCCTCTATTCATTTTCTCGATCAACATCTTTTCCTCCTTCATCTTTTCCAAGTATGACTCGCACACATTGGTGTGTCTCATTGTGCCACTTGTGTCCATCCCATACTTGTGTATCAAATCTCTTGTATATTTTGCTTGACTAATGAAAATGCCATCCTTCATTTGCTTTACTTGAAGGCCAAGGAAGTAGTTTAATTCTCCCATCATGCTCATTTGAAATTTGCTCTTCATTAGGTTTGCAAATTTCTCACACAACTTTTTTCATCTTCTCGATCCAAAGATTATGTCATCAACATAGATTTGCACTAGCAATGTGCTTGCCCTTCCTCTAGTTTAAATAGAGTCTTGTCTATAGTTCCTTTGTTGAATCCATTCTTGATCGTAAATTGTGACAAGAGTTTCATACCAGGCTCTAGGTGCTGTTTGAGGCCATAGAGGGCCTTCTTGAGTTTGTATACTTTGTCTTCTTTTCCTTTGATTTGAAATCCAGGAGGTTGTTCTACATAAACTTCTTCTTCCAAAAGTCCATTTAGGAATGCACTTTTGACATCCATTTGATAGACTTTGAAGTCTTTGTGTGCAAAGAAATGCTAGAAGAAGTCTTATTGCTTCCAATCTTGCTCTTTGGAGCAAAGGTTTCATCATAATCTATTCCTTCACTTGGGAATATCCTTTTGCAATTAGCCTTGCTTTGTTTCTCGACAACAGCCCTTGCTCATCCATCTTGTTCCTGAATACCCATTTTGCACCAATGATGTTGGCCATTTCAGTCTGTCAACAAGTTCCCAGCACTTCATTTCTTTCAAATTCATTTAGTTCTTCTTGCATGGTCGTGATCCAATCTGCATCTTGGATTGCATCATCTATGGTCTTGGGTTCCACTTGTGATAGAAAGCAAGTTAGCATGTGCTCCAGTTGTCTCTTGTGTTCGACTCCGGTGTGAATATCTCCAATGACTTGTTCTTCGTGATGGTCTCTAAGCCAATTTAGGTCTGGTTGAAGTTGATCTTCACTTGGTGCTTCCATACCTTCATCTTTGAGCATGAACTTCAATTCAGTGCTTCTCTGTTGTATTGATAGGTGGCTCCTCTTGATTTTCAAAAAGATGATTCAGGATAGTAGCTGGTATGGTTGCGTTTGTATAGATTTGCCTCTGTGCAGCTTTCTCTTCTTGGTCTTGAAGATCTTCACCATTTGTATATGGTTCATGAAGTACGTCCATACAGAACGAGCAAACTGGCAGTCAATAAAAGTATGAAGAAGGTCTTTCCCATTAGGACAAGCAAAGCATTTAGACACCAACGTTATACCCCGTCGCTGAATGTTCTGATCGGTGGGGAGAATATTATGGAGTAGCCTGCAACAAAAGAAGGAAATCTTGAGCGGAAGTAAGCTGTTCCAGATAATCTTGAATATAACATTGGAGGAATGAGAAGTACGAACCACATTCCACGTAGAGCGAGTAGTAAAACAACCGTCAGGGCTAAGGGTCCAAATAAGCTCATCAGCCTTCTCTCGTCGGAAAGGAATATGAGTGATCTCCTCAACGATGTGACTGGGAAGATAAGAATGCAGGAGTTGGGTATCCCACTGGTCGCCTACCCAAAAATCGCTAACCCTCCGAACCAAGTCATCTGAGGGGTACCCCAAATTCACTTCCGTCCACTTGTCTCTCCAGAAGTCTATTTTTCCTGCGTTAACCTTCCAAGAGATGAATTGTTCGGCAGTATCTCTCATTTGCCACACTCTGCGCAACATAAGCGTAGAAGCCTTGGGTTTAAATATTTTGTAAGTTGAGAACTGAGTTAGGGATGATTGAAATTGATTAAGTTATAAAGAGCGGCTAACTGGAGTAATCAGTAGAGTGACTTCATCAGCTGACTGAACCTTTACCATTTTAGGTGCGCTCACTTGACAGGTAAGGCACTGGTAACCAGCGAAGTCCACTTCACTGATTGTTAGGAACAGTTTTAAATCAAAAGGACAATATATCGGCTAAGTGACCAGCTATTGGTCCCTTGGAAAGGCTAACACAAGTTTAGAGGGGGGGAGGGGGGGTTGAATAAACATGTCACCAAAAACTGGATTTAAAAAAATTAAGGTTGAGTTAAAACTTGTGTGGAGTTGAGCTAACACGACTGAGTGTAAGTCAATGCTGACTTATCCTTAGTCTAGTTAACTGGCAGTGGATTAAATTAAGCCTTTAAAAGATGTGAATTATCAGATACTGTGTTGAGTCAGTTTCTTATGTATGAGCTAGATGATTATGACTGTAATGCAGTAAGTAAATGCGTAAAGTAAATAAACAATAGTTATAGAGGTTCTAGGTGGTGTAATCCTGTCAGTCCTCTCTTCCCCTGTGATGCGGAGGAAAATTCCACTAGAACTTCTTTGAGATGGCCCAGTTACAAAAAGTTCTAAACTGATAGTCCTTGTCTAATCCCTAGCTTCACTATCTAAACACTTGTAGAACAGGTAGAATGGTGGCTCTTCAATTTTTTGAAACACTGGTCCTTGAAGGGTTGAATTGCCTCTTCACCAGCTCATCACAATCACAGTCTTCCTGACTGCACTCAACTGTCCTTCACACCTTCTTGGTGTTTCACAGTCTAGAACCTTTGATAGAATCAATGTTGAGACTTGAATCAAAGACTATGATTCAATTGTGATATGAGCTTTTCTTAAAGATAAAGAAGGTTTATGAACAGCTCTGATTTCTTCAAATGATAGATCTTGATATGCTTGAATGCTAATGAGCACTTGAAGAAATTTCTTGATCTTGCAATTATGTGTTTAGCAGGAATTCTTTTAAATTACTTTCCCCTTTGATATTAATCTTTCATGACCAAAATGATTCTTAGAATTCATCTTTTTTTGTTTCTAAGGAAACAACCAATTTATAGGGGTTTATCTAACGGTCAGAATAATTGAATTTGAATCCTTGTAGCCGTTAGTGGTCCTGCTTTCTTGCTTGTACGTTACTGTCAGAACGGATAGATTATCCTCCAATCATGATCCTTGTATTGTAACGGTTGGATTCTTCTTCAGTTTTACTTAAGCATCAGTTCCAAAGCTGATTTACTGATAACATTGTCAGTTCTCAGTTCCTAAGAGCTTAAACTGAGTCTTTACTCTTCTTCAACAACTCAGTACTCTTCCTTTCATCTGATTATTATTGATCTAACCAGAGTACACCATTTTAAACAAAATTAGCAAAGACATCATTGTCCTTATGTGTCTTAGCTCAAGATCTACATAGTCAGTTCAGGTTATCACAATCTTGCCTGAAGCCTAACTTATATAGTCTCGATTTAGTCTTCATAAGCTGAGTTTGAACCCTCAGTTCTTCTGTCTTCAATAACTGAGTCTGTGACCCTCAGCTCTTCATCAACTGAGTTTGAACCCTCAGTTCTTCTATCTTCTAGATAAGCCAACCGAGTTTGTGTCCCTCAGCGAACTTATCTTCTTCAGTTCCATATCGGTGTGCTCGGTTTTCCAGTTTAACTAATTTCCAGTTTCTCGTTATCTCAGTTTCTTGACCAAGAAATATTACAGTGCTTGTCTGATTTAACTTATACAAATATCAGACTCTATTAAATCCTATACATTGATATCTAGACATCTTTTTGCTTTGCATTATAACAGCTAGTTGTGACACTTCATCAATGGGGTCTAAAACAATGACTGAATAAGTGATGAATCATCATCAAAACATAAATTTTATTTCCAACAATTTCCCCCTTTTTGATGATGTCAATACCCTCCTTAAAAGCAATGCAAAAAGATAAAACAAAATAGTAAATAACACGATGATCTGAGAAACTGAGAATCTATTGATAACTGAGTTACAAAGCTGGGTGATAGAATACAACATAATAAAAAGAGCTAAAGGGAAACTTCTTTTTACTTATCAGTTAAAGTAAATTGATTGTCATAAGCTTCAGCAATATTCCTCATAGCATCATTTGTTGTAGTGCTTTCGATTCCATGGATGCTTGCCCAGATGTTCCATGGTTCAGACAAATTGTGCTTGCCGAAAAATTTGCTTTTGAAAAGAATTACGAAAGTAAAAATAGATGTCCTCAGCCTTTCACTAGTGGATGTTTTTAGTAGATTCTGAACAAATTCAGGCTCAGTCTATTCAACCTTATCTGATTCTTTGTCTAGAATACCATTATTTTCCTATTTCTTAAGTTTGTTCCAGTAATGTATGAGAATCTTTTGCATATGTAGGAATGTTTCTAGAGATTCTTGTCTTGATTCTCCTTCTCTGGCTGGTAGATTTTTGAATAAGCTGTAGAGACGAGAATCCAAGCCTATTCTTTTGTCAGTTGGCTCTGAGTATTTAGCAATTAGCTCCATCTCCTCATCAGTGAATTCTCCTCTAGCTTTCTTCAGTTCTGTCAGCTTATTATCAATGTTTGCAAGGACTTGAGGCATCTCAGTTGCATGGACTTTTAAGATATCCAAACTTTCCCCCTTATTGACATCATCTTTATTAACCAGGCTTTTGATGTAATTGTTCAGGTTCTGCTGAGTTGATACCAAAATGGTTTGAGCTACAACTGAGTCCTTCATGCCATTTTCCATTAGAGTCATTCTGTCAACCAGATTATTGAGAATCCCTTCCCATCTGTCTTGGGTTTCATCTCTTCTTGCATCATTTTCAATGGTTGTTTTTCGAAGCTCAATCAGAGTGTCTTGGCAGTTGCTAGTGACGATATCCATCTTTTTTTCCAGTTCACTTCTTTCATTTTTGCTAGCCTCTAAGGACTTTAGAACTTTTCCAAACAAACTGTTATCGTCCTTCTGAATTCTGATTATCTCATTATGATAGAACTTAATGAGATCAACTTGAGTTGGTATGTCTTTTGAGGTTCCAGCTTGTTGTTCATTGGCTTTGCTTGTCTCAGTCTCAGTTGATTTAGCTTGCTTAAGAGGTGAGAGAACAACTTGCTTCAGTTTTTCTTTGTATTCTACAAATCTTCTCATTTCTTTAGATTGTTTTCTAATTTCTTCCAGATTTGATTGATCAACATTTCTTGCAGGTGACATTTACACGTTGAATTCATCATCTGATCCTTCTCCAGCCATGTTTGTTACAATTCTTGCTATTTCTAGCATAGATGTATTAGTAGGAGATTGATAACCTCCTTCTCCTTCTTCTTGTTCATCAGATATAGTTCTAGAGCTAGAACTTCTACTACTTTCGTCAGAATTACTCGAATCATCATCAGTATTCTGATCAATTTCAGTTTTCTTTTCTTGTAAAGAAGCGAGAATCCCTTTCTGCAAATTGGGATCTCCCTGTGAATCATTATCATCATCATTCTTTTTGGAACTTCCACCAGCTGTGGCTTCCTTCCTGTAACTGTTTCTGATTAACGCATATCCACGATTTAAGAATCCATCGGTATTGATCATTTCTGATAGATTGGTAATGTTGTAGAGATCAAATACCCATTTCTCAGTGACTTTCATTTCTACTAGCTGATTTCTTTGATTTGCGATAGAACTAAATTTCCAGATTTGATAATTGCGCAATCGCTCATAATCAGCTGTCATCAGTTCTCCATGATCAGGTGAGGACTTAGATTGAGTGACAATCTTCTCAGATCCTCTTGAGATCTCCTGGTCAACTTCCAGAGAATCTCCAATTCTTACAACATCTTCAGTTTGCATTGGGTCTGTTTTACTGGTTTCTCCTTCAACGGTAACTGGGATGACTAATGATTCTTTTTCAATAGTTGAAACTGAGATTATCGGCTCAGTTCTCAAATCTTTGTTATTAACAAATTCTTCAGCAACTTGTTCTCCAACAGGCTCAAGTTCCAATTCAGTAACTGAAACTTCTTTCATTGTGGATTCAGTGAGTTCTTCTTCATTAACCAGCTCATCAAAGTGTATGACTTTAGTCGATCTTGATTCTACTTCAGCTCCTTTTTCCTCAGAATGAGAAGCTGAAAATTCTTTGACTGATTCCTCAAATTATAATATGGAAGCAGACTTTTGAGGTGTGGATCTAGATTTTGAAAGTAACAACAACATGTCCATAGTTGCTTTGTCAATTAATCTTTCTTCACTGTCAGATCATTCATCGTCATGCTCAACTCTTAGGGTCTGTTCCCCCTGAGTGTCAGCTTCCTTCTGTAAGTCAACTTCAACATCTAGTTCTCTGTTGACAACTTCAGTTTCCTTTGACATTTCAATTTCTTGTGAATGTATAATTGGTTCTTGAATTGATAAAGCTTGATTCTGATGATGAAACATATTCGGTGAGAGTAACTTGATTCGACTTTTATCTTGATCCTTCAAAGAATCAAGTAGTGACTTTTGTTGGTGAAACTTCTACTGATTTCTCAGTAACAAGATCAGATTTGTCTTTTTCTGAATCTTCTAACTTTTTCCTTCTTTTCCTTAATTCTTCAACTTGTTCTAAGGCTTCATCTCCAGTTAAAACTTTCTTCGACTTCCTGCTTTTCTTTTTTTAGGTTCACTCATAGAACCTTCAGCTTTTCTTTTTCCATATCTTTCTTCTTTATCAACAATCTTCCCATCAGCAACAGTGTTTCTTTTCTCTTTCCGATTCCAAAGTGATCGAGAATTCTTTGGACCAATAATGCAAGCATCCTTTTGTGATAGAATCGTCCTTTCTTGACATCAGTCTTCTTTTTGGGCGTGTCAATCGAATGTGCCACTAATTGATCAAAAATATATCTTTTCTGTTGGTCCCTTGAAAAGGCTTTGGTTAAGTTTAGAGGGGGGGGGGGGAATAAACTTAACACTTAAAACTTTTTTGGAGTTAACAAACTCAGCAACTTCAAGAAATACTTGACACTCGATGAGTTACTTGATCGTTGAGTTTACTGAATTTGTGCAGCGGAATATATCAAAAATTAAGCCTTATTACTTGTTGTTAAAATATGATACCAAGTATTAGATACTCATTAGTGTATTTGTGTGAATTCAGTTGCTAGATTCAGTAGGTTGATGTGCTAGATATACTAAATGCATAATATAAATGCAGAAAGTGATTAGCCAAATTTTATAGTGGTTCCAGGTGGTGTAATCCTGTCAGTCCACTCTTCTCCTGTGATGTTGGAGGTAATTCACTAGAGATTCTTGAGGTAGCAGTTACAAAAATCCCTAAGTTGTTTATCCTTCACCAATAACTATGGCTTCACAAACTGAACACTTGGAACAGGTAGGATTGCTACTCCAAAGTATTCCACTGGTCCTTGAAGGGTTGGATTGCCTCTTCACCAGCTCCACCACAAACAACAGTCCTTGACACCCAAAGATGCTTCACTGTCTTCAGTAGATTTCTTGTAAAAGAAAGATTGAATCAAGAAAGTGATTCAGCTTTCAGCAGCTTGATAAGAATGATATGATCAGCAGCTTGAGGTCTTCAAGTGTGTAAAATTGATGTAGCTTGAAAGTAGCTTAAACTTGAAGAGTTGTATTGGATCAGTAGCTTTATGCTCAGTAGGATCAGCAGGGTGTTTTCTTGATAAGAATCTGAAGCTCAAGATTATATGTTGTTTTTCTCAAAAATCATCCCTTGTATCTGAATTAGGAGTCCTCTATTTATAGGTAGGAGTCCTTGTGACTTATGTTTGAAATTCAAACATAGCCGTTTCAGAATTAGGAGTCCTTTATGTCACTGTTCATAGTACTGACACTGTCAGAATGCTTTTTGACAGTTTACAGTCTATCCACCCTTTAACTTGTATCCATTGGATAAAGGTCTGAATCTTTCCAACGTCCATTTAATCTTAACCATTGATTTGTTTGATAAAATCAGAGGTTGTTAGCTGTCCCTTTCTTTGTAATCTTCCAATGTAACCTTTGAATAATCCGAGATATACATCAGCAGGTTCCTGTGAATGTAAGTATGCTGAAATGTGTATTAGTTAGCTGTTCTAATGTTGCTGTGTTTATAAAAACGCTTTAGCTCACTTCTCTTATATCTAACTTTTTATTGTGAAGTTAGATTACACCATTTTACATATAACTAAGTTCCAATCACCACTTAACTTGTGGAACTTAGACCTTGTACACAAGGTATATGTAATCAGTTTAGGTCATCACAGACTTCCCCAAATTCTGATTCCATATCCTTGACTTTAAATACTAAGTTTGATCCCTTAGTCTTCAATAACTGAGTTTGAGCCCTCACTTTCACCGATCTCAAGAGTTCCTAAACTAGTCTACTGACCTAGGTGCCATACTGATATAGACAAGTCTGCTAATGTAAGTCAGCTGACCTTTTACAGTGCTTGTTTGATCAAAACTATACAAGATAAAACTCTAATAAACCTATACATTTGATCTAGACATCTTTTTGCCTTTGCTCTATAACAACTAGTCTGGCACTCATCACTAAAACTCAAAAATAAGTCCAACAATTTCCCCCTTTTTAGTGATGATGCCAATACCCTCCTTACAGCAAAGCAAAAAGGTTAAAAACAAAAACAGAACAAATTCAGTCATTTCCCATTATAATCATATTTGTTCAAAAGTATTACAGTCTAGATTTAGCAAAAAAAATAAAGCATATAAAGTATGTTGATCTAGTGTCTTATTTCTCTTTCTTCTCTTGCTGTTCATGATAAGCTCTTATTTATCTCACCATTTATCTCATCCATTCATTTTCAATAAGAGAGAAATCTATGTGAGGATTCACTTCTTTCCACCATTTCCATGCTTCAGGTAGAGTAAGATTTATCTGATGTACTCTAAAGCCTAAACGCATGTATACTTCTTTGAATTCATTTTGTGATTCCCTTGCTGATGTGGTAGGTAAACTCCTTCCACCTCTACCACCTCTTCCACCTCTGCCACCTTTGGATCTCATGGATTTGACTCTTGCCTCCTAAAACTTCAAACCCAAAAAGGAATTTAAACCTTCATGAAAGCCCTTGTCATGATAAGGTCTCCTCTTGTTACAGTACAGATTTTTGTACTATCTGAAAGGATCATCAGTAAGCTGTAGTCTTCCAGGTGAAGGCTCTCTAAATGCATTAGTATCAGCTTCCCATATTTTCTATGCAAAGATCTTAGCAGCCTCTTTTTCTACAGCTGTCTGGCTCCCTTCCCCCCTATTGACATCATCAACAAAACGGGACAGCAGGCCATGGACACTCTTATGTGTGATCACTAGATTGTTCAGTTGTCCTTCCATAATCTCAGTTCTAGTGTCAATAGCTGTGATCCTTCCTTCCATTGTTTGATCTAGTAGAGTTATCCTCTCGGTGATTTTAGGATCTAGCACGAGTAAGTTGAGGTGTGAAGAAGAGTTTCAAGCAGTCTGTACTACTTCAAAGAAGATTATCTAACTTCATTGAATAGAGGCAAACCGATCTTTTAAGAACTCTTCTTTCGATTGTATTGCCTTGTTTAATTCCCTCACATCTTTTGTTAAATCAAAGAATAGCATATTGAGTAGATGTGAAGTTTGAAGCAAATCTGTCTCAATGAGATTTTCTATTATTATCCACAAGGTTCATCAGCTTCTTCAAACCTTTGCTCTTGTCTGTCAAGTTGAGTTCTTAATCGTGTTATGTCATTTCGACAGACCCTCAACTCTTCCAAGACATGTCTTTGGTACCCCACACCGATCATTCCTCCAAAGAATTGATCAAGCGAGTTCTTCTACAGATGTCTTGTGCCCTCTGTCTGCTGATAACCAAGGCATAGCTCATATCCCTTCCAGCAGGGTTAGGTCCTTGGAACTCCTCCAAGATTGGATCAAGAGCAGGTTCCTCAAAGATAGGTACAAATGCCTGTTGAGGTTCAGCATCTATAGGTTCTTCCTCAGGCACTTGAAACTCCTCATCACTGTAATCATACTCCAGCAGCTGTTCATCCTCATCTACAACAGCAGTCTGCTGACCATCTTTCCCTACAGTGGACTTTCATCCAGCAGGCTCCACTACAGCAGCAGGGGATTCCTCCAAACCTATTTCTAGTTCCAACCTTTGTCCAGGTGTTGTTTGAACCTCAGCAACCTGTACCACCTGTTCCGACCTTTGTTCAGGTGTTGTCTGATCCTCAGCAGCCTGAACCTCCTCAACAATCAATGGTGATCCTTCAAATCCCATCACCATATCCAATCTCTGTGCTACCACTGTTTGTTCCTCAGTGATCAGCACTCTCTGTATAAGAATTGCAGGGAATTCAGCCATATTATCTCTTTGAAATTCCCCAACATCAGCAATCCTTCGTAGAAAATTGGCAGTTTTGGATAGAGTGTCCTGAGTGTCAATCCATGTTTGATATTGAGCTAAATCCTCAGAACTGACATCAGGCTCACTATGATTTGTAACCCTCTCTTCATCCAAATCTTCAATCTGTTGGTTGTCAGGATGTTCAACAGATTCAACAACAAAAGAACCATCAGACACACCAACCAGCCTATTTGCACCAATGTGTATACCCTCATTGATTTGTGCCTCTAGATCATCCATGGTAAGATCTTCCAGATCTTCCTCCATTTGACTAGTCTGCTGGCCCTCAGCAGACCTACCAGTATCAGTGGACTGTTGTAAACTTGGTTCATGTAATAGAGCAGTCCCACTGATTTTTCCTGGACCAGAGAGATGATCATCACCAGGATCAGATGAAGAGTCATCACTGTCTGATTCATCTCTAGGATCTCTGACCTTGATACCCTCTTCCTTCTTTTGTTGATCAAAGAGATCCATCAATCTAGCTTCCAACAAAGAGGTATCAACCAAATCCAACAAATTTTCCACTCCCAACTTCTCAAAAGCCCATTCCTCAAAATCTGTCATTGGTTCTGCAGCTGGCTTTTGTCTTTTATAGAACCCAAACTTCCTTTGAAAGTAGTTTGCAACCAGTAGGAGTTTAGGATCAACATATCCTTCTTTCTTCTTTTTCTCCTTTCTTTCAAATGGCATGGTTGGCCTTCTGGGAGCAGTTTGAGTACCTTGCTGACCTCCAAAGGTCTCAACAAGTAAGTTAAGAGTTTCTTCAATAGATACCTCTAGGTCAATAGGCTGCTCAGATTGTATGTTTGTTCCTACTACCTCTATCTGTTCCACACTTTGTTCCCCCTGACTAACATGCTCATTAGCAGGGTTAGCAACAGGTTGCTCTTCCCCCTGACTTCTTGCAGAACTTGCAGGGTCTTGTACCAATGTTTCAACTTCCACAGCAGGTGCAGACTCAGTAGTTTGCTGTGGTTCTTCATGAAGTTGCTCAACAACAACTTCTACTATCTCAGTAGGCTTAATAGTTGTTAGGGGCTCAGCCTCAATAGCCTCTTCTTTCTCTTCTTCCATCTGAGCCTCCAGAATCCTCAACTGTTTCCCTTTGCCATGTCTCTTTTTCTTAGCAATTTCCTTCATTCTTTTGGAAAGTTGCTCTGTTTCAATCTCAGTAGCCTTCCTCTTTATACTGGCTTCCTTCTGTTGCTCCTTCAAAACTTCAGCAACAGACTTCTTCTTTGCAACTACAGTAGGGTCAGTAACCTCAATTTCAACTGGACCCTCAGCAGACTCAACAGTCTCTATTGTTTTCTTTCTAGTCTTCCTAGGCTTTAACATTTTTGTTATCTTTCTTGTCTCAGCAGCCTTTCTCTTCTCAGCAACCTTCTTAGGTGCAGCAGACTTAGCAACTTGCTTAACCTGCTCACCACCATCATCATCTCCACCATCACTATCACTTTCTGGGGCCTCATCATCTGCATCTTCATCATCATCTAATCCAGGGATAGGAGTAGCAACTTCTGGCTTGTATCTGGATTTGTTAATCTTTTCAGATGAAATATCAGGTATCTAAAAATGATTCAACAAGTTCTGAATCAGTAGACCTAAGGGCTTGACCTTGGACTTCCTTATACCATCTCTATCTTCAATAAACACCTTCTTCATGAAGTGTATAAAGAATCCGGCCCAATCAAACTTCATGCTCCTGCAAATGATGATTAGCATGTCTATCTTAGGTCTAGACAGTGTATCTAGACTCCCAATGAATCCTAAAAAGGTCTTGGCAATTAATTTTCTCAGCAGATTATACACAAATCCAATATGCTTCACATTAATGCCTAGATTTGAAGGTATCTTCTCATTTGTTTTTATTGCATCCACAAATTTCATTCTTGGAGGATTCATTGCTTCTGGATTGGTAGGAGCACCATTTCCAGGTCCAAAATGAAATACTTCTCTCAGTAGGTCTGAGGAAATTTCAATCTCTCTTCCATTAACTATGCTAGTGAAGGCCTCTCTTCCTTCATGTATAACAATGTTTTTCTAGAATTCCAACACATTAATGTATGAAATTCTCTCCAGTCTTCTATTGATAACATTCTCCAAACCAGCAATCCGTCTGATTCTTCGTCCTATGTTGATGGCTAGTTTAGTAGAGTGACAGTCAGTCACATAACCTCTTACACTTTGACTGGTGCCAATATGAACATCATCCTTGTTTGCCATTATAGATGAGAAAGATGAAGAAGAAAGCTTTAAAATCTGCGTTCACCCAAGATATTTGCAGAGAAATCGCAATTTGAGAGTTGTATGAATCCTCTGTGTATATGTCTGTATATAAAGCAGAGAGTAGTGGGTAGAAAACTGTCAGACACGTACTGTAGCATTAACCACGAATAACTTTTGAGTGAATGTCATCGTGCCACGTGTCCCATGACAGACTTATAACGGATTGTAACTGTTCGATCGTGTAACTGCAGTTATAAAGATAAAATAAATATCCCGCTATTTTGCTTTTTGACTTTTGTAAAGTTTGACCGAGTAACGTTTATTTCAGTAGCCTTGTCTCCAGTAGACTTGGCTCAGTAGCCTGCTGACAATGATGTCTCCGTAGCCTGCTGACAAAGTAACTCTACTGATCTTCAATTCTTCTAGTTTTGTCCAACTGATAATACAAGATGAAGTTTAATACCAATGACTGATCTGTCAAGTGAGCTCACCCAACAGGACAAAGACCAATCCCCTTGGCAACTTCATTTGCTCAATTGTCCAAACATAAATGAGTACATGGAATTGTTGATACCAATGACTAATCTGCTAAGTGAGCTCACCCAACATAGCAAAGACTAATCCCCTTGGTGATTTCCAGTACATTGCTGATCATAGATGTATTAGTCAACTTTTATAATTCCAAGTTCAGTCCTTAACTTAGCAAATCTTTCACTGTCCAATGGTTTTGTGAAAATATCAGCAAGTTGATCTTCAGTAGGGATGTAAAGAACCACCACATCCTTATTTTCAACATGATCTCTTATAAAGTCATGTCTCACATCAATATGCTTGGTTCTTGAGTGCAAAAGAGGATTTTCTGTGATTGCAATTGCACTTGTGTTGTCACACATAATTGGAATTTCTCTTTCTTCAATTCCATAATCCCTTAATTGTTGTCTTAACCAAAGTATTTGTGCACAAAGAGCTTCCAAAGAAATATATTCGAGCTTTTAGCAGTGGAAGTTGATATAGAATTGCTTTTCTTCGAACCAGAAACCATTCTATTTCCCATCAACCGATGTGTTCTTGTGGTGCTTTTTCTATCAATCCCGCAACTTGACATATCGAGAATCTGAGTAGGATATAACCTTGAAGCTTCCATATTTTGAATACCATATCCCTACTCCCAAAGTCTCTTTTAGATACTTGAGAATCCTTTTATTTATGACTAAATGACTTTTTTAGGTTTTGATTGAAACCTTACACAAACACCTACAATAAAAGGATATATCGGTCTCTGTGGCGATGAGTGCACAGATTGCCTATCATCCTTCTGTATAAGGTCTGATCAACATCTTTGCCTTCTTTGTCTTCATCCAATCTAATGTTTGTACTCATAGGAGTTGATACCTTGGTGCTGTTTTCCATACCAAATTTCTTCAGTAGCTCCTTGGTATACTTGGTTTGATGAATGAAGATTCCATCTTTCATCTGTTTGACTTGCAATCCCAAAAAGTAGTTCATTTCTCCTATCATACTCATTTGGAATTTACTTTTCATCAGATTTGCAAACTTCTCACATAGCAATTCATTTTCAGAACCAAATATTATGTCATCAACATAAATCTGTACCAGCAGGGTGCTATTTCCTTCATTGATTCTGAAAAGAGTCTTGTCAATGGTACCTTTGGTAAAGCCATTGTCCACCAAGAATTGAGATAGAGTCTCATACCATGCTGTTGGTGCTTGTTCAAACCATAAAGTGCTTTATTGAGTCTATACACTTTATCTTCTTGATCTTTAACTTCAAAACCAGGAGGTTGTTGAACATAGACCTCCTCTTCTAAAATGCCATTCAAAAATGCACTTTTGACATCCATCTGATATACCTTGAAGTTTTTATAAGCAACATATGCCAAGAATAATCTGATAGCTTCCAATCTTGCAACATGGGCATATGTCTCATCAAAATCTATTCCTTCTACTTGAGAATAGCCTTTTGCTACTAGTCTAGCCTTATTCCTTACAATGGTACCATATTCATCCAATTTGTTTCTGTATACCCATTTTGTTCCAATTATGTTTGCGTGATTAGGCCTTTCCACTAGTGTCCAAACTTGATTTCTTTCAAATTCATTCAATTCTTCTTGCATAGTAATTATCCAATCTGGATTTGAAATTGCTTCTTCAACAACTTTAGGATCCATTTGAGATAGAAAACATGTAAACATTGCTTCTAATTGTCTTCTAGTCCTCACACCTTACTGTATGTGGCCAATGACTTGCTCAGTAGGGTGATCCCCCATTATGGATTCTGGTTAGATTGATTCTCAGGAACATCATCTTTAGTAGGGTCTGCTGTTTCTTCAACAGGGGGTTCAGCAGATCCTTGAACTGCCTCAGTTGTTGCATCAGTAGTGTTACCAGTAGGGTGTTTAGCAGGGGCATAATCAGAAACCTTTAAGTCATTAAACCTTTCCAAAACTTCAACACATTCTAGATCAGTGACTTGCTGATTCTCAGCAGGTTCTGATGCTTCATCTTCCATTCCAATGAACTTAGGTTCATCAAATACAACATGTATTGTTTCTTCATGTTTCAGTGTCCTTTTGTTCAAGACTTCAATGCTTTGTTTGATCAAGAATATCCCAAGAAAATTCCTTCATCTGATTTTGGTTGGAATGTCTTCAATTGTTCCTTATGATTTAGGATAAAACATTTGCTTCCAAATGGATGGAAATAAGATATATTAGGTTTTCTTCCATTCCAAATCTCAGAAGGTGTCTTCAGCAGCTTCTTGTTCACTGAGGTCCTGTTTTGTGTATAGCATGCTATATTGACTGCTTCAGCCCAATATCTTTCAGGTAGCAATGCTTCACAAATCATAGTTCTTCCTGCTTCTTTTAATGTTCTGTTTCTTCTTTCAGCAACCCCATTTTGCTAAGGTGTACCAGCAGCAGCAAGTTCATGTAGTACACCATTCTGTTCACAATATTCTCTTATAACTTTATTGAGGAATTCAGTACCCTTGTCTGTTCTTATCTTTACTACGTTCAAACTTTTCTCATTTTGCAATCTCTTCAAAAGTTCAGGCATCTTTTGAAGTGTTTCATTTTTCTTGTTCATGAATATCACCCAAGTGTATCTTGAATAATCATCCACAACTACGAAAGTGTACTTCTTTCCTGTTACACTTGTTGGTGTAACTGGTCCAAATAGATCGATGTGCATCAGCTCCAAAACTCTTTTAGTTGACTGCTTAGTCTTTGATTTGAAGCTTGATTTTGTCTGTTTACCTTGCTGACATGCATTACATATAGCATCCTTCTTGAATGTGATCTCAAGTAAACCAATCACCAGCTTCCTCTTCACCAACTGATTGATATCATCAAAATTTAGATGATTCAACTTCTTATGCCATAACCAATTAAGTTCTGACTTGGTATGCACAATCAGGCAAGTTTCTGGAACAGCAGTAGACCAATCCACAACATACATGTTTTGTTGTCTTCTCCCAGCCAACACAACTTGATCACCTCTTTCACTTGACAAAACATGTGTTTTTGTCAAAAGTGACCTTGTAACCCATGTCACAAAACTGTCCAGTGCTCAGTAGGTTGTAGTCCAGTCCTTCCACATATGCAACATTCCTGATTGTTAATCCATTTCTCACAAGTGTTCCATATCCTCTTGTGTATCCTGGTGTGTTCTTGTTGCCAAAATTCACTCTTGGACCATCCTTTGCCACAAAACATGACAGACACTGCTTATTCTTTGTCATATGTCTGGAACATCCACTGTCAAAGTACCAGACACCCTACAAAATAAAGTTAATGCATTTTAGGTACCCAAACCTGTTTGGATCCATAATGGTCAGTGGTAAGCATGACCCTTGGCAAGTTTCCATAAGGTCTTCTTTGAAAGGTATCATACTTTTGTTCATACATGTATTCTACACATCCAAAAGGTCTAACAATTGGTTGTGTAGGATTCACATATGCTTTCTGGCCTTTTGGTATGTAATGCTATTTGAAGTGATTTATGTTGTTAGAAGCACTATCATAACCATTGGATTGCTGTCTGTTAGGAACAGCCCTGTAATGTGGAGTCTGCTGAGGTCCCTACTGAGGTCTTGTTTAAGTCCTCTGCTGATTCCATTGCTTAGGTTTTACCCTAGCAGCATGGTTATACCCGTTGTTTCTAGCAGTAGGTGCAGGAATAATCCAGTCATCATCAGTAGGGAACAGTCTACCTTTCCCCCCTGAGATAAGTATCCCTCAAATGATTGACATTTTTAGGTTTTGGATCTTATCCTTGGAATATTTCTGACTTTTACCTTTTTGTGGTCCAGCAGACTTGGTAGCAGGTCTGTTATCAGCAGGTCTAGAAGGTACAGCAGCCTTATTTTTGGATTTGTTCTTTTTGTTAGGTGTTGTTGACCTTTTTGACTTCTGATTTTGCTTCTTTGAAGTCTTCTCAGTAGGCTTCACTGCCTCAGCAATCCTTTTGGTAGTTGGATCTTGTGCAGGTACAAACTTAGGACCAATTCTGGTACTAGGTTCAGTAACCTTGCTGGATCCACTCTTGTTGGATTGTTGTCTTCCAAATCCAAGCCCTGTTCTATCACCATAAGGATTTCTAGATTTGATTGCAATGGATGAACAAGATTGTTCAAATAGATTCAAGAATAATGAATGTACAAAGAGGCTTATACTTGATTATGTCCAACTTCTTTTCCTTTCCTTTGAGAATTCTTAATTCACTTTTTAATCTTTCAACTTCGATTGAAGAGCTTTTTTCAAATTTCACAATCTCATAACCGTTGTATTATCCTTAGTTGATTAAGGATGGCATCCAAAGTTTCTGCATTGTCGAAATTTTAGGATTTGAACCACAAGTTGATTCACAATCACTTCCAGCATGAGTGTTAATAGATACAGAATTATATACCTCCTCTGTTTCATCCATATTTGCCATTAAAGCATAATCTTCCATCTCAAAGAATAAGTGCGGATCATCGATTCATTTCCTTTTTCTGATTCCACTTCATATCCTGATTCTTCTTCAGCAACCAAAGCTTTCTTGCCAGATCTTCTTTGTTGGCTCTTGTTCTTCAGTAGGTCTGGACAATCAAGTCTGAAATGTCCAGGCTTCTGGCAATTAAAGCAAAGATAATCAGGTTCCTTCTTCTATTTTAGTTCAGGACAGTCAGGTTTGAAGTGTCCTGGTTTCTTGCAATGATAGCACAAGTAATCATTGTCTTTCTTTAATTCATCCTTCTACTTTTCACTGAATTTCTTTGTGAAATTCCTTGGAGAACCCTTTCCAGTTTTCATCATTCTAATTTTCTTGCTCAGTAGGGCAATCTGCTCTTGCATCTCATCCAGTAGATCATCTTGAGCTCCTGATGTTTCTTCTTGATGTGAAGCAGCCAATGCAGTGGTCTTTGGCTCTTCTTTTTCAGTCTCAGGTACAAGATTCTTGCTGAATTCATAGGCCTTAAGATCTGAAAACAATTTCAAGGTGTCCTCTTCATGTAAACTCCTTATTTCTTCTATAGCTGTCACATTCATCTCCCAAACTTCTTTTGCAGGTAATGCTTCCAAAATTTTTGAATTGATTTCTTCTTGTGAGTACTTCACACTCAGTAGTGTGAGTTCATCCATGATTGCATTGAATCTTGACTCCATTTGTTCAATGGTTTCATTTGGTTTCATTTTGAACTCTTGGAACTTCTTCTTTGCCACACTGATCTTGTTCTTTTTGATTGCATCAGTGCCTTCACAGATTAATTGCAACTTATCCCAAAGTTCCTTTGCAGTCTTGCAATCCTTCACCTTCATATACATATTTCTATCCAAAGTTCTGTATATAATATCAATAGCAATATTGTTGAGGTTTGCTCTTTTTCTATCTTCAGCAGTCCATTCTCTTTTTGGCTTTGGAATGTAATGTGTCTCATCTCCCACTGTTACTGACTTGGTAATCTCCAGTGGTCCATTAGTCAGCACATCCATCATTTTATTATGTGTTGCAGCTAGATAAGCCTGCATACAACATTTATACTCATCAAAATTATCTAAAGAACACATCAACATTGTTCTAGCATACTGGTTGTTATCCATGATGCAAAGCTTTGAAAATAAAAAACATGAAAAAGTTTTCAAAGTATTTTCACAACCACAACAAGTAGGATTACTTCAGAACAGAAGCATCGCTCTGCTACCAATTGCTGGTCCCTTGAAAAGGCTTTGGTTAAGTTTAGAAGGGGGGTGGATAAACTTAACACTTAAAATTTTTTTGGAGTTAACAAACTCGAAACTTCAAGACTGGCGATAGCTCGATGAGTCTGTTTGACACTCGTTAGTCCGCTAACTGCTGAGTTCTTGAATTTGTATCTTCATGGAATATATCAAAAATTAAGCCTTGTTACTTGTTGTTAAAATATGATACCAAGTATTAGATACTCAGTAGTGTATGTGTGTGAATTCAGTTGCTAGATTCAGTAGGTTGATGTGCTAGTTATACTAAATGCATAATATGAATGCAGAAAGTGAGTAGGCAAATTTTATAGTGGTTCTAGGTGGTGTAATCCTGTCAGTCCACTCTTCTCCTGTGATGCTAGAGGTAATTCACTTGAGATTCTTGAGGTAGCAGTTACAAAAATCCCTAAGTTGTTTGTCCTTCAAAGAATAACTATGGCTTCACAAGTGAACACTTGGAACATGTAGGATTGCTTGCTCCAAAGTCTTCCACTTGGTCCTTGAAGGGTAGGTTTGCCTCTTCACCACTTCCACCACAAACAACAGTCCTTGACACCCAAAGATACTTCACTGTCTTCAGTAGATTTCTTGTAAAAGAAAGATTGAATCAAGAAAGTGATTCAGCTTTCAAAGAGCTTGATCGAGATGATGATGATCAAGAACTTGAGGTCTTCAAGTGTGTAAACTTGATGTAGCTTGAAAGCAGATTACACTTGAAGAGTTGTACTGGATCAGTAGCTTTATGCTCAGTAGGATCAGCATGGTGTTTTCTTGATAAGAATCTGAAGCTCAAGATTATATGTTGTTTTTCTCAAAAATAATCCCTTGTATCTGAATTAGGAGTCCTCTATTTATAGGTAGGAGTCTTTGTGACTTAAGTTTGAATGTCACTGATTTCTCATCACTTTGTTCATAGTCTCGACATCGTCGAAATGCTTTTGACAAGTTTATGATCATCCACCCTTTGACTTATATCCATTGGATAAAGGTCTGAATCTTTCCAACGTCTATTTAATCATAACCATTGATTTGTTTGATAAAATCAGAGGTTGTTAGTTGTCCCTTCTTTGAAATCTTCCAATGTAACCTTTGAATAATCCGAGATATACATCAGCAGGTTCCTATGAATGTAAGTCTGCTGAAATGTGTATTAGTCAGCTGTTCCAATGTTGCTGTGTTTATAAAAACACTTTAGCTGACTTCTCTTATATCTAACTTTTTATTGTGAAGTTAGATTACACCATTTTGCATATAACTAAGTTCCAATCACCAGTTAACTTGTGGAACTTAGACCTTGTACACAAGTATATGTAATCAGTTTAGGTCATCACAGACTTCCCCAAATTCTGATTCCATATCCTTGACTTTAATTACTAAGTTTGATCCCTTAGCCTTCAATAACTGAGTTTGAGCCCTCAGCCTTCAGGCTACAACAAGTTCCTAAACTAGTCTACTGACCTAGGTGCCCTACTGATATAGACAAGTCTACTGATGTAAGTCAGCTGACCTTTTATAGTGCTTGTTTGATCAAACCTATACAAGATCAAACTCTAATAAACCTATACATTTGATCTAGACATCTTTTGGCCTTTGCTCTATAACAGCTAGTCTGGCACTCATCACTAAAACTCAAAAATAAGTCCAACATTGCCAATTGAAACTTTCTCCAAACCAAATCACATGTAATAAATCCAATTTTTCTCCAGAGAGATTGCTAAAATTGCCTGCATTTCCAATTATGCAATTTGCTAACATCTTAGTGAGAAAATTGAATTCCGGTTTGAGTAAACTTGTGCTCCCGGTCTGTGAAACTGTAGAGTCTGTATCAATTGCTATGTCTTTCCATAATTTCTCTTTCTGTTCTTTAGTCAAATTGATGGCTGACGTTCCTCCAGATTTGTCGAACCCAAAAATCTTTGCAATAAGGTCTTCAGTGACTTTGATTTGTTTACCATTGCCAGATGTGGTATAAGTGTGTGTGCTCTCTCCTTCTAGAGCTGTACTTCTAAATTCATAGAATTCACCAATGCTCTCCAGACAGAAACTCTTCAGATTGATATTAAACACAACATCCAAACCTTTGATTTTCTATATTTTTATTGCAATTTTCTTGGCTAGAGTTTGATCGGCATACTTGGCAATGAATTGATCAAGTGAGATGATCATTCCAGGTTCAATACGAGTAGAAGTCATTGTTATCTGGATTTAATTGAAAATTGAAAAACTTGGGGATTATAGAGAATGAAGAAACAGATTCAAAATTCGAGCGTGAAGAATTATAGAGAAAAATTCTAGGTTATTTATAAATGGTAGCAAAGGTAGTTGAGAATTGAGTGGGATTCAAAACGTCTTGTCATAAATGTTGAGATTGTGAAAATGAAGATGAGTGGAAAAGATGGACGGTTGAGATAGGAAAAGGTCATGTCTTTTCCTGACATCCGTTGCTAGAGAATAGTAAAAAGAGTAGGTGCGGTGTATCTCCAGCTGCACATGTTCAGTCTTGTCCTTATAGTGAATTCAAAAACTCAGTTGTGAATACAACTCAGTTTTGTGAATCACACCTTTCCAGTTCTCAGTTAGTGATTTTCTCCTGCAAAACAAAATGAGGGATTTTCGGTACCCATATCTGTTTGGGTCCTAACTGATTAGTTTTAGATGATATATTTTTGTTCATATACCTCTCTTGATATTTTGACTGAGTAAAGTCAGTTTTCACAAACTTTTGCTATTTTACCCTAACGGTTTTTGGTTTGTTCAGTTTGTGGAACTGATGTGATGGTTCACTCCAGTCTTCATCAGTGGGAAACAGTCTCCCTTTCCCTCTGAATCTATTAATCCATAAATGATCTTCATTCTTAGATGGATATGACTTGAAGGTTTTTTCTTACTGATCTCTGATCAGTTTTTCCTTTTTTTCCAGCCTTCATGTAAAATCTGTTAGTTTGGTGCATTTTACCAACTGATTTTTCAGTTTGTCCGTTTGTGTATTTGGGTGTCTTTGAGAAGTTTTGTCGATAATAACTTTGTCGATTTTACGAGTTCTGATCACAGCAATCCACAAATTTCATTGCAACTAAACTTGGTCTGAACTTAGAATTAACAAACCCTAAACCAGATCTGTCTCCAAATGGTTTTCCAGGTTTGAACTGAACGCTGGGAATTGGATCAACTGATGATTCTATGATGTTCAATACTTTTGTCAGTTCATCAGTTGGTTGGATTACCTTGGTTCCATTATTAGTCTTGATTAGATTGATTTCAGCATTCAATCTCGAAACTTCAGCTTTCAATAATTTTTTCTCCTTTTTGACATTCTCATAACTCTTCTGAATTACCTCCAATTCCTTTATGAGTATGTCCAAGGTTTCATTGAAATCTTCATTTCTCTGATTGTTTTTAGCAATATGAGTGCTAGATGTAGATGCAATTACCTTCTGGTGTTTGATAGATAAATTCTCATCTGAAAAATCTTCATCATTTAGTACTTGTTTCCTTTTGTCATTGATATTTGCATGTGCTGCTCCTAGCAGTATGATTTCCTTGATGGATCTTCAATGAAGGTTTCAGTCAGTTTTTCTTCTCCTTGACTAGGATCTTTGCTTATTCCAAAAAAAGAAAGCATCTTATAGAGTCCTAACAATATGCGTGCAGATACTGCATTTAAGTTATTACCTAAATGTTGTATTGCCTTGATATTGACTTCATTCGTAGAAAACCAATGTGTAATATTGGTATCTTGATTTAAGGGTTTGATTTGAAGTAATCTTCCCTTCTTAACGATATGTGGTGAAGTCATATCTTTATTTTTTAGATAATTTCTTAGTTCCAGAATTTTCTCTTAAATATATTTCTTCTTGAAATCCATTTTTCCAGCTATGATATCTAGCTCTTTCTCCTTCAGTGATCAAAAATTGAATTTGATTACCAAATCTAACTGGTCCATCTCCGTAACCAGGTGTTTTCTTTTGTAAAGGAATTATCTCCTTTAGTTTCTTTTCTTTGTTGAATACTGGATCCATCTTAATGTTTTTTATTCCAGCAATTCCAACATTCCCATTTTAAGGGTAATGAAACCTTTAGGGGTTTTCCAGATATATCTCTTTGAAAGATATCTTTCTGGAATTTCCCTTTCTTGCTAAGGAATTTAATCCTTGCTTCATTCCAAAGTGTCTGGAAACAAATTGGTTTTTTAATGATATCCATGATATCAAGTTATCCACAAAGCTTTTTAAGCGTTTGAGTTGCGTTATCTACACTTTTAGATATTGACAAGAGTAGTTCTTTATCTGATCTCATAGATGAAGATCTTTCTAACAAGCTATTTCTTGTTGTAGGAGTTTTAACAAAGCTCATTCGAGATGAGGTTGCTCCGACTGAGAACCTATCACTTATAGTAGGTGTGTTATCAGCTCTTAATATACTTTTCCTTTTTGCAATGTCTGTTGCCCAAGAGTCAGTATTGGAATCTATATTAGAAAAATTCTTTTCTTTTATAGTTCCTATTTCTGAGAAGACATCGTCTAATTCGATGTACTCAGTTTTTATATAGTCAATACTGTGATGACTATTGGTTAATGCATAACTTATTAAATAAGTTACACTAAAAGGTTTATCACCTTCATTCATCAGATCTTTTCTTTCGAAGTGATGTATTAGTGATAAAGATTTATCTAAATTTTTACTGTGTATACTAAGACAAAACTTAGGATATACGGTAAATATAAATTTATTGTAGGCTAGGTTACCCTTTGCTGCACCTAGAACACAATCTTTTCTATTGTTAATTCTATTATCAATTAACGCTAGTGAAGAGAGTTCGAGAAAGTGATAAACACTAGAGTAAACTTCAACTTGGTTTATTAATAAAATGAAAGAAGTATAAATAGTTACAATTGAGTGGAGAGACTAGCTAGCTTGGGCGGCCACTAGAGTATATAGCTATGGGCGGCAAGCAAGCATGTAAAAAGTAAAAGCTATGTCTATGACATAAAGTAAACTAGAGTTTGACATATTAATTGATTATATGTACCACAATTAATATGTCCTTTTACAAATAAAGTGTACAAATAATGTACACCCGAAATAAATAAATATTACATAATATTTGATATGAATATTTGATATGTAATATTTCCACACCCCCCTCAAACTGGGTTGTATATGTTCATACAGCCAAGTTTGCTACTCAGTCTGCTGAACATAAGTGGCGGAATGGCCTTGGTGAGAATATCGACGATTCAGTCTCACGAGGAACATCTTTGAGTTGAATAATCTGGGCATCAATCTTCTCCTTCAGGAAGTGTCTGTCAATGTCCACATGTTTGGTTTTATCATGATGGATTGGATCCTTTTCCATGCATAAGGCTGAATTATTGTCACAACAGAGTGTAATAGGTTGCTGAAGTTCAGTAAGGACCCTTTTTATCCTTAGAGCTTCACAAATACCCAAAACTAGTGCCCTGAGTTCACTTTTCAAGATCTGCTTCAAGAGATGAGGTTGTTTCTTGCTCCTCCAGGTGACAAGATTTCCCCATACATAAGAACACTAGCCTGTAGTAGACCTTCTGTCTGTGTGACAGCCATCCCAATTAGCATCAGTGTAAGCCTTGATTGATCTATCAGCAGACTTGGTGAAATGTAAGCCTTGGCCAGGAGTGGACTTCAAGTACCTCAGTATCCTGTTCACAGCATCCCAATGTTGCTTAGTAGGGCAATGCATGAACCGGGCTAACAGGTGACTCCATATGCAATATCAGGTCTTGTATGGGACAGATAAATGAGTTTCCCTACAAGTCTTTGATATTGATCCTTCCTAACATCAATGTCACCATGCGACAAAGGTATTACCGGGTCTCACTGGAATACAACGAGTTTGCATCCCAAAGATACCGCTTTCCTTGATGAGTCAAAGACATATTTCCTTTGAGAGATAGAGATACCCTGGTTGTTTCTTGCAATTTCCATACCAATGAAGTATTTAAGATAGCCCAAATCCTTGACATGAAAAACCTTTGCCAGTAGAGTCTTCAAATTCTGGATCTTAGTAGAGACATCACCAGTGAGGATGATATCATCCACATATACAATAAGAATAGATCTTTTCTGGCTAGTTGTCTTGATAAACATGGTGTGATCTGAGTTGCATTGATGATATCCAGCAGCTTTAACCACAGTAGTGAGTTTCCCAAACCAGGCTCTTGGGGATTGCTTTAGGCCATATAGAGATTTCCTCAATTTGCAAACCTTTCCTTGAGTGTGAGGATTGGTAAAACCAGGAGGTACATTCATGTAGACTTCCTCAGTAAGGTCACCATTGAGAAAAGCATTTTTGATATCCAATTGGTGAAGAGGCCAGTCAAGTTGGACAGCAAGAGATATCAGTATTCTGACAGTGTTCAGTTTTGCCACTGGTGCAAAAGTTTCTTTGTAGTCAATGCCATAAGTTTGAGTGAAACCCCTTGCAACTAGTTTGGCCTTATACTTGTCAATTGTACCATCAGCATTGTATTTGATAGTAAATAACCACCTGCAGCTGACTGTCTTCTTGCCTTTGGGGAGAGCTGTTAGATCCCAACTATGATTATCCAGGAGGGCAGTCATTTCTGTTTTTACTGCAGCCTTCCACCTATCATGTTGAAGAGCTTCCTGAATATTTTTTGGAATGGAGTGAGAGTCCAAGTCCTATGTAAACATGGCAAAAGCAGGTGATAACTGATCATAAGATAGATAATTATGAATAGAATGATCAGTAGTGCAAGATCTCTTTTCCTTCCTGATAGTAATAGGTCTATCATCAATGTCGTGTCGTTTGAGAGTCAATAGGTTGTTGAGTATCGATGGCTCTGCCCAGTTCGATAAGGTTCTTGAGAGTCGAGTGAGGGTCTTGAGGTTCGATCTGCCGAGAATCGATGAGTTCTTGAGAGGTTAAGAGTTTGCTGAGGGAACGAATTTAGGTCAATTTCAATCAGGTTTCCATCAGTGACTGCCTCAGTGGACTTGCTGTACTAGGGAGTTATTTCAAAGAATTTTACATCTATATAATTGTAAAATCTCTTTTCAGAAGGAGAATAACATTTGTAACATTTCCTGTCCTTTGCATATCCTAGGAAAATGCACTTGTGAGCTTTGGGATCAAGTTTCCTTCTGTGTTGGGCATGGATATAAACAAACAAAGTGCAACCAAAGATTTTTGGAGGTAATTGTGAAATAAGATGAGGGCAGGAGTGTGTGGTTAGAAGGGTTTGGATAGGAGTTTTGAAGCCTAACACTCTGCTGGGAAGTCTGTTGATTAAGTATGTGGCAGTTAATATAGCTTCACCCGATAGGAGTTTTGAAGCCTAACACTCTGCTGGGAAGTCTGTTGATTAAGTATGTGGCAGTTAATATAGCTTCACCCCACATATACTTTGGAACATGTGTGGTGAACATGATTGATCTAGCCATCTCCAGTAGTGCTGTTTTTTCCTCAAGAACCCCATTTTGTTGAGGTGTTTCCACACAACTCTTGATATGAACAATCCCCTTATTCATCAAGAAATTACCGAGGTTAGACTCATAGTATTCAAGTGCATTATCGGTCTTTAAGATCTTGATCTTAGTGTCAAATTAGTGGAGATCATGTTGTAAAATTCTGAAAAATTGTTCCAACTTGATTTATCCTTCATTAAAAACAACCATGTGTTCTGGTATGATCATCAATGAAAGTGACAAACCACATTTTCCTGTTATACTTTTTAATCTTGAAGGTCCCCATACATCACTATGAATTAAAGTGAAAGGTGTGGATGGCAAATAAGGTAGTTTGGTATACACAGATTTGGTAAGTTTGGCAAATTGACAAATATCACATTGAAGATCATTGATATTACATCCTTTAAATAATTCAGAATTCTGAGACTTCAAATAACCAAAACTTGGATGTCCTAGTCTATAATGCCATAACATGATATTGTCTAAAGTTTGAGTGCAGGCTGCTGAGGCAGATTCAGTCTTCTGTCTTCTGTCTTCAGCATGTTTGACCACATACAATCCTGAGCAGGGTTTAGCCCTCCCAATCACTTCCTGTGAAGAAGGGTCCTGGAAAGTGCACTGATTCTTATTAAAAACAACAATCCAATTCAAATATTTTGCGAGTCTCTCTTGTGAGATATGAGATTGCGGTCTAATTTTGGAACAAATAGGACATCCTTTAGGCATATCTTATTAGTGAGTTTAACATTTCCAAAACCTTTTTCACACGAGATAGATCCATCAGCAGTCTTAACATTGTGAATTTGATGACATGGAATAAGGTGAGTTATGAGGTTTTTATTGCCAGTCATATGGGAGGAGGCCCCATAATCAACAATCCATGTTTCATTACTAATAAAAGAGTAGAATTTACCTCTACTAGCCTTGAGTAGCCGTGTCGGTAGAGGACTACCTTCTTTTTGTTGAGTGAGAAAGCTTTGAATGCGACAAACCGAGCATTCAACTTGTTATCATTCTCCTCTTCATTGACATGCCCGCCTGACTTTCCCTGGTAGGCTTGGAGGAGTTAGGCTTGCCATGTAGCTTCCAAAGTGTCCCTTGGTGTGATTTGTGCGTTTGCAGAGCTCACGAGAACAACTTTCCAGATTCTATCAAGAGGCTTCCTAGATGTCTCAAGTAACCTCGAGCTTCCTTCGGCGGTCGGCGGGGTAGCACTCTCGGAAGGGTTGTCGGCGGGGGAGTTCAGCGACATCACTTTTCTCTCTGCTTTCCTCATGTTTGACCTCGGCAAACATGGATTTGAGATTGGGGAGGTTTTGTGGCAAGGATTCTTCCTCTAACATCATCAAGAGTAGGATTCGATCCAAGTAAGAAACTTGAATACTCTCTTTTCTCAATAATGTCCTTATAAAGGCGGCATCCTTAACATCATTCCAGGGCGAGAGTTCCAACATATCTAGGTGTTGCCATGCCCTAGATAGTTGGTTGAAGTATTGAGTTCTGAGACATATCTCCTTGTCTGCGAGCTTTGAATCTGAGCTTCAAGTTCATACACTTCGATGTATTGTCTTTCTTGGAGTAAAGATCTCTGGCATTATCCCAAATTTCCTTTGCAGTATCATACATCATAAAGTTCTCACTAATTTCTTTTGTCATGGATCTTGTGAGAATGGTCATGACTTGATTATTAGTAGTGTCCCATGCTTCAAATCTGGGGTCATCTTCAAGAGGCGCGAGTTTAGAGCGGACGGTATCCCATCTTACCTTGTCCAGAGATGTACATTTTCATAGATCTTGACCACAGCAAGTAGTTGTTACCATCAAGTCTATGATTTGTGTATGATGAAGATTCAGTGACCCCATGCGCTAAGGCGGTGGGAGTCTCTTGATGAAGATGAAACGTCGATTAAAGTAGACATTTTGGAATAAGCAATCGAGTTTGCAAATGGATTTTAGAACTCGATGAAGGCTCCGATACCATGAAGAAAGTTTGAGAAAGTGATAAAGACTAGAGTAAACTTCAACTTGGTTTATTCATAAAATGAAAGAAGTATAAATAGTTACAATTGAGGGGAGAGACAAGCTAGCTTGGCGACCCTTTAGAGTATATAGCTATGGGCGGCAAGCAAGCATGTAAAAAAGTAAAAGCTATGTCTATGACATAAAGTAAACTAGAGTTTGACATATTAACTGTTTATATGTACCACAATTAATATGTCATTTTACAAATAAAGTGTACAAATAACGTATACACGAAATAAATAAATATTACATAATATTTGATATGAATATTTAATATGTAATATTTCCACAGCTAGTTTAATAGGCGTATTTATGCCTTCTTGAAATTGAGATTTTATACAAATTTTTCTGGCTCCAAGGTGGACCATACTAATTGTAGATCTATGTTCTTCTTTTATTTTAAGAAGATTTTTATTTATCTCTTGTTGGGTAATAAGAGGTAAATATACTTCTCCTCTGACATCTTTTGTGTCTACAGAGAATTCTCGAGTACTAACAAAATAATAAATTGTGTTTTCTCGTTTAAAGACGCTGCTTAGAAGACTAGGCATTCTAAAGATTTTTTCTTTCTTTAGTTCAAGTTTAGAAGCTTTAATCTTTGATAATAATTCCTGCTAAATTATTATATTAGCATTGAATCCAGTGGAGGATTCATTACGGACGAGTTGACACTCATGACTTTCTGATTCTTCATCAGCATTTTTGTTTTGATCCAACGGATCTTTATCCATTATTTAATGGATTTTTACTATTTCAAGAACCTTTAACAAGGCTCTGACCAGGTTTCTGGGCTCTATTGGCTCTGCTACCAATTTTCTGACCATGCGGAAAGGGTCTTTGCGGAATAAGTCTATGTGGAGTAAAATAATAGACGGCGGAAAAAGGGAAGTTTCTTGATATGCGGGGGATAGTAAGGATATAGATTATAGCTATGTTTGTAAATTCATATCATTTTATAAATGTAATTAATATTTTCGCAGAAATAAACACAAGTTTTAAAATTCAAAGAATATACCTATCAAGATCTTCTTGACTTAAGTGTATCAGCACCAATGGTCAGGACTGCGGGCATTTTCCCTTACGGCCTCCTGCCTGGCGGTACTCTCCCTATGCCGTATCAGACCAATTCAGGTTCTCAGAGTATTCTTAAGTGTTTGAAGCTTTGAAGAGTATATAAAAGAAAGATTAAAAACGGATTTTATTTCATCGGAAAATAAAATACAAACATACTACTTTCGAATTTACATAACCATGCTTTTATCTATATCCTCACTAAGGAGGATTACTCGCTATGCATAGTTGAAACTAGGAATAGAAATTGAGAATGCGATAAAAGGTATGTTACAAATGCAAGAACTTCTTCATTTTATAGTTCAATGAAAGAAGGATCTCGAATAATTCAAACGAATATTCGATTTACATTTTCGTCATTGCTGACGATTTACATCCCACTATCTTATCTTTAAGTTGAAATGTTGATAATGCGGTTGCTTTTCTTTGTCTTTTTCTGCCAATGGCCGGCAGCTTTTCTTTCACTGAGAAATAAAGTATTCTCAATAATTTCCAATGTCGTCATGCATGACGTTTTATACATCATCTGTATATGCTGATGTCGATCCACAAACAATATCTTTATCATCAATTTCAAGGCCAATAATTTCCTTGTCTATTTTGTTGGAATTAATGCATTTTGTGCAGCTGTATTCCAATTTAGCTTTACCAAAATCTTGTTGTAACATTTGACATAATTTGTCCTGATGCCAACTCATTATCCATCCAGTTTTGAACAATTTTTCATATCGAAGAACCATTTCTGTATCTTCTGGCTGTAATTTTTTATAGGCCTTTGAAATCATCAAAATATGAGAGTTTTGATAATTTACTTTAATTTTTGAATCATCATTGATGTTAAGGATTTTATCAATGATGATCTTGAATCTATTGACATTGAGATGTTCAATATCATAATGGGAGAAATTTGAGTCCATAACCTTTGACGGTCGATAACTTGTTTCTTCACTGGAGATTCCAATCTCTATGAAATGATATGGTGATTGAAACATTCCATCATTCCATGCTGGTAGGCTGTTGTATATTTTTAAGAATATAGTCCGATCAGATTCTTTGACAACCTTGGTTCTGAAGTTTTTGTCCAAAAGATTTCTGCCAAGATAAATCATCCTAACTAAACCGTATGAAAACACTTCATATACCTTTATAGGATCATCCCCTTCAATAAAATTGAACAAACTAATTTGCTCACTATCTGTAGTGAAGAAATTTTCATCAATAAATTGTTCTTCATCTACTGCTCTTGCTTTCTGAAAATAAAAGGATAATCCTTCAAAATCCAGTTCAATAACAGTTGGTTTTTCATCTTAATAGGAATCAAAATCTTCCCAATGAAACCATAGATTGAGGTCTCTTTTCTCTTTTCAGAATTTCCTTGAAGGTTGTAACTTTAAGAAAATCCGCATTGGAGATTAATTTTGGTGGAGGTGTGTTGTTTGCCTTAGCATAAATGTCACCTGCAACCTTTGCCGCTAAAAGCGATTTAAAACTCTTGTGTCTTACACCAGAGATTCCTTTTGTTGCTTTTTCGCAACTTCCCATGTTGTCTGAGATACACCTTTGTGGACCATTATAAACAACATAATAATAATTATTATTTGGCATTGGAATTGCCTCATCGCTTTTGCTTCGAAGTTATACCAAGACCTGATATGTCCTGAGTATTTGGTCTAAAACCGTAGATCAAATCTGTAGGTTTAACCAATTTGTTAGATGTCTGTACATCTGTTACATCTTTTTCCAAGATGCTAGGAATCAACGGATTTGATGATTCATTACCGATTGCCGTTTGCATCGGAATAGCTGATATTTCGCTACTATTTCTAGTGCAAAGAATATCAATTTCCTTTTGTTGTTTACTTGATGCCTGTTCAAGTAAATGAATGAGAAATCTTAGAACTTGTAGGTCTAGATCCATAGCTGCTTCTTCCAGCTTAATTTTTTGCAATTCTTCCATAATTGGAAGTCCTGTAAGGAAAATTAGTCCCTGGGTTTTACCCCTTTTATCTCCTGATGGAGATTCTTTTGTTCCTTAACCTGTATATTCACGTGTTAAGAAATCAGCAAATATATTTTTACTACCTGCAATATGTTGTATATCGAAGCAGTATCTTGAAAGCCACATCTGCCATCTTACAAGTCTACCTTGTTTATTATCACCTTATGAATTAGTATTAAAAAAGTAAGTGAAGTTTTTGTTATATGTACTAATTAAAATTTTAACTGGAGTAAGATAAGCACTGAACTTCATATTGACTCGAATAACAGCTAAGTATTCTTTCTCATTACTATGATAATTCTTTTCGGCATTTCTAAAACTACCAGAAGTATATCTACAAATTAACTCTTGTTCAGAGTTTTTTTCCTTGAGGATTCCTCCCCAGTACTCATCTGATGCATCTGTTTCAATGATCAGTTTATCCTCGGGTAAAGGATGATATAGCTTTGGAAAGCTGGTTAAATTCTTTTTAACCTTTTTAACATAGGTTGTATCAACCTCTGTCCATTCCCAAAGTATATTGTCTTTGAGTTTGACCTGTAAAGGTTTCCTAATTTCAACAAGTTTAGGAATATAAGTTTCAGCATAAGTTAAAATACCTAAAAATCTCTGTAATTGTTTTTTATTTTCAATTTTGTCTGGAAACTTATGAATGTGTTCCAGAATATGATTCTGAGGTCGGTGTTGACCTTGATCAATCTCTAATCCAAGGAAGTTAATCTTGGTCTTAAAGAGTTGTGTTTTCTTTAATGAAAGGATTATTCCTAATTCCTCGTATTTTTTGAGTACCATTGCAACATGCATATAGTGCTCTTTCTCTGTGTTGCTGAAGACTAATATGTCATCAATGTAAACACATAAGAATTTCTCAAAAGATCTAATTGCATTTTGCATATGTCTATGAAATATAGATGGAGCTTGGTTTAACCCAAAGGGTAAAACATTCCATTGATAATGCCCTTGAGGACATGTAAATGCAGTTAATAATTGTGATTATTCATCTAACAGAACTTGCTAGAATCCAGATTTACAATCAAAACTACTAAAGGTTTCCTTCCCTCGTGTAAGAGTCAGAAGCTCATCTTTATTCGGAAGATTATGACTATCACCTATTGTTGCCGTATTAATGGCTTTATAGTTGACAACCATTCTCTTTTTTCCTCTTCTTTTCTCTGCTTCATTCTCAACTAAGAATGCTGGAGACATATGAGGTGATTAACTAGGCTTAATTATTTTTAAGTCTAATAACTCTCGAATTTGTTTGCCAAATTCTTCTCTATCCAATGGACTATAGATCATGGGCTTAACCTTGACTATTACCTTTGGATCAATAAGTTTAATGGTAGCTGTCATCCATTTTTTAGACTTCTTAGGGTCTATAGGATTTTCACCACAAACTTTTTTTTAACAAGTCGTTAATCATTTTGAACTTTATGTTTTCATGATTAAATTCTTGTTCTATTTTGCATACTTCTATCTCCCTCTAAAAATTTGATTTTTCCAGGGCTGACCGGGATAGGTGCTGGTGTAAGTTATTTAGAATTCTTTTTCATAGATTCTAAAAACCCGTGTTCTGCCATGGTAAAGGCTTTTCTTACTTTTCCAATAATCACTGGTTGATTATCAAGAGTAAAAATGATTCTATCTGTGAATTGTGTGAAAGGTCCATACAATTGACAGAAGTTATTACCAAGAATAATGTCCATGTCATTTTCTTGTTGATAGATCGTAGGGATGTGAAATATTTCACCTGTGATTCGTATATTAAGATTTTTACAAGCTTTAGAAACATGAAGTGTTTCTTTATTTGCAATTGTTAACGGAATGGTATTGGGTGCATTTTCCCAATGCTCATTAGGTATAACAAATTTTGATGCTAGGCAAAGACTAGCTCATGTATCTACATAGAGCAGTGTAGATTCGTCTGTTTATACCCAGAGAACTTTAGTTGTCCTTTGATATAAATGGAGTTTGGATTAGTAATATTTCTAGTTATTACTAATTCTTCATCATTCCAGGGTTCTTCCTGAATGGTTAAGTTAGTCTGTATCCGCTGAATTGTATTCATCGGATGAATAACTATCAGTAGAATAGTCAAAAACTAAATTTTTAGAAATTTCATCAAAGATATAGACTTCTCTTAGAGACTCATATATATCTTCTATAGGTTCAAAACCTAAATCAATTATTTCCTCAATACGATTAAACTTATGAGGATATTGTTGTTTGTTGGGACATTCAATAGCGTAATGACCCTCAACATTGCAGATCCAACATCTACAATTTTTCTTGCCTTTGGGGCAAAATTTATTTTTGTCAGTACTTTTATCTCCTTTGTCAGTCTTCTGACGAGGCTTAAAATACTTACCGGGTTTAAACCGTTTATTTCTCATTTTATAAGAGAATTTCTTCTTCTTATAATGCTTTTTACACTTGTTCTTTGTATAAGTCTTTTGTGGTATACAACCATATTCAGTAGGTGTATCCGTGATGTTTAAACAACATTTCTTATTGAATTTCTTCAATTTTTCTATTGTTTGGATAAATCACAAATTTTTGTGAGTTCTTCTTTAACAATTCTATTGGCGAAGCCAAGACTGTTAACAGCAATCCCGATGATTTCCGTTTCAAACCTTTGAAGGGGTTTTTCTCATGTGATAGGGATTTTGGTTAAATACTGCTTTATAAATCCAACAATCTCATTGCTAGGAAGTTTATAAAGATTAGTCTCAAAATCATATGTGAAAGTGTCTAAGAGACAAACATCACATAGCTGTAAGTTGATAAGGCGATTTCTAGCCTTTTCTTGTTGTTTAAGGATCTCGTTGGCTTTATCAGTCGTAAAATTGATTCCTAAAAACATAGTATAGAAGCCATCAATGATGCCTCTAAAGATATTTTATGTGGTAAAGTCGGTCCATTTTGTATTTTTTACAAAGGATTGAATTATTCCAGCAGTTCTATGTTCAACTAAGAGGAGTATGTTATTGATTGTTCCATAAGCCTCTTTGTTAGTTTGAATAATCAAACTTAACTATGTCGCCCATTTGTCTATGAGCTCTTTCCTATCTGTCCTTCCATCAATATTGAGGATAGGAGTTCTAGATTCCTTAGGTTCTCCTGGAACTTTGGGATAATTAGTAGTAAAAAAGGTTCCATCAGTACCTTTTCTTTTCTTAAAGGATGATTCTTCTCCTTTTGTACTAGAAGCTCCTGCTTCAGGTTGTTTATCTGAAGGTTCATTTTTAGGAATAGCTTCAGATTGCTCTTCAATAGTATACATGGTTTCAATACCAAGAATCTTACTTAATTCTGGTCTTGTTTTCATTTCTTTTTCAATTTCTAACTCATCTAGAGTCATTAATTTAATTACTTCATCTAAGGGTGAAGTATTTTGTCCATCTAAAATGAACTCATCTTTTTCTAGGTTATCCCAGAAATATTCTTCTAATTTTTCCCCTATGTCTATTGACAAGGCCATCTTAGAGCATTTGGATCAGCACTTGAGCCAAGTTCTTCATTTCCCACATTGTGGTTGGGATAACTATATTTTCCGTCTTTCGGAAAAGCAGATGTAGAAATGTTAAAAAGTTTTTCTTCTATTGTATAGGAGACCATATGTATTTCTTCGTTTACTTCTTTTATGATTTTTGCTACTTCAACTTCAGTTCTAGTAGCAAGTCTAGATATCTTGTTTTCGATATCTCTTTGTTGTTTTAATATGACCTTTAAATCTTCGCAAAGAAGATTAACAGTCTCATTTATTGTTATCATGCTTATGCTTGTCATGATACTATGGTTGACCTAATATTTTCTTGAGGGTTTTCTCAAGTTTGTCAACTTTGCAACAAAGCAATTGAATTTCTTGATCGGCAAGACTGTCGATTTTACAACTCAGAGTTCGTATCTCTGTATTGGTTTTTTCTACCAAAATCAATAACTCTTGATTTTGCTCGGCATGTGCCAAGTTAGTGTCTTGATTATATTCCCCCCTCACTAAAAGATCGGAAAATCTATTCCAATTGGGTGGATTTTTTGATAATCCTTGACTAGGATCTTTGCTTATTCCAAAAAAGGAAAGCATCTTATAGATTTCTAACAATATGCGTGCAGATACTGCATTTAAGTTATTACCTAAATGTTGTATTGCCTTGATATTGACTTCATTCGTAGAAAACCAATGTGTAATATTGGTATCTTGATTTAAGGGTTTGATTTGAAGTAAACTTCCCTTCTTAACAATATGTGGTGAAGTCATAGCTTCATTTTTTAGATAATTTCTTAGTTCCAGAAATTTCTCTTAAATAGATTTCTTCTTGAAATCCATTTTTCCAGCTATGATATCTAGCTCTTTCTCCTTCAGTGATCAATAATTGAATTTGATTACCAAATCTAACCGGTCCATCTCTGTAACCAGGTGTTTTCTTTTGTAAAGGAATTATCTCCTTTAGTTTCTTTTCTTTGTTGAATACTGGATCCATCTTAATGTTTTTCCTGTTGTAGCAGTTTTAACAAAGCTCCTTCGAGATGAGGTTGCTCCGACTGAGAACCTATCACTTATAGTAGGTGCGTTATCAGCTCCTAATATACTTTTCCCTTTTGCAATGTCTGTTGCCCAAGAGTCAGTACTGGAATCTATATTAGAAAAATTCTTTTCTTTTATAGTTCCTATTTCTGAGAAGACATCGTCTAATTCGATGTACTCAGTTTTTCTATAGTCAATACTGTGATGACTATTGGTTAATGCATAACTTATTAAATAAGTTACACTAAAAGGTTTATCACCTTCATTCATCAGATCTTCTCTTTCGAAGTGATGTATTAGTGATAGAGATTTATCTAAATTTTTACTGTGTATACTAAGACCAAACTTAGGATATACGGCAAATATAAATTTATTGTAGGCTAGGTTACCTTTTGCTGCACCTAGAACACAATATTTTCTCTTGTTAATTCTATTATCAATTAACACTAGTTTAATAGGCGTATTTATGCCTTCTTGAAATTGAGATTTTATACAAATTTTTATGGCTCCAAGGTGGACCATAGTAATTGTAGATCTATGTTCTTCTTTTATTTTAAGAACATTTTTATTTATCTCTTGTTGGGTAATAAGAGGTAAATATACTTCTCCTCTGACATCTTTAGTGTCTACAGAGAATTCTCGAGTACTATCAAAATAATAATAAAAAATTCTCGTTTAAAGACGTTGCTTAGAAGACTAGGCATTCTAAAGATTTCTTCTTTCTTTAGTTCTAGTTTAGAAGCTTTAATCTTTGATAATAATTCCTGCTGAATTATTATATTAGCATTGAATCCAGTGGAGGGTTCATTACGGACGAGTTGACACTCGTGACTTTCTGATTCTTCATCATAATTATTGTTTTGATCCAACGGATCTTTATCCATTATTTAATGGATTTTTACTATTTCAAGAACCTTTAACAAGGCTCTGATACCAGGTTTCTGGGCTCTATTGGCTCTGCTACCAATTTTCTCACTTGGACCGTCTTCATGAACATGAAGAAACAAACACTCAAGAAACTACATGATTTACTAAGAAGAATTCAGAATGAAAAGGAATTGAAGCTTATCAAGATAAGATCGGATAGAGGCACAGAATTCCTAAATGAAGTGATCAGAACCTACTGTGAAGAAAATAGTATACTACATCAAATTTCAGCAGCAGGAACACCACAACAAAATGGAGTTGCAGAAATAAGAAACAGAACTCCCAAAGAAGCTGTCAGAACTATGATAGCAGAAGTAGGACTACCAAAAAGGTTTTGGGCTGAAGTAGCAAACACAATATGACTTTATTATATCTCAAGACTGCAAAAGATATGTGGAATCGGTTAAAACAAATGTACTCCGGTTTCAAAATTTTATCACGAATTTATGAAGTATGTAAACGATACTTTTATTTGGAACAAGGAAATCAGACCCTTGAGAGTTATTTTTCTAGTGTTACTGGTGTGTGTGAGGAGAGAAATATGTACGTACCTCTTATTGATGATGTGAGTGCCATGGAAAAGCAACGGCACGACAAGGATGTCGTCCGATTTCTTGCAGGGCTATGATCCGAGTATGATCCGGTTAAAGCACAGATTCTCGGAGGCATCGAATTACCCTCCAGTAGTGAAGTTTTTTCCCGACTACAAAGAGCATTACCGTCATCTATTCAGCCTGTTACCACCCATGATGATGTCCAACCATCTGCTATGTTTACTCGAAGTCTAGGCCCGAATCGAGGAGGACGTGAAGTCCGGAATTCCAGAGGTCGTGGTGGTCGGGGCAGCCGATCTGGCCGGAATGGTAATCGGAAATGCGACCATTGTGGTCGAGCCAATCATGTCATTGAAGATTGTTGGATATTACATGGATACCCGCCCCATATGGCCAATCAAACCTCATCCCAACAACAGGTGGCAGCATCTCGGGAAACCGGCGACAACGCCATGAGTGATGGAACTCCCAGCTCGACTTCTACAGCCAATTTAGTTCAGACGGGATCTTCCTCTGCAGGTTAATTATCCACTCAACCTACTCCATGGATCTTTGACTCCGGTGCAACCGAATACATGACCGGTCTGTGTAATTCAATTCTAAATTATTCTTCTTTATCTCAACCTTAATATGTCATTTTAGCTAATGGTTCCCAAACTCAAATTGCGGGTACTGGGAATGTTTTATTAAATAAAACTATTAAATTAAAATCCACTCGTCATGTCCCCGGGTTCCCGTATAGCCTACTCTCTATTAGTAAACTTACCCGTGCTTTAAATTGCTTAGTTATTTTCTCTCTTGATTCGTGTGTTTTGCAGGATCTTCAGACGCGGAAGACGACTGGTATGGGTCATGAGCACGGCGGCCTTTACTACTTTAATTCCACTACATCATCTGTTGCTTTACACGTTGACACAATGACATGGCATTATCGTCTCGGTCATCCTCCTTTACCGGTCCTTCAGAAGCAAATTCCTAATATTTATGTTTTAGATTCGTGTGAAACTTGTCAGCTAAGTAAGCATTGTCGTACGTCTTTTAAACGCAATTCTAATAATAGGAGACAAACTCCTTTTGAACTAGTACATTCTGATATGTGGGGACCATTTCATAGTTCATCGAATAAATTCTGATATTTTATTACTTTTATTGATGATTTTTCATGTATGACCTGGATTTTTCTAATGAAAGATTGTACTGATATTATATCTTCCTTCCAGTTATTTCAATCAGAAATTCAAACTCAGTTTAATTGTTCTGTGCGTGCGGTTCGTACCGATAATGCCAAAGAATATAAAACTCAGTTTTCTCAATTTTTATCTGACCATGGCATCATTCACCAAACATCTTGCTCTTATACTTTGCCACAAAATGGGGTAACCAAACGCAAAAATCGCCATCTCACTGAAGTGGCACGTGCTCTTATGCTACATATGCACGTTCCTAAAACCTTTTGGAGTGATGTTGCCCTCACTACTTGTTTTCTAATCAATTGTATGCCTACTAAGAACCTCAAAGGTGAATCCTCTTTTTCTATTCTTTTCCCATCCCAATCCCACTATCCTCTACCACCGTGCACTTTTGGTTATATTAGCTACGTTCATAATCTTGGTCCAGGTTATGCTAAATTTGATCCTCGTGCAACCAAATATATCTTTTTGGGGTATTCACATACTCAAAAAGGATATCACTGATATAATCCTATTCTTCATTGCTACTTCATCACCGCTGGCATCACCTTTAATGAGACACAACCATACTACACCCAACCTTTAAATGATCCGAATTTCTTGCAACCCCTTTCTCACGATTCTCCTACTCTGTCCCTTCTTCTTCCTTGTTCTGATGACATTCTTGATAACTGTCCTACGATTACACAAGTATATCATCACCGTCGTCATGATCCGGTCGTGTCCTCATCCTCTGAAGATCCTCAAATACCTGATATTCCTATTGCACAGCGCAAAGGTACCCGATCTTGTGTTACTCAATATCCGATTGGTAAGTTCGTCTCTCTTGATCGTTTATCTTCTCTGTATGCTTGTTTTCTTACTAATCTATCCTAAGTTTCCATCCCTAAGTCTTTGTAGGAAGATCTGTCTAATCCGAACTGGAGGTTGACTATAGAGGCTGAGATGGAAGCCCTTCACTCTAATGGTATGTGGGACTTAGTCCCTTTTCCCTATGGAAAGACACTCATTGGTTGCCAATGGGTTTACACAATTAAACATAATCAAGATGGCACGGTCGAACGTTACAAAGCCCGCCTGGTGGCCAAAGGTTACACCCAAATATAAGGGGTGGATTATGATGAAACCTTCTCTCTGTTTGCTAAGTTCCCATCTATTCGTATATTGATTTCTCTTGCAGCTAATTTTCATTGGCATTATTTCAGTTAGAAATCAAGAATGCCTTTTTACATGGTGATTTGCAAGAGGAGATTTATATAGAGCAACCTCCTAGGTTTGTTGCTCAGGGGGAGTCTCCAGGTATGGTATGCACGCTGAATTATGGACTTAAACAGTCCCCTTGAGCGTGGTTCGGGAAATTCTCTGAAGTAGTAAAAGAATTTGGACTTTCACAATGTCGAACTGATCACTCGGTGTTTTACATGAATACTAAACAAGGACATATTTATCTTCTTGTATATGTTGATGATATTGTTCTTACATGGAATGTTGTGCAAGGAATAGCAAGACTAAAAGAATTCCTTGGATGACGATTCCACACCAAGGATCTTGGAAAGATCTGTTACTTTCTTGGAATATAAGTGGCAAGATCTCATCAAGGCATTGTCTTGAGCCAAAGGAAATATGTATTGGACTTGTTAAATGAAGTAGGGATGCTTGGTGTAAAACCCACAGAAACCCCCATGGATCCTAATCTAAAGCTCTGGAAAAATGAAGGAGAGATATTTGACTCACCGGATAGGTATCGGCATCTTGTTGGAAAACTCAATTATTTAACCATTACTAGACCAGACATTTTGTATGCCGTAAGTGTGGTGAGCCAGCTTTTGGAGTATCCAAGAGTACCTCATTGGGAAGCACTAATCTGCATATCAGATATCTTAAGCAGACCCTAGGACTTGGGTTAATATATCAAAATAATCAACACT
Organism: Gentiana macrophylla; assembly: GCA_026214975.1. NCBI lineage: Eukaryota > Viridiplantae > Streptophyta > Magnoliopsida > Gentianales > Gentianaceae > Gentiana > Gentiana macrophylla. The sequence goes on from CM047810.1 coordinate 69,920,396, forward strand.
TACGAATTGAAGGATACACTGATGCTGATTGGGCTAGTTCTCCTTCTGACAGAAGATCCACAACCGGTTATTGCACATTTCTTGGAGGAAATTTGGTTACTTAGGAAAAGAAAAAAAGCTACCAATGGTAGCCCGTTCGAGTGCTGAAGCTGAATATAGGTCCATGGCTCACACATGCAGCGAGTTAACATGGATTCGTTACTTTCTTACAGAAATTGGGATCTTTGTTGGTACTCCAGGTCCCTTATATTGTGTTAATCAAGTTGCCATCTATATTGCATCGAATCCGGTATTCTATGAGTGCACTAAACACATCAAGGTGGATTTCCATTTTATATGAGGTAAGATCACCGCCAAAGAGATTTACACCCCATTTGTGCGAATAGGAGAACAACTTGCAGATGTTTTCACAAAGGCTCTCACCGGTATACACTTGTCACAAATTTGGTACAAGCTTGCCATGTACAAAATCCATGCTCCATCTTAAGGGGGAGTGTTAAAAGAATAAGAGAAAGGAGATGCGTCCAGATTCAATGTATCATTGTATTATGCACATGTGATTATTCTAGAATTAGGCATGTGTGATGATTCTGTAATAAATCAGAATATTTGCATTAATTCTGATTGATACTAGCTGTTGGAAATAAAATTTATGTTTTGATGATGATTCATCAGTTAGTTTAGTTATTATATTTAACCCCATTGATGAAGTTTTATAACAAGCTGTTATAGTGCAAAGCAAAAGGATGTCTAGAAATTAATGTATAGGATTTAATAGAGTCTGATATTTGTATAAGTTAATCAGACAATAACTGTAAAAGCTCTAGGTTCAGAACTGAGAAAATGAGAAACTGGCTTATTGAACTGAGTTCATAACTGAAGATTAATCAGTTTTACTTTTAGGAAGATTTTGTTATGTTTTGATGATGGCCATACTAGCTGTTATAGCAAACCTGAAATAAGTTAGAATTCTCTGTATAAGTATTTACTTAGAGTCTGACATGTTGTATAAGTTGAGTCAGACAAGTATTGTACTAGTTGGTAGGATGGCAAAGTAAAAACAGATTTCCGGCAGAGTAAAGCCAGCCAATTACCAGTAGAGAAGCAATGAAGACATTAAGGTCTGCCTTATAACCAAGGAAGTCTGTGATGACCTTGGATAAGTCTAAGTTATGTTTCAAGTAATGATACTTAGTGTTTAAATATAGTGTACACTGATCTCACACAAATCAAGGATCAGTGAAGTACAAGGATTCTCCTTAAACTGAAAGAATGAAGGAAACACTGAATCGGCAAAGTAAACTGACTTTCGGCTGAGTGAAGACAAAACAGTGAAGGAAGATCTAAGCAGCAAAGTCAGAAGGATCACTTGACCGTTCTAAGAACGGCTAAGTAAACTTTACTTAATCAGATTTCGAAATATGATGAAGATACAGAGGATCAAGCATTAAATGCACAATCAATAGAGGATCAATCAAGAACGGATTTTCTGATAAACGTTTGAAGAAAAATCCGATCACTGAAATCAAGAAGAATATAATGAAGGGGGAGTCAAGAATAAAATCAAGGATTATTCCCCTCATTAATATAGCCAGTGGATAGAAATTCAACTCAAGGATAATCAAGGCTATAAATAGAAGGCATTGACAGAAAAAGAAAAATAAGGAAGAACGATCATAAATCTGAGCAAAAACTCTGTCAAAGTAAAAAGCCTTCTATCTGTGCAAAAAATAAATATCTAGTGATCAACTCAAAACTGAGAGCTACGTTTCAAATATCAAGCATTGAGATTGATCAACAAGTTTGTGAATCCAATTCACATCAATCAAGCAACTGAATCAGAGCCATCTGAGAAGGAGTTGTGTTTGTGATAGGCTCTTGAAGGATTTGATCCCAATGAGCGTTGAAAGAGACCGAGTCATGAAGTAACATTGCGATCAAGGAGTGATAGTCTTGTAGATTGTGAAGCTTGTGTAGTCAAGGACAATCAGGCTATTGTATCTGTGAAAACAATAGTGAATTCCTCCAATCATCACTGGAGAAGAGTGGATTAAGGGATTACACCACCCTGAACCACTATAAGCCTTGTGTCAATTTACTTTCAGCAATTTACCTTACTGCATTTACTTAATTGCCTAAATTATATCATAGATCTGTGATTGAACAAACTATTTTTGAAACAACATTTTAAGAAGGGACTTATCCGCTGCCCAAAATCTTTTAAACACAAGAAAAGTTTTTGAAACTCCACTATAGTCATTCACCCCCCTCTGACTATAGCTTTACCCTTCTCTGGGACCAACAATTGGTATCGGAGCAGTGTTCCTAGTATCAGAACCTGTTCAGATCTAATTTCTGGTAACAAGGAGATCACATATTTTCAAAGTAGTTTTCAAATTTGTGCTTTCTAAATATACATACATCTTATTTGTACTTATGGATTCCTCAAATTTTAAGTCTAAGGTACCTGTTTTCAATGTCAACAATTTTGATGAATACAAAATAAGAATGTTGTCTCATCATGCAGCAACTCATGAGGAGATGCTGGATGTAATCAATGATGGACCAATCGAAATCACAACTGTGGTAGCCACAGGAGCATATCAAGGAAAAGAAATAGACAAACTCAAGAAGGATTGGACCAATGATGACATGAGAAGAGAAAATCTCGACTTTGTTGCAAAATATATGATCTTGAAGACCCTGGATAGCAACATGTTCATGAGAATCAAAGATTGCAAAACAGCAAAGGAGATGTGCGACAAGTTGGCACTAATAAATGAAGGATCTAAAGCAGTTAAAGAAAACAAATTATCTGTTGCAAAACAGAAATTTGAGAACTTCAAAATGAAGGCTGGTGAATCCATCGATCAGATGGACATCAGATTCTCAAGCATCATCGATGAATCGCTACAACTTGGACACAAATATCCTCAGAAAGAAGTATGCTTGAAATCTTGAGAGGATTACGAAAGATGGAAGATCATCACATCGATGTCGGAGGACAACAAATCTTACAAACAACGATACTCGACCCCGATGTCTCAACTAAAGGCTCATGAATTTGAATTGAACGGTGAAGACAGTGCACCAGCAGAGGCAAATAAGGCCATTGCATAGGTTGCACCCCAGCAAAGTCAAACAACTGATGCAAACAGCAAAGAGACATAGGAACTGAAGGAACATGTAGCTTTATTGGTAAAACGCTTTGACAGGTTTAGCAAAAAGAAGATATTCAAGGGAGGATCATCATCAAACAAGAAGTCAAGCATAAACAAAGACACCAAGAGAAAAGATGATGAATACATATGCTTCAACTATAATAAGAAAGGCCACTTCAAGGCTGATTGCCCTGAAGACAAAGACAAAGCTAAGGATAAGAAGAAGTACAAGACAACTGAAAAGAGGAGAAGCAAGAAGGCACTCAAAGCAGAATCTAGTAGTGAAAAGAATGAAGAATCATCTGAAAATGATTCTGATGATGAAAAGGATGACAGCTCAGACAATAAAAAAGCCTATCTATGTCTTATGGATAAAGAGTCAAAAGAAACTGAGGTAACATCTAGTTCATACTCATCGTCAAGTGCATCCACATCTGACACAGCACAATCTTTTATTCTCCCCTTAGATTCTGCAAACCTAATCCAAAATCTCATGAGTAAATTTGACCAAATTGAGATGAATCATGAAATTCTGGAACATGAGTGTGAGAATCTAAGAAAGGAAAATAAAAGACTAAAGAAAGAACTGGATAAAGTAAAAGCTGAACTAACTAGTAAGGAGACTTACTCAAATGATCAACAAGCAGCATATGATCATACATCTGGTGTTGACAGACCGGTTGAGAAAATCCCCCTACCAGTTAAGACCACCACTGCACCTTTAAATGCACCAGCTTACAAACCCTCAAAAAGGTTTGGATCCAGATTTGGTCTTGGCTACAATAGTCAGGATGAGAATAGAAACAATGGAAAACACAATTCTGAATCTAGGACCAACAAAGGACCAAAGTTCAGAAAATGACAGTCCATAGCTTCAACCACTCATCCAGTGCCAGTGAAGTCAAAACCCAATGCCGTGAAACAGCAGACTAAACCATCAATCCAGTCAACCAAAAGCAAAGACTTTCTGAAAGGTAAAGGAAGACTTTATCCTTCAAAGGATGATTGGAATGTGTCACCTCCAAAATACAAGAAGAAACCATTTTAGGTCATGCATCATGTGCTTAAGAAAAACCAACCAAGGGATGTTCCTAGACACATGAAGCAACATAGGCTTCCCACTGCATACTGGAAAGTGAAAAGGGATGCAAATGCACCAAAAAGTAGAGAAAAGTATCAGAATACCTCTAGTAGAAACATTGGAAGGTATTCTTCCATGCCTTATACATATGAAGTTGATTATTTCAATTATCCAAAAAGAAGATCCTTTGGATACAAATGAGGAGTAGGATGCATGACTGCTAACAGGTATGGACCCAAACAATGTTGGGTACCAAAACAAAATTAATTTGTTTTGTAGGATGTCTGGTACATAGACAGTGGATGTTCCAGACACATGACAGGGAACAAGGGATGGCTCACTGACTTTAAAGCTTTTGATGGACCCAAAGTCACCTTTGGAGGCAAAGAAAACCTTAGTAAAATTAAGAGGGAAGGCACAATGCTCAAGAACAATTTGAAAATTCAAAATGTTGCATATGTTAAAGGATTAAATTTCAATCTGCTAAGCATCAGTCAATTTTGTGACAAAGGCTACAATGTACACTTCAACAAGGAAGGATGCAAGGTGATTCACAGTCAAACCAACATAGTGGTTCTTGCAGGAAAAAGAGAAGATAACATGTATGTGGTGGATTGGAGAACAGCTAAGGCAGAAACATGTTTGTTTGTCAAAAATAAACAATCAACCAGCTGGATTTGGCATAGAAGATTAAATCACCTAAATTTCAAGATCATCAACACATTATCAAAGAACAAGTTAGTTGAAGGCCTGCCAGAGATCATATTCAAGAAGGAAAGTCTCTGTGATGCATGTCAGAAAGGAAAAGAAATCAAAAGCTCCTTCAAGTAAAAGCCCTATCAATCAACAACAAGAATTCTACATCTTCTACATATGGACCTGTTTGGACCAGTCACACCAGTAAGTGTAAGTGATAAGAAATACACTCTAGTAGTGGTTGATGATTTCTCCAAATGCACCTAGACCATATTCATGAACAAGAAGAAAGAGACACTCAAGAAGCTGGCAGAATTGCTAAGAAGGATTCAAAATGAGAAAGAGCTAAAGATCATCAAGATCAGATCAGATAGAGGCACATAATTATTAAATGGAGTTATCTACAGCAGGAACTCCACAACAAAATGGTGTAGCAGAAAGAAGAAACAGAACTCTCAAGAAGCAGTCAGAACAATGATTGCAGAAGCATGCCTACCAAAGAGGTTTTGGGCTGAAGCAGCAAACACAGCATGCTATACACAGAACATATCAATCATCAACAAACATCATGGAACAACTCCATATGAAATATGGAATGGAAGAAAGTCTAACATTTCACATTTACATATGTTTGGATCTAAATGTTTTGTTTTGAACAGGAATCAGTTGCACACCTTTGATGAAAAAGCTGATGAAGCAATCTTTATGGGATAATCAGACACCAGCAAAGTATTCAGAGTACTCAACAAAAGAACATTGGTGATTGAAGCATCAATACATGTAGTCTTTGATGAACCAAACACAAATGGTGAAAGTCTTCAAGATCAAGAAGAAGAAGCAGCACAAAGGGAAGTGTATATGAATACATCAATACCAACTACTATTCTGTATCACAACTTTGGAAATCAAGATGAACCTCCAGTCAATATAACAGAAGAAGTTCCAGTACAAGAGCATGAAGGTGATACACAAGCTGAAGCTGTGGAAGCACCAAGTGAAGAACAACTTCAACCTGATCTCAACTGGCTGAGAGATCACCCTGAAGATCAAGTCATTGGAGACATTCACATAGGAGTAAGAACCAGAAGACAACTAGAGCACATGATAACATGTTTTCTATCTCAAGTAGAGCCCAAAACAATAGATGATGCAATCAAAGATACTGATTGGATCACAGCCATGCAAGAAGAACTAAATGAGTTTGAAAGAAATGAAGTCTAGGAACTTGTTGACAGACCAGACATGGCCAACATCATTGGAACAAAATGGATATTCGTAAATAAGATGGATGAACAAATGCAGTTGTCGAAATAAAGCAAGGCTAGTTGCAAAAAAGGCTACTCTCAGCGAAGGAATAGATTATGATGAAACATTTGCACCTGTAGCAAGATTGGAAACAATCAGACTCTTTCTAGCATTTGCAGCACACATAGACTTCAAAGTTACCAAATGGATGTGAAGTGTGCATTTCTGAATGGACTTTTGGAAGAAGAAGTATATGTGGAACAACCTCCTGGTTTTCAACTCAAAGGAAAAGAAGATAAAGTATACAAGCTCAAGAAGGCTCTTTATGGACTCAAACAGGCACCCAGAGCCTGGTATGAAACCTTATCACAATTCTTAATCAATAATGGATTCAACAAGGGAACTATAGATAAGACTCTTTTCAAATTAGAGGAAGGAACAAGTACATTGCTAGTACAAATCTACGTTGATGATATTATCTTTGGATCAGAGGATGAAAAGTTGTGTGAGAAATTTGCAAACCTAATGAAGAGCAAATTTCAGATGAGCATGATGGGAGAATTAAATTATTTTTTTGGTCTACAAGTGAAGCAAATGAAGGATGGTATTTTCATTAGTCAAGACAAGTACACAAAAGAGATACACAAATATGGTATGGACACAAGTGGCACAACAGATACACCAATGTGTGCAAGAGTTATTCTTGGAAAAGATGAAGCTGGAAAAGATGTTGTTCAGAAAATGTATAGAGGAATCATTGGATCCCTACTTTACTTAACTACAAGCAGACCTGACATAGCATTTGCAGTAGGAGTATGTGCAAGATTTCAAGCTCAACCAAAAGAATCACATCTTCTAGCAGCTAAAAGAATAATCAAATATCTGAAGAACACCATCAATGTTGAAATTTGGTATCCAAAAGTTGGAGGATTCAAGTTGATATCATATTCAAACTCTGACTATGCTGTATGCATGATAGATAGAAAAAGCACCTCTGGAACATGCCAGATGCTAGGCACCAGACTGGTTTCATGGTGCAGTAAAAAACAAAACTCCATCTCTACATCAACAATTTGAAGCGAGAATATATAGCGTGAAAGGGGTTCAGGCACAAGTACTATGGATTAGACAACAGCTAAGGGATTATGAAATGGAGGAGAAGACAATTCCAATTATGTGTGACAACACAAGTGCCATATCTATTACTGAAAATCCAGTGTTACACTCAAGAACAAAGCATATTGATGTGAGACATCATTTCATCAGAGATCATGTTGAGAAAAAAGATGTTATTCTAAGATACATACCCACTGAAGATCAATTGGCTGACATTTTCACTAAACCACTCAGTCATGAAAGATTTAGCATGTTGAGAACTGAGTTGGAAATGATTGAAATTGACTAAGTACCAAAGAGCGGCTAACTGAAGTAATCAGCTAAGTGACTTCACCAGCTGATTAAACCTTTGCCTTCACGGGAGATGTAGCAGGTGAAGCACAGTACTCGTGGTTAACTTCAGCGATTGTTGGGAACAGATTAAATCAAAGCAAATGAGTGAAAAAGTCACTACACCGGCTAAGTGACCAGCCAAGGCACTCCGCCGAAATGAAGATTGGAGTCATGGGCAAATTAAAGTGTGAACCAAATCAATTTTTATACACGTGAAGAATAAGGAAGTTATGGAGGATTATACTGTGAAAGATTACACACGTGGAGAGCAATTTACATTCGTGGAGGTAACCATATTATTTTTCGAATTACCAACGCCTCGATTCCCAGGATCTATCATTACTTACCTCAATCCACCCCCACCCCTCACTACACTCGAATATCATTATTTATGTACATAAAATCATGCCATTATGTCATAAAATCCTTCCATATTCAACCACATTCACACTACCCAAATCATCCTATATAAACAACACTTAGAGGTTTTTCAAAATTCTTTATGCGTCCTTGCAAAATCATAAACCCTATTTTCTCACTGCATAATCAAAGCCTTCTCTCAAATTCCAAGAAATGGCCTCATTTTCCACAATCTCTGCCACAGAACGATTTTATGAAAAATCGATCATCACTGGATCGTTCTTTAAGCCTGAACCCTATCTATCCTTCTGTGATAATGAGGTACAAGACCGACGGCTAGTTGATGGATGTACAAATCTGGGGTTAATGGCCTTCCTAAACCCCCAAATAACAGGAATATGCTATGAGAACCTGATTGCATTTTGGAAATGCAAAGTTTGTGCCAAGCACAAAGAAGACTGATATTGACTGCATAAAAAGTTCAATCTTTGGCAAAGAAGTGGTCATCACACATGGCCTACTTAACAGATTCTTACATCTACCCATGATTGGCCCGGAAAACGTGAAGTTTGTGCAGGTTAACATCAAGACCTTCTGGGAGGAGATAGCCAAAAGCCCCAAAAAGAACAGCAAAACCTACAATCTCCCAAGATCTGCACTCAAACTTCTATTTGTTGAGTTCGCACTTGTCATTACCAAGAACATCGAAGGCAAGAAAGGGTCGAGGGAAAACTTGACAGAGGTACGAGTTAAGCTAATGTCAATAATCTATCAAGGCCTTCACTTTGACTGGGCAACCTTTGTCTTCAATAGATTGAAAGAGCATATTCAAAAGGAAATAGATCTGTCGATTACGGCACCAAGCAAGGGGTTGCGGAAGAAAGGTGAATTTTGGGAAAAGAAATCATATGGGTTCCCTCTTCAACACCTATTTGACTCATTAAAAGTGAAACCCACAAATCTGCAGCCTCCACACAGGTCAAAGGTGATGTTTACCTACATCAAGGCATCTATGAAACCCAAACCCACTACCGGACGAAAAAGGAAATCTCCCGAGGGCATTATATCAGGGATGGGAAGACGAACCAGATCGTAAAAAGCACAAAAAACCACCCCCAGTGGCAAGTACCAGTAATCCGGACAATCCAGTGGTGATCAGTGATGATATAGCAATGGAGGAAGAGAAACAAGAAGAAGTGACATATCTAGAGGAAGGTGAGGAGGGGTATCAACTTACTCCATCTAAAGAAGAAGAGACATCTGAGGATGAAAAAGATGAAACAGAGGAAGCATAGATAGACAGTAGTCATCTTGAAAATGATCAAGGAATGATGGCGATTTCTGATGATGATCTGACAATCCAACAAGAAATTCTCAGAAGCATCAGCAAAGTTAAAAACCGGTCGAGTGAGCCAGCTGATAAAACTCACTTCGCTGAACATGTCAACTCCCCCAGCATTGATCAAGGGGGAACAGCAGCAGAGAAAATCACACATCTGGCAAATGAAGACGTCAACACCCCCCAGCAACCCCTCAATGACCCTAAGTCTAATGAGGAAGAAAAATAAAGTGAGAAAGAGAAGGAAGAAGATACAGATGATGAGGATGAGGAAGAAATTCCAGAGGAAACTGATCCAGAAAGACTGTTCAATCTGGATATTCAACCACTCATTGTGGACATGGAAAGGCAATACCTCAGTAGACAAAACTTAAAAACTACCTTAAGGAGTGATGAAACCTCCTTAAACCACAAGATTGAAGCCCTAATCAGTCACATTAAGATTCAAGATAAGGTGATGGAGAAATAGGGCGACTTGCTTTGCAACCTGCAACATCTCATTCCCTACCATCTCCAGACCAATCTTGAGTTTCATGCTAAAAAGGCTGATAACAACATCAAACCCTTGGTGGACACCATCTCCATGAGGTTATGGAATATTCTGGCCAGCAACTCGACACTCTGATAAATGTCACTACGGCCAATAATCAAATCCTAGAGAAAAAGTATGGTCCTCTCCACGAATCAGAAGAAGCAACCAGAATTCTTGAAGAATGTTTTGGGGCTGCCAAAAAGGGGGAAGAAAGCAAGCCTGAGAGCTCCAGTGGAATAAAGGCAAGCCCAACGGATAAGGGCAAGGGCATCAAAGGCAAGGGCATCAGGTTTGAAGAAAAGAAGCAGTAGCCCTTATTATATTAATTTACTTACTCAAATGCCTTTGATTTTCAAATAAAAAGATGCAATGTCTTATTTCCCTTAATGGATGAATAAAATTTTTGAGTTTTCTTCCACTGTTTATTATGAAATCTGTTATACTTATGTTCAGGCTTATTATGAGGGTTTTGGCATCATCAAAAAGGGGGAAATTGTTAGGAACATTTTGTTATGTTTTAATGATGGCCATACTAGATGTTATAGCAAGCCTGAAATAAGTTAGAATTCTCTGTATAAGTCTTTACTTAGAGTCTTACATGTTGTATAAGTTGAGTCAGACAAGTATTGTACTAGTTGGTAGGACGGCAAAGTAAAAACAGATTTCCGGCAGAGTGAAGCCAGCCAAGCACCAGCAGAGAAGCAATGAAGACATTATGGTCTGCCTTATTACCAAGGAAGTCTGTGATGACCTTGGATAAGTCTAAGTTATGTTTCAAGTAATGATACTTAGTGTTTAAATATGGTGTACACTGATCTCACACAAATCAAGGATCAGTGAAGTACAAGGATTCTCCTTAAACTGAAAGAATGAAGGAAACAATGAATCGGCAAAGTAAACTGACTTTCGGCTGAGTGAAGACAAAGCAGTGAAGGAAGATCTAAGCGGCAAGTCAGAAGGATCACTTGACCGTTCTAAGAACGGCTAAGTAAACTTTACTTAAACAGATTTCGAAACATGATGAAGATACAGAGGATCAAGCATTAAATGAACAATCAATAGAGGATCAATCAAGAACGGATTTTCTGATAAACATTTGAAGAAAAATCCGATCACTGAAATCAAGGAGAATATAATTAAGAGGGAATCAAGAATAAAATCAAGGATTATTCCCCTCATTAATATTATAACGGACGGAAATTCAAATCAAGGATAATCAAGGCTATAAATAGAAGGCATTGAAAAAAGAAAAATAAGGAAGAACGATCATAAATCGAGCAAAAACTCTCACAAAGTAAAAAGCCTTCTATCTCGTATAAAAGAAATATCTAGTGATCAACTCAAAACCGAGCTACGTTTCAAACATCAAGCATTGAGATTGATCAACAAGTTTGTGAATCCAATTCACATCAATCAAGAAACTGAATCAGAGCCATCTGAGAAGGAGTTGTGTTTGTGATAGTCTTTGAAGGATTTGATCCCAATGAAGCGATGAAAGAGACCGAGTCACCAAGGCCGCATTGCGATCAAGGAGTGATAGTCTTGTAGATTGTGAAGCTTGTGTAGTCAAGGACAATCAGGCTATTGTATCTATGAAAACAATAGTGTATTCCTCCAATCATCACAGGAGAAGAGTGGATTAAGGGATTACACGACTCTGAACCACTATAAGCCTTGTGTCAATTTACTTTCAGCAATTTACCTTACTGCATTTACTTAATTGCCTAAATTATATCATAGATCTGTGGTTGAACAAACTATTTTTGAAACAACATTTTAAGAAAGGACTTATCCGTTGCCCAAAAGCTTTTAAACACAAGAAAAGTTTTTGAAACTCCACTATAGTCATTCACCCCCCCTCTCTATAGCTTTACCCTTCTCTGGGACCAACATTTATAAACAGACTAAGAGCACACCCACTGAAGAAGGTAAGCTCACTGAGGGACACAGACTCGGTTGACTTATCTAGAACTAAAGAACATAGGTTTCAGACTCAGTTATTGAAGATTGAAGAACTGAGGGTTCAAACTCGGTTTTGAAGATCTAAGCCAAGACTGTAAAGTTAGAATTCAGGAAAGTCTGTGATGGCCTGAACTGACTTTATGGATCTTGATAGAAGGACTAAGTATCATAAGGACAATGATAAATTAGCTAATTTGCGAGTTATGGTGTACTCTAATTAAGTCAATTATAATCAGATGAAAATGGAGTACTGAGTTCTTGAAGAAGAGTAAAAACTCAGTTAAGGCTCTCAAAGCTGAAAACTGACTAAGATAAGTTTTCATGAAAAGGTCAAGGAAAACTAAAAAAGATTATGACCATTATAAAGCAGACAATTTAATTGGCTGAACAGAATTGTCAGAAAGGACAGTGACATTCATCAGAATAAGCCGGACCACCAACGGATACAAGAATTCAAATACAAACGTTCAAATTCAGCTAACCGTTGGAGAAACCCCTATAAATAGACTACGTCTACTACAAGAAGAAGTGCGGAATTCTAAGAATTAATCTAGTCAAGAAAGATTATACCAAGGGGAAAGTAAACCAAAAGAATTCCTCCTAAGCACTTAATTGCAAGATCAAGAAATCATCATAAGCATTCAAATAAAGATCAAGTAATCTTTTGAAGAATACAGAGCCGTGCATAATTTACATATCTAGAAGAAGAAGCTCGAAACACAATTGAATCATAGTTATTGATTCAAGTCTCAACTTTGATTCTATCAAAGGTTTAGAATGTGAAACACCAAGAAGGTGTGAAGGAAAGTTGAGTGCAGTTAGGAAGACTGTGTTTGTGTTGAGCTGGTGAAGAGGCAATTCAACCCTCCAAGGACCAGTGTAGCAAGCTTAGTTCAAATAGCGATTCTACATGTTGAAGACTGAAGCTGGAAGATTGTGAAGCTATGGATTAGTGAAGGATAATCAAGTGTTTAGAATTTTCTTTGTGTCTTGTAACTGTTAACCTCAAGAACATAGTGAATTTGGCCTCCTACATCATAGGGGAAGAGAGGATTGATAGGATTACACCACCTGGAACCTCTATAATTCTTGTTTCATTTACATACTTACTTTACGCATTTACTTACTGCATCTAAGTATACATAACATCTAATCACACTCAGCAAACACAAGAAACTGAGTCAGCACTAGATTGCATTATATTTAGACAATCTGATAAACTCAAGTTTTATATAAAGGCATAACTTAATCTGATGCCGGTTAACTCAGTTCAGCATAAGTCAACACTGACTTATACTCAGCTAGGTTAACTTAAATCCACACAAGTTCGAGCTGAACTCAATCTGCTCAAGATTTAGTTTTCAGATAGGTTTTTGGGGACAAGTTTATTCACCCCCCCCCCCCCCTCCCCCTCTAAACTTGTGTAAGCCTTTCCAAGGTACCAACACTAGCTATAATATCTTTCCTTATTCATCATGTAATCAGCACTATAAATAATGGGAATATGAAGAATGAGAGGTAAGTAATTCCTTCCTCTGTGTTTTCTGTGATACCTATGTGCTCTATCAATACTCAAAAGAGATTAATCATCAACAAATATCATGGAAAAACACCCTATGAAGTTTGGAGTGGAAGAAAGCTAAAATTTCTCACTTACATATGCTTGGACCTAATGTTTTCTCTTAAACAGGAATCAGTTACATATTTTTGATGAAAAAGTTGATGATGCAATCTTAATGGGATATTCAGATACAAGCAAAAGCCTTTAGAGTACTAAACCAAAGGACCTTGGTGACTGAAGAATCAATACATGTTATATTTGATGAACCTAATACCAGCTGTGAAGACCTAATCAATCTAGAGGAAACAGAGACAGCAAAACAAGACTCTAGACCAGCTTATGTGGAAGAAAAAACACCAAATGCACTAGTAGAAGATGCAGCTAATGATCAAGAAGATGAAGCACCAATAAATATATCAATAGAAGATGCTTCACCAACACAGTTGGCACCTGACATCAACTGGCTCAAAGACCATCCAGCTGAGCAAGTCATTGGAGATGTACACACAGATGTAAGAACTAGAAGACAACTAGAAAGCATGTTAACTTGTTTTCTATCACAGGTTGAACCACAGACAATAGATGAAGCAATCCAAGATGCTGATTGGATCCCAGCTATGCAACAGGAGCTAAATGAATTTGAAAGAAATGAAGTCTGGGAACTTGTTGAAAGACCAGACATGGCAAACATCATTGGAACAAAATTGGGGTTCAGAAATAAGATGGATGAACAAGGAGCAATTGTCAAAAACAAGGCAATACTGGTAGAAAAGGGATGTTCACAAGCAGAATGCATAGACTATAATGAGACATTTGCACCAGTAGCAAGATTGGAAACAATAAGATTGTTCCTGGCATTTGCAGCTCACAAAGACTTCAAAGTATATCATATGGATGTCAAAAGTGCATTTCTAAAAGGATTACTGGAAGAGGAAGTGTATGTAAAGCAACCCCCTGGATTTCAACTCAAGGGAAAAGAAGACAAAGTGTACAAGCTCAAGAAGGCACTGTATGGACTCAAACAGGCACCTAGAGCCTGGTATGAGACTATTTCACAATTTTTGATAAACAATGGATTCCACAAATGAACTATTGACAAGATCCTTTTCAAGTTACAAGATGGATCAAGCACTCTACTTGTCCAAATCTATGTGGATGACATCATCTTTGGATCAGAAGATGAAAAGCAATGGGAAAAATTTGCAGACCTAATGAAAAGTAAATTTCAGATGAGCATGATGGGAGAACTCAACTACTTCCTTCGACTACAAATGAAGTAGTTGAAAGATGGCATATTTATCAATCAAGACAAATACACAAAGAACTTGATACATAAATATGGAATGGACACAAGTGGCACATCAGAGACACCAATGTGTGCCAGGATTGTTCTTGGGAAAGATGAAAATAGGAAGGATGTGGATCAAAAGCTATACAGAGGTATTATTTTTTCACTACTTTACTTAACTGCAAGCAGACCAGATATCGCATTTGCAGTAGGATTATGTGCAAGGTTTCAATCACAACCAAAAGAATCTCACTTACTAACAACAAAGAGAATCATCAAATATCTGAAGCAGAGAGTAAATGTTGGAATTTGGTATCCAAAAGATGGTGGATTCAAATTGATATCTTATTCAGATTCAGATTATGTGGGATGTAAAGTGGATAGAAATAGCACCTCAGGAACTTGTCAGATGCTAGGTAACAAACTAGTATCATTGTTTAGCAAAAAGTAGAATTCCATATCTACTTCAACAGTTGAAGCAGAATATATAGCAGCAGGTAGCTGCTGTGCACAAGTACTCTGGATAAGACAACAACTAAGAGACTATGGAGGAGAAGAAAAGACAATTCCTATCATGTGTGATAACACAAGAGCAATAGTAATTAAAAATAATCCAGTACTTCACTCAAGAACAAAGCATATTGATGTAAGACATCATTTCATCAGAGATCATATTGAGAAAAGAGATGTAATCTTGAGGTGCATATCTACAGAAGAACAATTGGCTGATATTTTCACAAAGCCACTCAGTCATGAAAGATTTTGTAAGTTAAGAACTGAGTTGGTAATGATTGAAATTGATTAAGTTACAAGAAGCAACTAACTGTAGTAATCGGCGAAGTGACTTCACTAGCTGACTAAAACTTTTCCATTTTGGGTGCGCTCACTTGGCAGGTAAGGCACTGGTACCAGCGAAGTCCACTTCACCGATTGTTAGGAACAGTTGTTTTGTTACAGCAGCTCAGTAAATAGGCCACTACACCGGCCTAGTGATCAGCCAAGTCATTCAACCGCTAAATGCAATGGAGAAAACAGTGAAGTGAAGTGTGAAATGAATTTTTTTATACAAGTGGAAAATCAGAGATTTATAGATCGGTTATTTTGTAAAGATTACGCACGTGGATTTTTTTAATCAGACTACTCCACCAGCCACACACATCTACTACAGGCACTTCAAGAGACAATCCCCAGCACAGAGCAAGGGGGAATGTGAGACAATACTGCAGCTGAAATCACCACTACACAAGGAGTACATCTACTGAATCCAAATCGAATTGACTGATCTGCACTACAGAAACTACCAAAAGCATTCTGTTACAACAGCAAGATGATGCTACCTAAAAGCTCTAAGGGCACTAGAAAAAGCATTCGAATTTTAGAGAAAAAGTAAACTGTAAATTTTTTTCAACAACCTTTGCCCTTTTCTGAGTTTCTCTTTTATTCGTAAGTGCTTGAATTTATATTCAGGCTTATGAGGGTTTTAGCATCATCAAAAAAGGGGAAATTGTTAGGAACATTTTATTGTTTTGATGATGGCCATACTAGCTGTTATAGCAAGCCTGAAATAAGTCTAAATAAGTAGTAATGTGTGTATAGGTTTTACTTAGAAGTCTGACATGTTGTATAAGTTCATTCAGACAAGCATTGTAACAGACTGGTAGGCTGCCTCAGTAAAAACTTTGAAGCAGCTCTGTGAAGCTAGCCAAGGAACCAGCATAGTGAAGTGAAGACCTATGGACTGACTTACAACCAAGGAAGTCTTTGATGACCTTGGGTAAGTCTTAGTGATGAATTCTATTCTTTTAATACGGTGTACACCGATCTCACCCAAATCACGGATCAGTGAAGTACAAATATACATTGCATATCAGGAATTAATGTAGAAGGAAAAACAGCAAACTGGCTAAGAGAAAGTTCCACCGGCTGCCAAAAGGAATAACAGTGAAGAGTATCTCAATGGTGAAGTAATGAACAGAACAGTCAAATAAGTCAAATCTGATACTCATGAGATCTGCAATATAATTGAATCAAAGATCAAGCAATTAATTGCAGAATCAATCAAGGACGGATTTTATGATTAACGTTTGAAGAAAATCCAGATCACTAAAATCAAGAAGGATTAAATCAAACCAGAATCAAGGTTGATTCTGAGAATTAAATAGCCAACAGATGAATTTTCAAATCAAGGAAATCAAGTCTATAAATAGAAGGCATTGACAGAAATACATATACACGAATACACACAGATAGATCAAACAACACAAAGTGCTGAAACTCTGTCAAATTCACAAGCCTTCTTTCTGAACTAAAAAAGATATATCTAGAGAAGATCGAACTTAGAAAACAGAGCATCAAATCTACATCAAGTACTCAGTCTAATCAACCCTCTGTGAATCCAATTCACACCAAACTGAAGCAATTGAATCAGATTGTCTGAGAAGGAATTGCAACCTTGAAGTGATAGCTGCTGAAGAATTTGTTCCCAGAGAGCAGTGTGGAAGACTGAGTCACTAAAGATTTTGTAGCCAGGGAGTGATGGTATGTAGATTGTGAAGCTTGTGTAGCCAATGACAATCATAACTATTGTATTCGTGAAAGACAATAGTGAATTCCTCCAATCATCACAGGAGAAGAGTGTATTAAGGGATTACACCACCCTGAACCACTATAAATCTTTGTGTTCATTTACTTACCGCACTTTACTTTACAGCATCTCTTTCCAGCACTTTGTTATAGTCTATGTGTGCTTGGACCACTTTGAAACAACTTTTAAGAAGAGATTATCCGCTCCTCAAAAGCTTTTTAAATAGGAAAAGTTTTTGAAACTCTAATATAGTCATTCACCCCCACTCTGACTATATTTACACCCCTATCTGGGACCAACAAGAGTTCGACTCGATTTGGTTTTCTTCGACTCGAGCTTGAGTCGAGCTACTCGAACAATTAACCGAGCCGAACTCGAGTTTTAAAATATAGTAATCAAGTAGCTCGGGAGCTTATCGAGCTTGATTAAATAATTATTTAATTAATTTAATTTATTAAATTTATTATAAATTTTTTTTTTGAGTGGAATAAATTATTATTTTTTATAATTCAAAAAATATTATTTGAGTCGAAAATTAGACGAGTCGAGCTCGATCTTGCCATATTTCATTACAAATTAAATGAGTTTGATGAGACCGTATTTTATGGGATTTTCTCATGCTTATTATATATCTATTTTATCGGGAGATGCTTTGTTTGGGTATGTTTTTGATGATTTTAGGTTTTAAGAGCTTCGGAAGAGATGATGGAGGAATTCGGATGTATAGAGCAATGTTCGAATGTTTTGTGGTAGAAGGGAGGAAAGCGCCATTTTCAAGAATCGTGAATTCTGTTTTCACCTATGCTTGTATCCCAACTATTGAAGAGAAAAAAAGTCTCACAAAGCCCAACCGTGGAGTTTCGCTTTTCAACACATAGGGTTTTATTATCAGAAGGACCCTTATTTTTATTTTTATTATTATTATTATTATTATTATTATTATTATTATTATTATTATTATTATTATTATTATAGGATTTATTTTGTTTAAGAAATAAGTGGGCTTGGCCCAATTGAAATTCAGCCTCTCCTTAGGCGTGAATTAGCAAGGAGGTAGAATATTTTGTTTGGAAAATTAGGGATAAGGACACAATCTGAAATATTTTTAAGAATATGACACATACATATTTTTTATAGGGAGAAGAGACAATTGCATAATTTTATAAATGGAAGGACAACGGTGAATCCTCGAAAATCAGTGAATCTCCTCAATGAATCCCGAATCAATGAATTTCAATTTAGTTTCGGATAAATAATCCTTAAAATTAGTGAATTTAATGATGAATTTTGAAAATTAGTGAATTTCGATGATGAATTTTGTCGGTGAATTTAAATAATGAATTTGAACACAAGTGAATTTCGACGATGAATAAATAGTTTTTCTTTACGCAAAAGTTTAAAAAACTGTCCTTCTACTCAATTGATGAAATATTTCTGTCCTTCTCCCTCATTCCCCCTATTTTGTTTTATTAGTCATAAAAGGGAGTATTTATTAAATACGTATGAATGGACGACTATTTTGTCGTCTTGCGGCGGTTTATTTTTTATATTTTTTTGTGGCTGTGTGCAAGGGAAATGACGTCGTTTAGAGGTCTGTTGGGTTTCATCCACCACCGTCCTCCCTGGCCTCTCATCGCTCTCCTTCTCCACTGAAAGAATCCACTCAAAGGGTTCAACCGCTTTCTCTTCTTCTTCATTTATCATTTGCAAAACCCGGCTGCCCCTTCTACTTCTCAGATCGTCTCCTCCTCACGCCCATTTTGTTATGAGATCAATGCTATCAGGTCGCTCAGTCTATGGCAATTTTGGTGGTGGATCTTCTTCATCTTTTTTCTCCTCTCTATTTTTTTTTCTTTCACAGTCTACGTCAATAGAGACTTTCAATAATTTGATAGATGAATTTTCTAATTTTTTTTGTTCCGTCTTTTGCAGAGTCGGACGAGATCGGGAAAGACGGTGGATCTGGCTGGTGTCAACAACGGTGGATTTGGTGTCAGTGGTGGTGGTAGCAGTGTTATTGGTTTTCTGATTTATGGTTAAGTCTCAATTGTACAGACAAGGATGATTCTGATAGTTTGAGTTTGAATATAATAAAATTGGAAGATTTATTAAAACAAGTGAATACGAAAAGACAGATGGATCAAGGTACAATTTTGTTACACCAATTTTAGCTAACTCTGTATTTTCATTGTTCATGTTCTAAAATTTCGGATGGATTCTTACAGAGGCAAATAATCCGTTTTTTAAGGCTTTGGTCTGAAATTACATGTTGCATTTAGGTAATGCAGAGTTCTTGTAATCGGAATATCATTAGTGAATGTTTTTGTTGCCCTATGCATTTGTCTCGTGCCTCTTGTGAACATGCATTTGAGCATCAACCCCCTATGCTTGAGTTTCAAGAGTTGCTCAATTTTGACTTGGTTTGTAAGGGACTAAATGACGTTATGTGTTTATCATGGTATGATCATCTTGCAACTGAAAATGCCTTAACATGCTCATTTGCATCCGCTCCTTGAAAATGGCAGTTTATTTTTGTTTCTTATTTTTCTCTCCTGAATATAAGCATTTCCTCCTCTTTAAGGTGAATTATTGAGTTGACAGAAGTGAAGGGCTAGATTAATGTTTGATTGTTCATGAAGACAGTGAATATATATGAAATTGAAAGGATGCTATTATTTCCCATGTTATTTCAATAAAAAGAAAAACAAAAGCTCTATTGAATTGTTAAGAGGATTGCTTTACAGTTGGTATTATTTCTGATGCTTCCCTTAGCTTTTTCATTCCCATTCTAACTGATATCTTTTCTAGCGTTATTTTGTCACAGTTCACCGAGGATCAAATGAATAGATATGAATCTTTTCGGAGATCTGCTTTCCAGAAAGCTAATATGAACAAGGTAATGCCTCTTTATTTTTCAAATGCTGTTTGTTGTTTTATGACAAATCTTGAAAATATTTTTCATCAGTATTGACTATTGAGGCAACTGAGTAATTGTTAAAACTTGAACCGGGACAAGAAACTTGAACCGATTCTGCCTTGTGTTGAACAGAAATAGCAGATTATATCATGGTGCTGTCCTTTGAAAAAACTGTTACTCACCTGAGATTCTGTAGGTCAAAATACATATAGGATAAAGACACTTTTGGACTTTCTTGGTTTCGCAAATATTGCAGATTTTATCTCAATGTTCCAATTTGCACATTTATCCCTTATCGATGCAATCTTTGTTTTTTTAACCTTTTCACTCCAATGTGTAACGTGTCCGATAACCTGACATGAAGTACAACATGCTGCTCACTTGACATGTGGGAAAATGTGACTAAAATGGTAAAAAAATTCATAGGCAAGAGGCAAATATGCATAAATTGTAATATTAGGGGGGTAGGATTGTAAAATTCATGGTACAGATAAGACTAAAAGTGCCTTTATCCCAATAATATAAATTTGTACAAGGTGTACAAATATTAATAGAACCAAAGTAGGCAGGAACTATTCATATATGTGCTACCTTGCTGGAAGCATTTTATTTTTGGAAGCCGTTTATAGCACCAGACCAGGGTCTGAGGTTTGACCTTCCAACGGTTGAATATTTGATTCCCTACCATTCCTTTTGATGTGAATTGAAATAGGAAGGATGTGCATTGTTCATATTTCAGTTGACTTTCTGCAGCCACATTACGAAAGAGTTGCTCGGCTTTTTCAACAGGGCAGATGTATTTCATCATGGAATTACATTGACCACAAGAGTGGATTGTGCTTCAAAGGTATTATATTTTAGTTTCTAGCTGCTTCAGTGTTTCTGGGTACATACAGTATAGTCATGACATATGATTATGCAGCTAATTATTGTTATTATTGAGTGTGTTGTTGATTTGTGGATAAAGTTTTTGACTTTCGCACCAAAAAGGGTCATGAAGCTTTGATTGTTTCTCAACACATGTGATTTTCCTTCTACAATTTGAGAAATAAGAAACATGGACCATCTTTTTTATAAAAATGCTGCAGCACATCTTTTCGATTTATGGTTTTATGGGACTATGGACATGTTAATCATATATACTGGGTTTAGATGAATATATTCACATGTTTTGTTGATCGATAAGTGCTGTCGGTGGTTCCAGTTATTAAAAGCGCATCTGTTGGACGACAATTTTGTCGTTTGGTGATTTTTTTTGGCTATGCAAAGGAAACGACGTCGTGCACTGAAAGGGGTTTATCGTAAATAGGAGACGGAGTTGGATAGCCACCACCTCAGTTCTCTTTCTCGCGATTTTGACGGAATACGGTGCCATCATCTTCCCCCTCTCTTGTGCCCCGATTCCTCTCGCCTGCAAGTATATCCAATGATTTGATTGAGTTTCTGCAAATATTTTGCAGATTTCACTTCTCGGGGTCTCCCTTCATCATCGTGTCTAAATCCTGATATGGAAATAGAAGTTACTGCGATATATCCTATTGAAGCCACTATGTTCCTCAAAACGTTTATGGACGCTTCGAAGGAGGTAAAGATGTCCTCTAAAGTGCGGATTATTTTTGATTTCGATCATGTTTCACTACGGATAAGATTTCAAGCAAATGTATATGTATACGCGGACAGGTAAATGTATATGTTGTTCTCTTCCCCACCCCCCTCCCCCTCCTCCCTCCCCCCTCCCCCCCCCCCTCCTCCCTCCTCCTTTTGAAGAAATTTAGTTACCAACTCAGCAGGTTTTAGTTCCAAAACATGAGCACAGATTGTTTATACTTCTCAGTATTGTAAATGGTGAACTATAGTTCTAAGATTTTAGTTGCCTTTGTAAATTTCTATTATAATATTACAGAGAGCCAATAGTTGGTAGTTGGTACAAACTGTGTTTATGCTTAGATCAATTGTAATGGTCTTTTAGAATTATGGAGTATATTTAGATGTGGAGCTCACTAAATAGATGTTAATAATAATAAAAAAATCAAGTTAATTATCGTAGTGGCTCAAATTTAAATTTAAAAAAAAAAATTATAAACAAATATTTTTGTTGGTAGAAAATATACAGTTTGTGCATAAAGATAACAACAACAGCTCTGCATATCATGTTTCATTGATTCTTGCATGTTCTATGAAGATTAGGATAATTTATAACTTTCGGCATTTCTTCCATCATAGTACCATTATGTTAATATATGAAAATGGTAGTCTAAAATTGCTTTGATGGTTGTGTGCGGATTATAAAGTTGATACCTCATCTAATTTGACTTACTATAGGTCATAGCCTAGGGTCAGTGGTAAGATTGCTACCCTTAACAGTCTTAGAGCTATCAATTTCTTGCTGTTAGTTTAAACGTTTAACTTTCGTTCTTTTATGCTAATTCCTAGGGCATGTGTTAAGTGTGACATGGAGTCTTAATGCACTCTGGATATATTCAGGGAGTAGTGATGGGTAAGCTCTGTGTTTCCGTTCATTTACCCTATTTTTTTCCTTTTTATTTTACTTGTTTTACCTTGGTTAAACCACGAGACATCATGCTTCCTGAGAGCTGGATTTAGTTGTTTTACAAACCGAGTATTGCCGTCTTGCAAGTTCATTAGATGGTGGGACGTGAAAACGGCTCATGAAACTACAGAATAACAGCTGCTCTTGGATGATTAGGCTGTGGACCTGAACTTTGCATATTGTCATTGCTTGCCTGCTTCACATACATGGCATCACAAATAAACCGGCCTACATTACAGACTCATACATTTTGAAAAAGACAGGGCCCACCATGCAACACACGGTACGACCTTCTAGTTAGGTTTTATTTTTGACAGTTCGGAGGGAAACTAAAACGGAGGAAAACAGAATACTGTGGACGTGAGGGAAGAAGCTGGGCAATGCCTTGACTTCACCGGCTTACTTCTTTATATGTATCCTAGGCATATTTGATTTCATTGTTTGTTTGAATTATTTTTAATTTTATTTTATTATGAGTAGTTAGATTTTCTTTTCTAGTTAATTAATTGTTATTCTCTCGATTTCATGTGACTGTGAGGTCTAATCGTTTTTCTCCTCGTTTGATTGTTAGTATTTGTCAGTTTTCTGATTTCTTTGATATATGATTAGAATTATTCGTTTAATTGTATGCGCGCGATGATTAAGCGGTCATTTTGATCTAGCACCAAAATCCATCTTAGGCGGTTGCCATAAAAGATTGGATTTTTCGTGGTAAACAACACATTTCTTGCCGGTACCTAGCCCGTAGGATTCTTTGTTGTGAAAATAGATGATACTATGGTTAAAATTAAGCCGGTTGGATTAATACCTAGTAATTGGGTTTCTCTAATCTTTAAGGCTATTATGTCACCAAACTCCGGAGGGTCGTTGCGGGGTGTGCCATAATTAGGGAGTAATTAGTGGCGGTTGTCCTAAATAACGAATTTAGGAGAGATTGGTTGAATCACGGTTGTGGTCAACTATAACCAATTTGTTAATAATTTATCGAGTAAATCATTGAATCGATGATCAATCGTAGGAATTGAGGAAATAATTAATTTCTTTGGAATTTTCTTCGTGTATTTTCCTTTTATTACTAGAAATTAGATAAAAATCCAAAATATTGTTATTTTACAAATTTTAGGAGAAATAGATCTACCGCTCTCTATAGGTCCGACCTCTTACTGCTATACTAAATATATAAAGGTAGTAGGTGATTTATCTTTGGTGGTTTGACGACCCACCAATTTTGGCACCCGTTCGGGAACGGTGTTAAGTGATTTATTTCTTTTGAAATTTTGTATATAGTTTTTTGTGTGTTGTTTTGTTTTTCCTTGTTTACAAGCATGTCAGGTTACCACTATGCAACTCCTTTGGCGAATCGTGATATGTATGGATATCGGGTGAATAATTCATATGTGGAGAGATGCTATCCTAGTGACCCGAGTTATCCAGATTGAAGCTATGATTGGTCCGACTCTCAGCCGTCTAGTGAACTTGAAAGTCCGGTTCCCGATTCAAATGGATCTCTTGAATCCATGATGCATTCTCTTACTAAAAATCTAAAGCAAATGCTCCAAATAGCTAATGTAGAGTTTCTATAAGAAATTCGGCAAGAGATTTCACAGTTTAGAGAAGAGCAAAGCGCATTGGTTCAGAATATGCAAGGGAAAACTGACGAGCTGAAAACGGAAGTGGATTAGCTTAAGGAACAAAGGTTAAAAACATCATCTCCTTCTATATGGTATGACAATGAAGACGATTGTCCTATTATTGATCCGAAATTAGAGATGGTTGAAGATGTTGATAAACCAAAATGAAAAGAATTGCATCAGGTTTTGGAGAATTTAGAGGATAATGTGTTCAATCAAGAGGAAAGTTACCCGAAGGTAATCATAGAAGAATAGCCATTGGTGCCTAGAGTAGTTGAGATGACCGTCGACATGCAATCGAGCAAGAAGGAAGTAGTCTTCCCATTGGATCATTATATCATGAACCGGGAGGTGGAGGCTCTATTCCCTTTTCTTTTTATTGGGAAGATACTTTGTAAAAGTGCCTAGAGCCAATCTGCACAAATGATTCTTCATGCGGATGAAATGGATGGCTCAATTACTGAGTATGCAAGGAAGAATCATGAAAGAAAAACTATTCCATTTGATATTGGATAGCGAGGTAAGAATGTCTAGCCAAAGACAATAAAGAAAGGTGCTTGTTGGGAGGCAACCCAATTAAAATAAATTTGGTAATTTGTTTTGTTTTGTTTTTTCTCAATTAATAAGTGAAAAAAAAGATATTTGCACTTTTGGTGGAGACTTTTGTCTAGTTTTGCCGGTGAAAAGCTGAGTTTTGTGAAGAAAATGAAGGGCGCTTATTGGGAGGCAACCCAATGAGGTGTGATAATTTGCTATGAATCGAAGGTTGAGAAGATGGTGCCCATTTTTATGGTTTGACGATGATTTAAATTGAGGATGAAAATTAAAACTAGTTGAGAGGATAAATATGCCAGTGGATTTTAATGAATAATTCTGGAAAGGTCATAAGCACAAAAGTAGGATCCTACCACTTTTTAGTTGAGGATTTACGAATTTTAAAAGGTCTCTTGAAAGCTCACGAAGGAGCAGAGAGGATCCTACAGCCTCACGAAATGAGAAATCCAGCATGTTTTTATAAGGTACTAGCTTACTTTGAAAATAGTGGGATCCTACCCATTTTTCTCATACTTTCTTCGATAATAAATGTTAGCCACCCTCCTTCCGTCCTTCATCCACTCCATCCACATGCGACAACATCAAATTCGGAATGTTTTCAAGCATCTTTCCCTCCCGCACCACCCCGGAGGCCATTGACTATATGAAAAGCATGATGAATTGCAAAGCTTATTCTTCACTGTCCCATGGTCTGAATTGTAATGTATTCTCATCCCTTTTATTTATTTTATTCTCTTATCATATTTAGATTAGTACTTCTTGCATATCATACATACCATGTTAGTTGCATTTCATCCCATATTTTGCATTCTTCTCGCACTCATTTAGCATACATTGGGGACAATGAATGATTTAAGTGTGGGGGAGCCTTTCATGCATTTGCATATTAAAGTACCATTTTTAGGACATTTTAGGATTTCATAGCACCGATGTTGACCATATATGACACTTTACCAACTTTCTCATGTAAATTTTGTGTGAAGTAATAATAATCAATTGTAATTGATCAATGCAAGCACACACTTTTGTTGATACACACTCACCTGAGGTCACTTGTTTATGAACTTTGGTGGTAAAATCATTGAGCCCTAACAAAAAACCACTTAAAAGTGAGGATTTCACTTATCCAAAGAGCGCACTCGCTCATATTTTCCTTTGAGTGGTATTCACACTTCCAATGTCATTCTAGAATTTGCGTTGACATTCTTTCGGTACCACATTTTTTTCTGGTTCAGTGCACTTAAAGTTATTGAGGCACCTAGGATTAACCCCTTCTAGACCCACTTTTGTTGCTTACCCATATTTTATACCCCTTAGTGAGCCCCTTCTAGCCTGGTCCCTTTCTTTGATTAAACTCCAGAAAATAAACCCATGCCATTTTCTTACGATATCCCCTCTTTTGTTGACCTATTGTCAAGAGATTGTATGGATAGTTGCATAAAATTTTAAGGAAGTACCTAGAAGTGAATATCTATAGATGCATGGCTCATGATTATCCAATAAAGGTGTGTTTCAAGATCTCTAAGAAAAGGTTGAAAAAAAAAACAAAAAAGAAGAGCTTACGTGAAGGATTGTTTTATATATTGAAGAAGAAGTTTGTTTTTTAGCTCAATTTTTGCAAGATTCTTTGAAATTATTGTTTGCACTTCTATTCTTAGTTATGAGCCATGTTGTGCATTTCTGTTGGAATCATTTTTTGCGACTACGTGATAATAGATGTGATTATTTGTGTATTTTTCTTGACAATTCAGCCCCTATTTTTTCCCTTTCCCTACCTTGTTTTTAGTCCCTGGCCCCATTACAGCCTTGATAAAGACCTCATGATTTGTGCATTGGATTCTGAATATATAGTGGTGGAGATTTGATGAATATGCAAACCTATGGTAATGCTTGGTTGTGTGTTGATTTTTGAGAGAGAGTGAATTGTCCCTTTGCATTATATTAAGAGTTTTACCCGTGAGGACAAGTTGGACTCATTTTATTTGCCACTTTAAATTTTGTGACCAAGTGAGTTAAAGTGAGTCGTATGAACACTTGTGTGTGAGTATATTGCTTGATTACCATTTGATTTACATTATGGAATACGATGTTGATGAGACAGTTGGACGGACGTCATTGACGGAATTCTTTTGGTTCTTTGCATTCACATAGTCTTAGATCATTCATTTAGGGTTTAGGTTAATGCATTTTTCTTTTCTTATTTTTGGGAATGATTGTAATGTCGCGATTTTTATAAAAGGGCATTCTTGTCTTTTATTAAAAATCTGAATATTATGTTTTTAATTAGAAAGAAAAGGGAGAATAAGTATTTTTTTTTGGAAAAATGATATTTAAGGAAATTGATTAATTATTGGGAGTTAATAAAAAGAAAAAAAACTCCTAATAACATATTCAGATTTTCAATTTATGTATAACATCAGAGAAGTTGGCAAGAGGCGCCACTTTCATCACTTTGGAGAAAAGGAGACTTTCGATAATCGGAGCCTAACCATTGCTCGATTGTGCAAACATCTCAAGGAGAAAAGACTCAACGTGACACAAGGATCGTGTGGATACAAGTTTCTTCAAGTTTGGAGAAGGTTAGACTTTAACCAAGTTATGGATTCTTGAGTTTTGATCAAGTTCAATCGTTCTAAATTCTTCCTGTCGTAGTTTTCAGCATTTAGAATCCATGGTAGGTTGTTAATCGATAGTTGAATCATTTTCTAATAGGTTTGAATCAAAAGTTTGGAGTTTAGATCGAGTTTTGAAGTGCTAAAAGGTAACGGGGTTTTTCCTTTGTAAGATTAAAGTTTTATAATGTTTAGCCTGCAAATTTTTATGTCTTTTTTTGGTGTTTATTGTTGTTTAAATCAATATCTATGGGTGGAATTATTGTAAGGTTCGTACAGGTTGAAAGTTGAATTTTCTGGGCTGAATGACGATGTTAAACGTGCGGTTGATGGGGCTGATTGACGTGATCAGTCAAGTGAAATTAAAATACTTGATCACCATAAATCAATACTAGCAAGAGGACTAGGCCTATCGTAGTATAAATATATAGCGAATCAAGGTCGATCCTCGAGGAACCAATTGGGGGTCATTCTATAAATAATTAATTAAGCATGTCAAACACATAAAAACGGTCTATGACCAACAAAGGACAAGAAATGATAAATTGACACGACTCCACACAACACAAATAAATACAACATAATTAGCCTCCCCAATTATTATGTTATCGTTTGGAACTAGAGCTTCTATATAATTAAACTAGACTCACTAACTATTAACCCAATTCGTATCTCTTTTATATTGGCTACGGGAGTCATCCCCTAAACTAGATCTAGCTCCGGGTAGGCCATCTAGATCACTGTGCTATATTACGCTACTTCACTTTTTAGGCCTCCATCTCATATAACTTGCACGCTTACAAAACTAGGGATGCCGATATTAACCGTATTCCTCCCCTAGGCAACATTACTGTGGTTTGGCGTACATCCTAAGCGATCGCATCAGTCTCCTTCCCATTAACACTAAATTTTTAGGTATCATGTTAATCTACGATTTACATATAATTAGGCGCGCGCAATTCCCTAATATAACACAGATCTAGATCTCGCTGAAAGTCCCGGAAGATCAATTCATGAGCCGACCTAGGAGTATTATATTGGTATTTCCTAACAACATGTTTTAATTAAAACAGACGAGCAACGTAGCCGTAGCCATACCTACTGAGATAAGAAATTCTAAATGGACAATCACACCATAAAGACGTGTGCTAGATCGACTCGCGTGAACAACTAAATCTTAGCGTTTCTCTATACGTAACGGATAAAATAGAAATTCATAGAGCAATTATATATATCTACTAGAAACACGATTGTTGATCAAAATAACGTCATACATAGATCACAAGACATAGGCGTGGGCGTGTGGATCCTTATAGACGAGGAATCCCCACTGACTCACGTCTTAATCCTAGATCTACATCATTTAACTAAGAACTAACAATCTCAAATGATAAACAATAATTGGGGACTTAATTATAAAGAACTAAGAGGAAATAAATACAAGAACTTACATTATTCAAGCACTTGTATAAAAACACTCTGAGAAAAATTGAGAACTTTATTATAATTTGAAAGAAGTGTCTGAGGTGTGTAAGGTGTCTCTTTGCTAATGAACTAGTACAAGTATATATATAGGGGTAAAAATTCACATGGGATAAGCCTGAACCGATCTAAAATAGGTTTCCTAAATCCAAATGAAGTCTGAAAACGCGTTAGGATAATTCCAAGCTAATCCGGATAGGAAAAGGGACTCACCCCCAGCGAACAGGGGACTCACTGCCAGCGAGTCCTTCAAAATTGGATTTGCTCATTGGCTCTTTGTATTCCGTCTTTGCTCTCGCTTTCGTCTTTGCTTGATATTTATCCTCAATTTAATCCGATTCCACTTGAATTGCCTTGAAATTTATCTTCTTCTTTGGTAGAAAATCTCCAATTTATCTCCATCTACAAAATAAACATTTATTGCACAGTAAATTGTATTTAAATGATAAAAAATGGATAAATACTAATTTATATTCTATAAATCACATAACATTAAATTATCAATATACCCATGTGATTTAACATAAAATATATATTATTAGGCTCGATTTAAGGATAATGTCGATGACTTTTATAGGTATAACTTGACCGTCATCAACTACCCCCCACTTAGACTTTGATCGTCCCGGACAAAGCATCAATAAGTCATTCCCCAAGACAACATTTTCCATGGTCAAGTCATACTTACATAAGAAACTCGAGTCTACTCATACCACTTATGCTCATAAGGTACCCATTATTCACTACTCGTTATGAATCGAAGTGATGTGTGCATGTTCATTTAATTTTGTATATTCGTGGCAAGATTAAAGTTTACGCTAACTTCGCAGTCTTAACCTACCAACATCAGCATTCACACTTCTTAAGCCTCGCAATGGGTAAGGACTTGGTGCAATAAGCAAGAGCGTTATCTAATAGGTTTTTGGACTTGGAGACCGAGAAATACTCAAAGCCTCTTAAAAAGTTGCATTTTCTCGCATTTTCACATTTTCAAGCATTAACACATCTCAAGAAAGAAACTTGCTTTAAAAGTAATTATGCATTGCAAGAATCCCCTTTCACGGATTGGTCAATAGCATTGAATATTACCACAAGCGTGAAGCTACTTTGGTAATGTTACTACAAGCCTAGTGTTACTTTGGTAATGTTACTACAAGCTCATTACTCCGCTTTAATGGCTAGAATATAGGAATACATCAGCAGATAAATATTGATACTAAGTTCACATAACCAATCATATACGCAATGTACACATAATTTCTTCAGTTATTATAATTCGTGCGGTAAAAATCGATTCAAAGAATGAGTAATCGAATAATAAATAACTACTTGCAACAATCGGCATGAATATCCTTAATTTTACATTCACATAAGTATAAAATGATCACGTACTCATGCAACTTGGTTCCTTTCCTATCAATTCTTAGCTAGGAACTCACAATTCTAAGGGTACGAGATAAATAATATGGCATTTATTCAAATTTTTCAATTTTTCTTAAATTTTCTACCATGCCGTTTCTTTTTTTAATTATAGCACATCATTGCTAAATCTCCTACCCCCCACTTAAACATGTCATTGTCCCAATGACAACGACAAAATGAGAATTTAAGAAAAAGACTTAGCTCTGGAAACGGCTCTCAAGTAAGAAGCAGAACATCGGAGTAGTCCAAGCACGTTGAGGAACTTCTAGGAATATAAGCAGACCGGAGATCGAACATGAATTTCTATCGCTGCAAAATAAGTCTTCAACAAAGCTCGAAACTCGTTACAGCGTTAGCTCGTAAAAAATAATAATCGAAAAAGGGACAGTAAAAGGAAAACATTAAACCTTAAACACTTTTAAGTCCTTAAAACGATTACATGTCTGAAACATTGAAAATATTAATCCTAACTTGCTTTTTAGTACAACATTGTGATTTAGATTACAGACAACAGACTCGATACAAAGGAAAATATAATAATCAAGAGAGATAAAGATATACTCAATCATCTTCATCAAAAGATCGTCTAAATCTAGAAGGAACACGAGAAGGAGAGGGCTCATGTCCCTCAAAACCAGGTGGAGGTGTAGGCCGACGTGCACGTCGGGTCCTAGGAACATCATCTTCATCCATATTCTGCACAATCCTCCCGACCATGTGATGAGTCTCAGCCACCGTCCGCTCTATGCCATTAATACGAGCAAAAAGTTGCTCCATGTCTCACCCTCGGTTGGTGGCATTGCCTGCACCAGCATTCCTTGCTTGCCAGGGTCGAGGTGGTGACCTTTGACGTTGATTGGTATTGGTGTGAGCCGGAACTGATGATCTTGACAAAGGTGCTCTCGGGTCAACATACACATCTGCCCCTAATACCTGGCAGCCAACTGCAATTGCATGGTCTGAAATCATGGAACCGTAAGGCAGAACGGTCATGCTCTTGTTGGCTACCTCGGTCATGTTTCCCCGTATGACCGTGCCTAAATACACAGGTCGCTCTGACCATAGCCAATACATCAAGGCAGCCTGAGAATCATAAACTGTAGAGGTGTGGCTATTTTGAAGTATATCGGAACATAAGAACCGATGTAAGAACTTGTCTTTCCAAGTGGTGAATGCCGCCTCTTGAAAATTATGAGCGTATTGGCCCATATACCACTCGATACCGAAGTAATCACCGATTTCCGTTAACATTGTATCAGAATGGTCGTACACACTAGCGAACTCCTCAGGGTGACCCACTAAATCTCCCAAATGAAAATAAGCATTTATAGTGGTAGGGGAATTGGCAAACGTGCATCCTCTAACGGTGGCAGTGTGGGAATGGGGATGTACCGCTAAATAAGCATAGAACTCTTTTACCAGGGTCCTGTTGCAACGAGTAGGCGGCTCAGCCACGTACTCCCAACTTTGATAAGTAATAAGATTTCGAACGAGCTCCCCGCAATCTTCAAGGTCTATACCTCTTCCGCGATGTACCGTTGCATTGCTCCAGTGGGTACGAAATGACTCGTATACCTCAGGGCTAGGAAATTGTGGTACCCCGTCAATAACCGGTATTGCGTCACCATCTAGAACAAATTTTGCTCCAGCTTGATGAATCTGTGGTTGATTCCTTTTGTTGCGATTATTCCGATTCATCTTAAAGACGCCCCAACTCTGTTTCTGCCTTAAAAAGGACTCGCTGGGAGCGAGTCTGTGTCTCGCTGGTGGCGAGTTCCCCAGTCCTGGCTCGGCTCGATTCGGCTTGTTGTGCTAATTCTCACCTTGAACAGCTCCGAATGTGTATTTCCAAAAAATTTTAAGAACTTAATTGAATGAGAGATAGCCTCATTTCAATTTTAAGATGTGGAAGAGATAGGAAGTGAAGAATTTTGGGTAAAAGATGGTATAATTTTTTGGCTAGGAAAGCACACAACTTCTTTCTACATAAAATGGTTGTTGAAGAAAAAATGGAGGTTTAGAATGTGATGGGTTTAGAAAATGATAAAGAAAGAAAAAAATTGACAGTTGGTTAGAAAATTGGTGTGGTGAAAATGTGGGTAAAAAGAGGGGTTTAAATAGGTGAAGAATGGAGAAAAAGAGAGGGAAGTGAAAATAAATTTGAATTTAAGAAGGATGGTGATTGGTGGATATAGAAAAGAGAGGATTGATGAGGTGGAAAGTGATAAAGGTGAAAGTGGAAGACTGGAATATGTAGAAAAAGTGTTGACCACTCTTTTACTTTTTTGACCCTCAAAAAAAATTTGAAATTTCAAAATGATAGGGTAAACCAAAATTTATTATTAATTTCACACTTTAAATTACAAAACATTGTTCTTATAAAAATAAAATTCTGGACACTGCCCAATGAGGCAGTCTGACCAAACTGTCTCCGAATTTCTATATCTTGCCTCCAATCAGCTTCATTTAAACTCATGCTTTGCTCCCGTCTTCTCCTCGGATTGATGTCTTATCTTTTATTCCTCTTCTTCAGCATACTGACCTAGACACGCCTATGAGACTCTACTTCACGTTACAACGAATTGAGTAAAAAAAACTTTTGCACCTCCTACCCAATGGTCATCGGAACACGGCAAAAATAAAAAACCTCAACCGTTTTAACGTTACTTTTATTTGACTCAAAGAAAAGAAAAACCTAAAATCCTAAAAAGAATTACAAAAACCTAAGAGATAGAAATAGTTCTGAATTTAAAGTCTTCAGCTCGACTCTCCAAATATCATCATTCCATTGATTTATTGTCCTTTACCTTCCAGATTTTCACCCGGTCAGCTTTCACTGAGATCTGCTTTCCTTCTTTGAGAATGCGTGCTTTTCCTTTGGTGGTGAGACCTAAGAAAATACAGTCATCCTTGCCATCAAAACAGGCACTAACCTCAGCTTCTGTCTCAGAAACTAG
This sequence comes from Gentiana macrophylla, assembly GCA_026214975.1. Lineage (NCBI taxonomy): Eukaryota > Viridiplantae > Streptophyta > Magnoliopsida > Gentianales > Gentianaceae > Gentiana > Gentiana macrophylla. Next base: position 69,953,781 of record CM047810.1, read on the forward strand.
CGATCTTGAAGATCGAACTCTACGAGTTTGCTTTTTAACCCTTCTCCGTCTATCTTTCAACTTTGAGCTTTCTTTATCCTCAGCGATTCCTTTGGATGGGGTGGACCCATCTCTATACACGGTTTCTGCCTCATCCGCCAGAAGCATTGAGGTATCCGCCGGTACTGTACGCTGGGATTGAGCGTCTATGTCCCTTCTTAAGATAGATAGGAATTCTAAATCACTATTTCTTGGGGAAGCGTCAACCATATCAATATCTCCTTGACTATGAATCAAGGCAGTCTCATCCGCACCATGAACCATCATAACTGAGATACTAGGCGGAAACGGAAATCGAGGTCTAAGGATTGTATGAATCTCTGAGCCTTTGGCATCAAACAATGTGAGCTCGAATTTTTCCATGTCTACTCTAGCCTTAGAGGTTGCTGTCTCGAATTTTATCTAATGAAAAATAAACAAGTAATAAAATAAATCCGGTTTACCCCAAGTGCAGGGATCGTAGTATAGTGTTCGGTAAAAACTAGTTTTACAATATATAAACCGAAACACCCCAAGTATAAGGTACGTAGTATAGGATGTTAACGGGTCGTCCTAAGGGAGTGGAATGTTTATCGGATCAAGGAACAATTATTCTATCGATTATGTCACGACTATTAACTACAACTAGGGTTTAAACTAACTATAATATAAGAACGATGAGTAAAACTAAACTAAAAAAGGAAACAGGAAAATTCGGCTATGGACGGGCGTCCGCTAATGTGGACGGGCGTCTGATAACACGCTGGAAACAGAAAATAGCAGAAAACAGCAGGTAAAACTAGGGTTTTTAAAAGACAACTAAACGAAACAATCAAAGTCGATACGAATTCTAGGGTTTATCAAATAATTAAGAGGAACGGCAAGGCAACGGGAATCCACCGATCAACCAACCCAACCCCAACTAGATGGCAAGTTAAAGATACGATTTTTAGTAATGGTCTATCACGAATTCGATAAAATCTCTTTAAACGAATCCTAGGGTTTCGTTTTCTTTTTCAAGCAAAACTAAACGACATGCAAAACAAGATCACGAGATTGTCTCCAAAACTCTACTCAATCAATTATAAACGATCTCTCGAATTACAACTAATTGCATCAATTGAAAGACTAAGGCTTGAACAATATTTTCATACAAATTCAGAGCACAAAAGTAGTTTTATCAATCTTTCGATTCAACTAAAACATAAACAATGAAGAACAATATCCAATTGATGAAAAACTGTAACTTAACTCACTAAAAATACAGCAAAAATCTCTCTAGTTGGTGTTGATGTTGATCGGTTTCCTTCGTTGTCCCACCGCGATGTGCTTAGCCAACAATCATGTTGTTGAACACGATCATTGGGATGGAGAGTTTCATCTTTGAATCTCCTCTTTGAATGATGCGGCTGCTGCTCTGATATTAGGTCTCTAGGGTTCAAAACACGCTGCTATTTATAGGATTTCGAGTCGGTGCTGTCAAGTCGGCCGAAGGACGCCCGTCTGGTCTTGTGGACGCCCGTCCAGTGGATCTTGACTTTGCTCTAGACGTCCGTCCATGCTGCGTCCAAACTCTCTGTATGTGATTTCCTCTCCTGGACGCCCGTCCAGTATTCCAAACGCCCGTCCACTGGACGCCACATCAAACGTGCGTTCAACTTGGTTAAAAAGTGATTTTCTCATCTTTATCTTCAACCGACTTCCCCTTTATCTCTTTTCCTTTGTATAAACTCGATCCTTGACACCATCTAATCCTCTTTTTAGCTCGAAAATGTATATCTACAAAGGGGTAAAAACATGCAAACTGTAGAAATATATATATAGGTAGAAAATGACTAATAAACCACATAAATAGCTCGAATTTTCATTTTAATAAATTCTAAACCCATTCTTTCAATTTATCCTCTTAGCAAGTGATTTTCTATAAAAATCACTAAAACACGGAAGATATTGCTACGAAATAACTCGATAAAAACCATAAAATTAGTCGTAAACAACTCCCCCACACTTAGACTTTTGTTCGTCCCGAACAAAACAATCAAAACTAGCTCACTTTCATGCAATCCACATAGATTCCTAACTCACGTAACAAAAGATACAACAACTATAGCAAGCGATACCGACATAGAGATAGATTCTGTGTGTGTGTGACAAGCCCTTTTCAATCTTCACAATCCTCTCAAACGAATATCCTCTCAAATAATTTTAATGACTATCCTAGGTATAGACAGTAATTGTTCCACACAAAGTCTTTCTGCGCACTCAGCAGGATAATCCCTACAGCATATCATTCGGTTTATACTGGGTATAAGTTCGACGATAACAAAGTCTTTAATTTTTTCACTTTCTTTTCTTCTTTTTCTTTTTGACGCACATCAGAATGAGCTCTTACCCGTCATAGTAGAATATGATGTTTCGAGATAACACCCTACCTTACTCAAATCATAGGGTAGCTTTTCTTGACTGTCGTGAGCTTTTGGTCATCATAGTGGTATAGGACATTTCGAGATAATACCCTACCGCACTCCAATCATCGACCAGCTTTCGACACACCCATTTATTTACTATTATCTCAACTTCTTTTTTCAAAAACATTAGTTACGTTTCACTTATCACATTCAAACCTTCCGATATTCACAGTGCACATTCTGAACTTAGGTGTTACTTCACTGTTACTATTAAGAAAAAATCTCTCTAAAATAAATCACTAAAACAATGAAAGGATAAAGTTCAAAAATTTTGCTTCAATATCAAAGGCTTTCGTGAGTGTAAAAATGAATACTATCTCAAATCAGTAAAAACATGCTATAATTATCTCACAAAGTCACATAAAATCATTGTCAGGAAACTACAACTAGCAAGCCATTGTTTCAATTACATGCTCAAGATTTAAACATATCCAAGTGTAAATTTTTAAAATTTCACTATTTATCAAAAATCACAAATATTTACTCATACTGTCGAAAATAAAGCATGAATTGCACCCCCCCACACTTAAATCACATTATGTCCTCAGAATGTGCAAATAAAAGAAAAGAATACTTAGCTGGTTCCAAAGATGGTTATCGGGCAGTAGATTGGCAGTGGTCAGGCCGGAGCATGAATAAACCGCTGCACTCGTATCAGGAACAGACAACATTGAAAGTAACAACTTGCAAACCTACTCAAACGTATCTGCAACACTCGACATAACAGATAATCTCGGGGTATACGGGGTATGTGAGAAAACATGCATACACATAACACAAACACAAATAGGACAAGGATAACCAACACACAACTTACCAAGGTTTTATTCCTAATAACCTAAAAACTCAACTAAAAAGAAATACTTAAAAGACTAGGTCAGCTCTCCTAGTAGCGCTTCTTTTTTATGTCATTAGCTTGACACAGATTTCAAAGCTAACCCGGATCGGGCCACTTTGGCTTACTCACGCCACTTCTTCCTCGGTATCAGAATGAAGGACAGGGGTGTGACCACAACAAAGACAAGTCAAGTGCTCTACTAAGTGTTTGAACTTAACTCTCCAGATAGCACTAACTCTCTTCTTATTCTCGTTCTTGCGCAGCGTAAGCTTCGATATACTGACATGTTTAGAAGGCCCGGAAGAAGGATCCTCACGGGTAGATATAAAAATGTCATCATCCGAACTAAAGAAGTTGGATGGAATCTCATCGCAAATCAGAATATCAGGTCGCAACCCTCTTTTGAAAGTACAAGGTCTCAGGCTTTTCTTTTGGCTGCCCAAAATACTTCTTGAGTCTTTGACCATTGACCTTAAAAGGTTGATTACCATACCCGTTCAACGTGATCGCTCCACTTGGATTGACATCGATAATTTCAAAGGGGCCAGACCATCTAGATTTTAGCTTACCACCAAACAAATGGACCCGGGTATTATAGAGTAACACTACAAGAATAACTACATCTAATGAGGAGAATTTAATGAGGAACATAATTTTTGTCATTAAATCGTTGTTTTAATGAGGAGTGGTGAATTTAATGACCAATTTGTATTTGCTCCTCATTATTGACAGAAAATCTCCTCATTATTACAATAATAGAAAAGATCTCCTCATTATTTCAAAATTATTATTTTTTATTTATTTTTCTTACACAAATTTTTTAATATTTTTTAACATTTTAGTTAAAAAATCATTATTACTCGAACATCATTCTCAACCCTAACTCTCTCGGTCTCTCCCAATTCCTGAATCAGGTGGCTCCCCCTCCTCCTTGCTCTCACTCTCTCCTACAATAGCCTTGACCCGCCGTCAATCATCTCTCGTGGTTACAAACCACTATATTTGACTGTGTGAGGACCGACTGCTGACCGGTAGTACTCACCGGCAATAAAATTCCGATGTAGCTACGAGCGAGCACCACCGCCGTCGTCCCCCGGAGCTGCTTATTTCTTAGTTTTGCCTAATGAAATTGAGGAAAACAACAGCCTTAGAAGCATCAGAAATGCATACTTATTAACTGAGCTCAATAAATCAAGAAGATTTGTTGTGACCTTAGCGAGAGAGATCGATGCTAAGAATCAATCTATGTGCATTTGGGAAATGGAGGTGAAATTCGATGAGACTTCTGATGTTCTGAAGAGGATCATAATTGAAATAGATAAGCTCCGGCTAGCTTATGATGGAGGCATAATTTCTTCTTCCTCTTTTCTTACAATTTTACTTTTGTTATTCGTAATTATTTTGATGAAATTTGTATTACTTATCATTCCTGCTTTACGTGGAGATTACCTTCCTGGTGGAGATCGATGCAATGTTTTCTATAATGGGCTACACTTGAATGTCTTTGTTTGACCATTTCTATAGGGGTTTTATTGGTTTGGAAAATGTAGGATTTCAGTGGATTGATATTGATTAAATATAAAGGGGCAGCATTTTATGGTGATTTAGTTTCTGGGATTGCTCAATTTGGTATCATAAACCGATTAAAGTTGCGATTTTTTTTGCCCTGGGATTGGAAGGGACTGAATCATCTTGTCTAAAGGTGAACACCAAACGTCGGTTATCCGTTTTGTTAAAGCATGAACTACAGAATGAGAGGTTGAAGAATCCTGAGATAATGCATGGTGAGGCTAGCCAAATCAAGAACAATGAGGACTTTATGTTTCATAAGACGGAATGTCAACGGGCTCTTGGTGATGGTGTTGCCAATTATACCTTTTATGGTATGTGTTAGATGCCCTTTTATGATCTCTAACTCAATTTCGACTTTTGTTATCTCATCTTATATTGTCGATAACATTTAATGGTTCGGTGTTTGAATGAATATTTGGTTGGTCTCATATGTTTTTCACCCTATTGTTTGATCATTGTCATTGAAGGCGATTCACAGATTATTGTGCAACAAAATGCAATTTTTCTTATGAACTTAGGATTTTGTTTGAATCTTACTCTCTTTGTTGTGGAACTAGTGAACATTTAAAAGGGAATGATAGCTTTTGTACCATGTTTGTTTTCTTTATATGTAGTATTGTAGTTTACATAGAAATCGTTTAGATTAGGCAAGTTCGCTATTTAGTTTGATATAGTTAGTATTATCATATCATGTGATTTGGACGCCTCGTAAATTTGGAAACCTTTGATTACTTGTGCATTCTCATGTGTAATTCATGTTGTCGATTGCCTCGGATGCATTTTATACTTGGAATTTCACCGAGAATACCCTGGATGTAAAACCCCTTTGCTTCGGTAATATTTCGTTTAGACATGTTTATCTTGGTGTTAGTTTTATTTTCGCCATGCCCTTCCAGTTTCTAATGTGAATTGTTTAATTCCTGGGACATTTACTTTGTCCTTTTTTGTTCGAAAACTTCTGATTAGCTTTTAGCAAGATGAACTTGAGCAGGTTAAAATGGCAGCTCACTCGCTTTTCCACTGTGCTGTATCACGGGCTATACCATGTCCATCATGTAATCAAAATGAAACTTCTCAGGGAAACTATCTTGGTGATTCAAATGGAGTAACAGAACAAGATGGATATCTTAAGAACAAAACTGCTGCAAACTCCGTGGGTTGCCGGAAAGCCGGAAGACGGTAGATTCTCGGTCAAGAATCAAATTTTCTCATGGTTAGACTCGTTTGAAATGCAAAACCGATCTCTTGTGTCGGTGGAACAAGTCAAGATGCAATGACATCTCACGTAATGGTCGTCAGCATTGGTCGCTTGGTATCCTAGCCTTGTGAGAGCCAATCTTCCCGAATTCGAATATATGACATGCAAAGGTGATTGTTCATACAATAAAGTATTTTTATAATTTAAAAGAAAAAATAATCATTCGATTTAATGTATTAATAGCAAGTTGAGTGCAAAATTCAGGCACTTTGTTATGAATCCATACATAAACTCTCTTGCTTTGTGGATTAAAGTAATGAGTTGTTGTGTTTGTGTAGATAATAGAATAGAGCTTATCTTTGGTGGTGGACGTGAGTGAAATTGGAGATGTATCAATGCTTCAAATTGAGGACATTAGTCGCCTATAATGATACCCTTGTCAAACATCTTTTCCACTCGTATGTTCACTTAATTACCTTGCTCCTATCTTTCTATGAGTTATATCTGTTTAGAAACTTTTGTTGAGGAAAAATCTTCAATTCTTTCGCTTTTATCTTTGCATAAATGCTATCAATTCAATCATCTAGTGAGGAATTTCTTTCATTTTTCTCTGCTCATTTTGTATTTTTTACGATTCTGATAGTTAGCTAGGATATTCCTTCATGAACATAGTTTTCCAAATTAATTGGAGGAGTTATACTTTTGAGTCTTTGGCCATGGTCACAGTAGTATCCGCTTACCCTTTTCGATTTATAATAGCTTTTCAATAAATTGTTATCATGAATATAGTACCTCATAATGACTCAAAACTTGTCTTTATGCGAAAATATTGATGACGTGGACAAGATCATGGACAAAATTAATGAGCGGACCGAGAATACGAAGCAAATTCAAGACGCGTTATCGGCACTAATTGGTGCGAAGAATCGATTTGATGATGTATGCACATTTTAACCCAACTCACTTTGTAGCATAATACTGAAAGAGCGAATCTTAATAAACAATAGATATATGTATTCTATTCTTTTTTTTTTCATTTTTCTTTTCAAGGATGAATTAGAAGCGACTTAGACGAATTGGAAGGCCAATTGATAAAAGTCTTTGATGAATTAGACAATAAATTGTTGTATATATTGTTGTGTAACTTATAATGAGGAGATGTATCATTTACATTTCACTATTTAATGAGGAGCAAACGGCCTTTTAATGAGGAGTTATGTTATATTGATTTTTTTCCAATGAGGAGTAAATGACTTTTTAATGAGGAGATTAGTCATCATTAACAATATTTTTAATGAGGAAAAATGTTCTCATTAAATGTATGCCTTAATTAATGAGAAGATCCATTTCTCCTCATTATATGTTATTAGCGGCGTGAAGCGCAATGAGGATTGAGTTCTCCTCATTAAAAGCGTTTAATGAGGAGAAATTGACAATTTATGAGGAGAATTCTCCTCATTAAAAGGAAAATTTCTAGTAGTGTAAAGCCATATCACCCACTTTGAATTCTCGATCCTTGATCTTGGCATCGTGAAGTATCTTAGTTCTTTCCTTACTGATTCTCGCATTCTCATATGCTCGAATCTAAATTGCCGAGCTCATTTAATTGTAATAACCTCTTTCCACACACGAGTTGGCTATCAAAATTCAAGAATTTAATAGCCCAAGAGGGCTCAGTGCTCAAGCTCGACCGGTAAATGGCAAGCTTTGCCATAGACCATTTGGAAGGGTGACGTGCCCATCGGGTCTTAAACACGGTGCGATAGGCCCAAAGTCGTCCATCCAACTTTAGACTCCAGCTGGATCTATTTGAGTTCACGGTCTTTTCTAAAATTCTTTTAAGGCTTTGGTTGCTTATCTCGACTTGTCCACTTGTTTGGGGATGATATGGTGTACCGATTTTGTGTCTAACACCATATTTCTCAAGAACTTTATCAAGCGGCGCAGCGTGCAAAAATGAGTACCTTCGCTCACTAATGAGGGCTCTAGACAATCGAATCTGTGAAGATATTCTTTGCAAGAATTTCTTCACAACTTTGTGATCATTAGTTTGGGTGGCTATTGCCTCCACCCACTTGGAGACGTAGTCTACACAGACGAGAATGTATTTATTTCCACACGACAATGGAAAGGGTCCCATTAAATCAATTCCCCACACGTCGAAGACTTCGCATTCCAGAATGGGTCTAAGTGGCATTTCCATCCTATTACTTTGCCTCCCCATTCTCTGGCACCTATCACAACCTTTACAAAAGGCTTCTACATCCTTAAAAAGAGTCGGCCAGTAGAATCCAGCTTGGAGGATTTTGCAACTGTCTTGGGTGCTCCGTAGTGTCCTCCTATGGAACCACTATGACATTGCTCCAGAACATCCAATTGTTCATGCTCCGGAACGCACCTTCTAAGCTGCCCATCTTTACAGACCTTGAACAGATGAGGATCCTCCCACACGAGATATTTTAGATCAGAAAAGAACTTCTTCTTCTCCTGATACGTCATTTCCTCTAAATGTCCACTTGCTAAATAGTTGACGTAATCAGCGTACCACTGCCTAACAGTATCAAGCTTCATCAATTGCTCAGTAGGGAAATCGATGCCTATTTCCTTGTGATTTACGCCACCCTCATGTACTAGGTGAGACAGATGATCAGCCACAACATTATCACTACCCTTCTTATCTTTGATCTCAAGGTCAAACTCTTGCAAAATTAGAATCCATCTGAGTAACCTTGGTTTTGCATCTGCTTTGTCCATAAGGTAGCGTGAGGTGGATGGTCGGTCCAAACTACAACTCGAGACCCTGAAGGTAACTTCTAAACTTGTCAATAGCAAAAACGATGGCTAAGAATTCCTTCGATCGTGGTGTAATTGCATTGAGCCGGGTTCAAGGTGCGGCTCGCATAGTAAATGGGCCTGAACTTTTATCAATTCTTTGACCTAAAATCGTGCCAATCAAGCGTAGTTGGAGGCATCACACAATAATTCAAAAGGCTTAGTCCAATCAGGTGCGATTAAGATAGGGGCACTTATGATCTTTTCCTTCAGGCAATTGAAAGCTTCTTTGCATTTCTCATCAAACAAGAACATAACATCATCTTTAAGAAGGTTAGATAAGGGCTTGGCTATTGTGGAAAAGTCCTTAATAAATCGCTTGTAGAAACCAACATGACCAAGAAAACCGCGTACCTCTTTGAAAGTTTTCGGGTACGACATTTTTTCATTGGCTTCTACCTTAGCCTTATCAACTTGAATACCACTTCTGGACACCTTGTGTCCCAGAACAATCCCTTCATCTACTAGAAAATGGCATTTCTCCCAGTTAAGCACTAAAGTCTTCTCAACGCATCGTTGAAGTACCATATTTAGATTTTCCAAGATCTCATCAAAGCTATCGCCATAGACTGAGAAGTCATCCATGAAGACTTCCATACATTTCTCCACAAGTCCATTGAAAGTGGCCAACATGCACCGTTGGAATGTTGCTGGTGCATTGCATAACCCGAAAGGCATTCTGCGAAAAGCAAAGTGCCTCGATGGACACGTAAACGTAGTCTTCTCTGGTCATTGGGGTCGATGGCTATCCGAAGTAACCGAATATCCATCGAGGAAACAATAATACTTATGACCACTCGCCTTTCAATAAGCCGGTCAATGAAGGGTAAGGAAATGGTCTTTGGCGGTGACTTCATTCAATCTGCGATAATCGATCTGCACTCAGAGCTACCACAAGGCGTAAAGCTATCTCTTCCCCTTTTCATTCTTTTCAACGGTGATACCTCCTTCTTTGGCACAACTTGGGTGGGGCTAACCTACTCACCGTCGGCGATTGCATAGATAATTCCCATGTCTAACCACTTTATGACTTCTTTCTTGACAACCTCCTGCATAAAGCGGATTCACCCTTCGGCGAGGTTGTCCGACTTTCTTAGCTCCTTCCTCTGCTCGGATTTTATGCATGCATACATCGGGCCGATTCCACGGATATCACCCACTTGCCAACCGAACGCGAGGATGTTCTTTTCAAGCACTTTTATCAGCGAAGGCTTCTTGCTCGGACTCGAGTTTCAAGAGATGATCAAGGGCAATTTATCGCCATCCTTAAGAAAAATGTACTTAAGGTGTTGAGGAAGCGTTTAAGCTCCAAGTCACCGGTGGTTGCTCAATACTAGGTTTAAAGGGCCACATTTTTCCTTATGGGCTTGCAAAGTGGGTTGACAATGAGAACACCTCATCTTCCCGAGGCATAACCCTAGAAAGATCTCGGATAACATCATCCATAGGGATCCTTCACAAGCATCGCCTCCTCCTCATCCTCGATGCTTGATCATCTTTCTCAACTCTTCTTCTTCTAGCTACTCGCTAGTGCTCCCAATCATCAACCTCCCAATGAGTAGTCTCTCTCCGTAAATCCACTTCGTCCCAACTACCCATCGTATTTCCTCTTCTCCAGGGTTAAAGTCATTCGATTCACTCTCTTTGAAATCATCGTTCATTGCTTGGGAATCTCCTGCTTCTTGGTCATTGACAGGCTCAGGTGACTAAGGCCGGTAATGAAACAGAAGATGGTACACAATCGACTTGATCTTCAATGTTTATAACTTCAAAACACCTATCTCTCGTTAGCTCTTCTCGCTTCTTCGAGTTAGCATCTTCTTCGTCCTCATAAATTGCTTCAACGAACGAGATTTCTTCAATCAAGGTGTCTCGTGACTTTGCCTCGTGTGAAGGTGACAGATGTATCATCAACTCTAAGTGTAATCGACCCTTACGTAAATCAATGAGGCGGCAGAGGTGTCTAAAAAGGTCCGGCCTAGAATTAGAGGCATCTCTTTGTCGTGTGGGTAGTCTAAGATAACCCAATCGGTAGGGAAAACCAAATGTTCAACATAGAGAAGAACATTAGTAACACAACCGGTCGCTTGATCGGCTAGATCGGTCTACCATCTCAGAAAGAAATAGGGCGTTCCGCATTCTTTTGTCTAAACCGAGCTTTTTGCAGACGCTCAATGGCATCACATTTATAGAGGCCCCCGAGTCGCATAAGACATTTTGGAACTTGTGGCCTTCAATCTCACAGGAGATTGAAGGTCTTCCGAAAGTCACCTAAATAGCAACTTTTTGTGAAACCATGGAACATTCTTCTCTTAAAACTTCTTCTGCCATCCCTTGAAGCTTCTTCTTGCTTCCACAAACTTCCTTAAGATACTTAGAGCATTTAGGCATTTCAGTCAATACCTCAGCTAGGGGTATACTCACTTTGGTATCTCTAAGCATCCTCCTCACACCGTCATATTGTCTGTCATGGCTGAGGGTATTCTCTTTCTTCTTTGGTGGATAAGGAAGGGCTTTATCATTGTCAGGGGAACAGCCACCTGACTTTTTAATGGCTTCGTCTTCCTTATCCTTCCATCTCACAAACTTTTCCTCCCTCTTCTTTGTCAGGGGAACAGCCACCTGACCTTTCCTCAAATCAGAATCATCCTCATCCCCCGAAGAGCTGTCATCATTAAGCTCCTCCTCACTGTTGGTTTCTTCGGTATATGATTTCTGATTGCCCCCTCCTGAACTTATTGCGTCAGGAGGGGCTGCTCGTTTCCCGACACCTTTCCGGGTCCCGCCTGCTTACCACTTCTCAAGGTAACTTCATTCAACTCTTGATCTCCATACCCCCATTGAGGTGTGATGGCAGTGCAAACATTGATATCTCTGCTTTGGATTTCTCTCGGTATAACTTGGAAGTTTACCGTGGGGTCTGATTGCTTGTCGCTCGCCATCTGCCCAACCTGTCTCTCTATTGCCTTGACACTAGTAGACAGGGTCTTCACTATGTCCACTAGCTCATTGAACTTATATTGAGGGACACATGAGGTGGTATGATTTTGATGTTGGCTCTGATTCTAACCACCTTGAGGTCTTTGGGAGTTGGGATTATGAGATTGATTAACCACCCAGGAGGTGGTCTTTGATAACCTGAGTTGAAAGAAGGGTTAGAATAGGATGGGCCAGGTGGTGCATTGGGACGTTGAAATCCGGAATAATTCCGGTTCTGATTGGAGTTTCCGAAGGTTTGGTTGAAATTCACCTCCTCAGTAATTTCATCTCCCGCCAGCATTCCCAGGTAGTTCATATATGGCTGCCCTTGTTGCTGCTGCATTTGTAAATTGGCTAGCTGCTTACTAATTGCTTCCATTTGAGCAACTAACACCTTAGTCTCAGAATTGCTTGCAGCAGATCCCTTCTTATTTCCACTAACATTGGTCTTCCTTGGAGTTGACCACATGTTATTCTTCTCTATGGTTTCATCTACCCTGTAAGCAGCATCATCACCTCCCCCTAGGAAGGATCCATGGGCAGTTGAATCAAGGAAGTCTCTATTGGGTTGAGTAACACCCTGATAGAATAATTCTAGTAGCTCATGTCTACTGTATCCATTGTTGGGGCACTTCCTCATCAACAGATTCAATCTCTCCCATGCTTTCCCCACACTCTCACCATCAAGTTGTTCAAATGTGGCTATCTCCCTTTTCATGTCCATGATTTTCCCTGGTGAGACAAACTTCAGAGCAAAGGCTCTTTTGACATCATTCCAAGATTTAAACCAACGGTTTGCTTCCCCCTTGAGATCAAACGGGAAGAGTTTTAACTTGACAATCTCAGAATCAACACCAGGATAGTGGCCTGCTTCGCAGATTTGAACGAAGGTGGACAAGAAGTCATGAGGATCTTCGTCAGCAGTGCCATGAAAAGAGCTATTCTGGACCAGTCCTACCACTCCATTTTTCAAATTGAAATTTACTTGCCCATTTCTGGAGGGCGAATAGGTCTATGCCCTTCCAGGAAGTCTTGGTCAAGATAGGGAGCATAGGGGTCTTGATTCAACTGGTTTAGCTGGTTTTGACGGAATTGTTGAAACTGATTATTTATGCCAGCTTGTTGATTCTTTGTTTCTTTGTATTGCCTCAGATCTGCTGAAGGATCGATTCATTTGGGCTTGAGGGTCTGCATTTGGAACTTCATTAGCCATGATGTCTGGATTAGGAAGAGCTTTCTCCTTATAATAGATCGCTCAGTTCGGGATTAAAGATCGAGGTCCTTCCGACTCTGGGTTTGCATAAACCGTAGGCGGCGAAAGGAAGAAATCAACCTTAGGGTTGATGAGAACGAAATGTAGAGGAAATTAGAGGGTTTAGACAGAGAGAAGAGAAAAGAAGTGACAATTGAAGAGAGTGAACTGGCGTTCAGTGTAAGTGGACGCTAGTTCAGAAAGGATTCAGGAAGTGAACGCTCGTTCAGAGCACTGAACTAGCGTTCAGAAGATAGATGGGGAGGTAGACGGGCGTTCAGTAGCTGGACGGGCGTTTGGCAAGCCAGACGCTCATCTAGTTAGCTAAAAACCGATCAGAGGAGAAATTTTTAGAAACAGGCGGGCGTCGAAAGATGGATGGACCGCTTAGACAAATAAAACTAAATTCCAAAGTAAATTAAAATAAACTATGATAAATCTAATCTATGAAATTTAAAATCTAAAGTCTAAGGTAAATCTAAAACACGAAAATTAGAACTCAAAGGCAAATACGAAAAATAATAAGAGAACGGAAAACTTATAAAAAATCTAAAATCTAAAATCTAGACTAAGATAAAATAAAATAAAATAAATAAAAACGTAACGATTAGATTATTACCAAAAAAAAAAAACAAAAATTAGTATCGATACAAAAATTGCACCTATAAGAATCCGACAACCGTTACCGACTCCCCGGCAACGGCGCCAAAAACTTGTTCGGTAAAAACTAGTTTTACAATTTATAAACCGAAACACCCCAAGTATAAGGTACGTAGTATAGGATGTTAACGGGTCGTCCTAAGGGAGTGGAATGTTTATCGGATCAAGGAACAATTATTCTATCGATTATGTCACGACTATTAACTACAACTAGGGTTTAAACTAACTATAATATAAGAACGATGAGTAAAACTAAACTAAAACAGGAAACAGCAAAATTCGGCTATGGACGGGCGTCCGCTAATGTGGACGGGCGTCCGATAACACGCTGGAAACAGAAAATAGCAGAAAACAGCAGGTAAAACTAGGGTTTTTAAAAGACAACTAAACGAAACAATCAAAGTCGATACGAATTCTAGGGTTTATCAAATAATTAAGAGGAACGGCAAGGCAACGGGAATCCACCGATCAACCAACCCAACCCCAACTAGATGGCAAGTTAAAGATACGATTTTTAGTAATGATCTATCACGAATTCGATAAAATCTCTTTAAACGAATCCTAGGGTTTCGTTTTCTTTTTCAAGCAAAACTAAACGACATGCAAAACAAGATCACGAGATTGTCTCCAAAACTCTACTCAATCAATTATAAACGATCTCTCGAACTACAACTAATTGCATCAATTGAAAGACTAAGGCTTGAACAATATTTTCATACAAATTCAGAGTACAAAAGTAGTTTTATCAATCTTTCGATTCAACTAAAACATAAACAATGAAGAACAATATCCAATTGATGAAAAACTGTAACTTAACTCACTAAAAATACAGCAAAAATCTCTCTAGTTGGTGTTGATGTTGATCGGTTTCCTCCGTTGTCCCACCGCGATGTGCTTAGCCAACAATCATGTTGTTGAACACGATCATTGGGATGGAGAGATTCATCTTTGAATCTCCTCTTTGAATGATGCGGCTGCTGCTCTGATATTAGGTCTCAGCGGCTGGAATTATGATATGGTATCCCTAGGGTTCAAAACACGCTGCTATTTATAGGATTTCGAGTCGGTGCTGTCAAGTCGGCCGAAGGACGCCCGTCTGGTCTTGTGGACGCCCGTCCAGTGGATCTTGACTTTGCTCTAGACGTCCGTCCATGCTGTGTCCAAACTCTCTGTATGTGATTTCCTCTCCTGGACGCCCGTCCAGTATTCCAAACGCCCGTCCACTGGACGCCACATCAAACGTGCGTTCAACTTGGTTAAAAAGTGATTTTCTCATCTTTATCTTCAACCGACTTCCCTTTATCTCTTTTCCTTCATATAAACTCGATCCTTGACACCATCTAATCCTCTTTTTAGCTCGAAAATGTATATCTACAAAGGGGTAAAACATGCAAATCAGTAGAAATATATATATAGGTAGAAAATGACTAATAAACCACATAAATAGCTCGAATTTGCATTTTAATAAATTCTAAACCCATTCTTCCAATTTATCCTTTTAGCAAGTGATTTTCTATAAAAATCACTAAAACACGGAAGATATTGCTACGAAATAACTCGATAAAAACCATAAAATTAGTCGTAAACATATAGCGATTAAAAACCGGAGTCGAATCACAGGGAATCGAGGTTGTTTATCTAGTTTATTAATTCTTCTAAAATTTGTCACGACACAAAACAGAACTAAAAACGAAAACGATAAACTGGACAGAGGATCTAGAATCCAAAGCCAGGAAAGATAGTTGCGAAACCTTAATCTAAACTATAAACCAGAAAAGAAAACAATAAACAACTATAAAGTTGTGACGATGATCATGGTGATTAAACAACGAACAAGCCATGATCCACCGTTCCCGCAACCCTCAATTTCCTCCCTAAGGTTATCCTGTGATGATTTAACTCAAATCGTGATTCACCTATCGTGAGTTCGAATTCCTAATCTCTTAGATAATTCGCCTATTAATCTCGCCATCTCTCGATCCTTAAAGATTAACGCTTTCATAACAAAGGTGTAAGATTTATTCAATCTAGCAACCTAGATTTCTAACCTAACAACTCTCGTTATATATAGGTTAAAGATCCAATCTTTCCTATGGTGATCTAGGTTTACACCGACTCTCGTCACATAGTAAACATCAACAAAGAAAACGCGTCTCGATTTAAATTGCATAACACATAAGCATAGAAAAGATACGACTTTAATTAAGATCACAAAATAAACCAAAGATTGAAAATAAAGAACTCAATGAAACGGTTTCACGAACTTGAACAAACCGCTCACTTCTCATCAAGACAATCCAGAACGGAACAAAATAAATAAAAAAAAAAACAACCGACTGGTCGACCGAGCACCAGGGCTCGGTCGACCGAGCCTAACTTTGCTCGGTTTAGGGTTTTCAATGTATGGTGTGTAATTGTGGTATATCTAGGGTTTAAGCAATGCGCATATATATAGAAAAATAAATCGGTTCTGCTAAGTCGGCCATGGGCGCTGTTCACTATCTTTGACGCCCGTCCTAGTTGCTTGAAATCTTCGAGTCGGGCCGAGCCGGATCGACGCCCGTCGTATGTATTATCGACGCCGTCCACTAAAAATCTCAATTCCTCGAATCAAACAGCTCCTCTGACGCCTTGATCTACTTCTTAGACGCCCGTCTAGAAGACGGAGCATTAAACGACGTTCGATTCTCGTATCTTCACCCAAGTTCGACTTGTATCTCTTTCCTTCCGTTTAAACTTCAAGTGAACATCGTTTTTAGCTCATCCTATGCCATGCAAATGTACCTACAAGATAATAGAAAAGTGCAAAAATGTAAAACCATATATAGATAGATAAATACTCATAAAATCACGTAAATAGCTCGATTTTGCATTTTAATGATTTCCACACCCATTCTTTCAATATTTCATTTAAACACTTAATTTTCTATAAAAATTAGTAAAACACGAAGGAAATTGCTACGAAATAAAGTCATATAAACCGTAAAAATCACCGTCAACAGTTGCCATAAATGATCAGCCCAGTATAAGTGGGCAGTTGGGATCCTCCTCTACGTCCATCACGACTATATCGACTAGAAAGCGGAGCCTCCCAATTCCTATGGTCATGTTGTTCAAAGCTCCAGTATGCACGGTACGAGAACCATCCCCAAAGAGAATGTTCATCGTCGTGTTCATAACGGTATACACTCCAATTCTTTCACAAACGCTATA
This sequence comes from Gentiana macrophylla, assembly GCA_026214975.1. NCBI lineage: Eukaryota > Viridiplantae > Streptophyta > Magnoliopsida > Gentianales > Gentianaceae > Gentiana > Gentiana macrophylla. Next base: position 69,970,811 of record CM047810.1, read on the forward strand.
GGGAACTATATTTAGGCTCGATCCGAGTCAATCAGGCTTAAGCCGCCTCTCTTCATATCCAAGACTACGCCAACAATAAACGCCCAAGGATCTCCTAACTTTGGAAATAGACGAGCGTGATCCTTTAGGTCTTCTGCCTCAGGTTGGCAGGGTACTATGGGTCTAGTGTTGAACTCAGACTCAGGGTCAGAATCAGAGCTCGGGTATTCGGGAGTTGGGGAAAGAGAGGGTAGGTACTAGGGGTCATACTCCGAACTAGAGCTAGAATCAAAGTCAGAAATAATAATTGGAATGCGAGCAGTCATACCCTGAAAGAAATCGAGTTTTCTTGCTTTCCCTTCCTCGTGTCTCCGTCTTTTTCGTTCCTCTACTAACTTTTCCTTATCCGGCCTTACTGGTGTGGTTTTTGAGCGTGTGACTTTTACTTCTTCATTCTTCGCTTGTAAAATTGACTGTCGACATTTTGCTAGAACAATATCCAGTGGAATAATTAATTTCTCTGGCTCTCTGTGAACATAAGAAAAAACATACAAACGTTAGTAAACTAACAGTCAGCATGATTATTCATGCTGCCGCTAGACCTACAGACTACAAACGGGGGAATAATAGACACAAAGAAGACCCAGAATCTGAAGAAAAAAAAATGTGACTCATTGGCAAGAAGCATAGGCTCTGGCCGAGCCACCCTTTTTTTTAGTTTCTGGTGATTTTTAGACGAACAGATAGCCAGATGGACTCTAAAAACGTATAAACAGACTTTAAAACATAAAACTTGACATGAATAATAATTATTTATATAATTGACCGTTGGCTCCCCGGCAACGGCGCCAAAAACTTGATTGACGTGATCAGTCAAGTGAAATTAAAATACTTGATCACCATAAATCAATACTAGCAAGAGGACTAGGCCTATCGTAGTATAACTATAGCGAATCAAGGTCGATCCCTCAGGGAACCAATTGGGGGTCATTCTATAAATAATTAATTAAGCATATCAAACACATAAAAATGGTCTATGACCAACAAAGGACAAGAAAAGATAAATTGACATCACTCGACACAACACAAATAAATACAACATAATTAGCCACCCCAATTATTATGTTATCGTTTGGAACTAGAGCTTCTATATAATTAAACTAGACTCACTAACTATTAACCCAATTCGTATCTCTTTTATATTGGCTACGAGAGTCATCCCCTAAACTAGATCTAGCTCCGGGTAGGCCATCTAGATCACTATGCTACATTACGTGACTTCGATTTTTAGGCCTCCATCTCATATAACTTGCACGCTTACAAAACTAGGGATGCCGATATTAACCGTATTCCTTACCTAGGCAACATTCTTGTGGTTAGGCGTACTTCCTAAGCGATCACATCAGTCTCTGTCCCATTAACACTAACTTTTTAGGTATCATGTTAATCTACGATTTACGTATAATTAGGCGCGTGCAATTCCCTAATATAACACAGATCTAGATCTCGCTGAAAGTCCCGGAAGATCAATTCATGAGCCGACCTAGGAGTATTATATTGGTATTTCCTAGCAACACGTTTTAATTAAAACAGACGAGCAACGTAGCCGTAGCCATACCTACTAAGATAAGAAATTCTAAATGGACAATCACACCATAAAGACATGGCTAGACTGACTCGGCGAACAACTACATCTTAGCGTTTCTTTATACGTAACGGATAAAATAGAAATTCATAAAGCAATTATATATATCTACTAGAAACACGATTGTTGATCAAAAGAAAGTCATACATAGATCACGAGACATAGGCGTGGGCGTGTGGATCATTATAGATGAGGAATCCCCACTGCATCACGTCTTAATCCTAGATCTACATCATTTAACTAAGAACTAACAATCTCAAACGATAAACAATAATTGGGGACTTAATTATAAAGAACTAAGAGGAAATAAATACAAGAACTTACATTATTGCAGCACTTGTATAAAAACACTCTGAGAAAAACAGAGAACTTTATTATAATTTGAAAGAAGTGTCTGAGGTGTGTAAGGTGTCTCTTTGCTAATGAACTAGTACAAGTATATATAGGGTAAAAATTCGCATGGGATAAGCCTGAACCGATCTAAAATTGGTTTCCTAAATCCAAATGAAGTCTGAAAACGCGTTAGGATAATTCCAAGCTAATCCGGATAGGAAAAGGGACTCGCACTCAGCGAACATGGGACTCGCTACCAGCGAGTCCTCCAAAATTGGATTGGCTCACTAGCTCTTTGTATTCCGTATCTCTCGCTTGCTCGTCTTTGCTTGATATTTATCCTTAATTTAATCCGATTCCACTTTGAATTGCCTTGAAATTTATCTTCTTCTTTGGTAGAAAATCTCCAATTTATCTCTATCTACAAAATAAACATTTATTGCACAGTAAATTGTATTTAAATGATAAAAAACGGATAAATACCAATTTATATTCTATAAATCACATAACATTAAATAATCAATATACCCATGTGATTTAACATAAAATATATATTATTAGGCTCGATTTAAGGATAATGTCGATGACTTTTATGGGTATAACTTGACCGTCATCAGGGGCTAACCGTGCGTTTGACCCTGTCTTTTCTATATATGCTAGTTTTGATGTTTGGTTTGGTTTCGAGCCATTCCAACCTTGTTTTAGTGTCTAATACTACTCGACAGAGCTTTGAATAGGTTTATGATGCCTTTGGTTCTGCACCATACGGAATCCTTTAAGGATGAAGTTTTGTTCCTACGAAAATTTAGGATCCGCCTTGTGCTCTGATGAACTAGGGTTCATCATTGTCTGAGTAACTGTTAAGTTGTTCTAAAGGCCTAAGTGAGGGAGGAGGGAGACATTACTAGATGAACTTAGGTGCCTAGTTAATCACTTAATCAACGTCCTTTTCAAGATAAAACGTTAAATATCATGAATGCTTGGTTAGACAAAGCACAATATCGGGGATGTGAAGTTTGTCCTGTAACAGTAGCGAGGATCATTCGCCGGATTCTAGACCTAGCCTGTCAAAGTGAATGATCGTCCGGCCGGATAGACTCACACTCGGAATAGATATTCACCGGGCAACTTTGTAAGTTTGCCACTAAAGTGAGTTGAATTTCGAGGCCTATTGAGCCGCGTCTCTTTAGGGTTACAACATTGTCTAGGTGCATCTCTCACCTAGCGTAGTGTCCTTGTGGTTCATGATATAACATAGATAAGCTAAGCTAGTGACCCTAGGGATCTCTGGTAATGTTATGAACATAATCTGATAGTTCGATGTAAGATAACTTAATAACGGTTTTATAATAAAGACGATGTTTGCATGCTTTTCTTTATAAAACTTAATTGTTCAATGTTTTTTACCTGTTACTAAGTACGTAAGTACTTACCGTTATTTTTGTGTAAAAATATTGGCAGGTTGATGAGGAGGACGTTGGTGCGGGAGATGAAGTTTAAAGATTTTGTTTTGAAGATTTTCATTATTGTTTCGATTGAGATTTGATGATGTTGTTTTTAGCAATTACTTTGATTTTGGATTTTAAAGATGTTATTTTTCTTTTAAGGTTCTTGTTTTAAGAAGCCTGATGATGTAATATTTTGATTGGTTTTATTTTATTCGAGATCTCTTGTTTGTCTTAGATCAATCTTGTAGAGTCGCAGCAATAGTTACTTGTTTTAGATTTTGTCGGATTTTTTTTTCTATTCCCGAGTCCTTTTTTTTAGCATCCACAACGCTTTGTATTTTTGATATGATGACGTAGGATTACATATATTATCTGAGTTTATTTAATGATATACGTGCCAGGCATTATTTTCCGGATAAGGGCTTGGTATACGGGAACGGGGCGTTACAGTGGGTATCTGAGAAAAGTTTCTTTTGCTGCTTAGGATTCTGTTCTTTAAGATAAGCTTCTTAGAATCCTTTAAGTGGTCTCTAATCGGTTTTTGGTTCTACAGAATGGTTACCACTCGAAGAGGTTCAAGTGTTAGGGGTGCAAGTAGCTCGAGAGGCGGAGGTAGAGGCGGAGGAGCTACTACGAGTCAGTCAGAGACATCTGGGGTCAATACAAGTATTAGAATACCTCAAGGGCAGCAGTATGTGCCTCTTACAGGGACTCCTATCATTGGATAAATTCCTCTGATTTCAGTAACTCCAGCCACAAGTGTTTATCCACCACCGCAGACTTCAAAGACCGCTTGGTCGACGCGTTACTGAGACCACCCACTTCGATGTTCTATCCACCACCGCAGACAGAGCCACCGCAGACTACAGTGTTAACACCACCTCAATTCAGTTCACATTATCCGCAAGGTTAGTTTTGGGTGCAACCTCCGCCTTGGTGCTCGATCTGATTTCAAGCAACCACCTCGATGATCGATGACGCCAGCCGTGAGCAGCACTCGCAGCAAGAATATCGCCAGACTCGGACAACCATCGTGGCACCTCAGACATCTCAGGTTACCGCAGGGTATACACCAGGTTACGAGCAGGCTTATCCCCAGGGTCAATGCCAGTTTTATCATGGGGACATGGACTGGTACAACAAGTTGAAGACGAACAGGATGCAAGAGTTCTTTGTAAATATAGAGCCCGAGGCAGCAGAGATTTGGTTGAAGGGCTTTGAGAAGGCCTGTAGCAGGATCAGAGTACCGGAGGGCGAGATGGACCAGCTAGCGAGTGGTTTCTTAGCAAGGAATGCTGAGAATTGGTTCGAGATACTAGAGCAGAGCAGGGGGAAGATTACAGTTTGGCAGACCTTCAAGGACCTATTCTATCAAGAGTATTTTCCTCCATCGGTGCAAAGTGACAAAGCTAGTCAATTTTTAAGGTGTAAGATGGGTCATCAGTTGTTAGTGACTCAGTTTTCACAGAAGTTCAATGAGCTGGAAAGGTTCTATCCTGAGATCATGAGTAATGAGAGCAGGAAGATGCAGCAGTTCATGAATGGGTTATCCTTTGAAGTTCAGAGCGGTTTGGGAGGTGTACAGCCAAGCAACATGGCTGAGTTAGTTGACCGAGCCTTACGAGTTGAGACCTTGCAGAAGAAACCCACTTCTTTGTTGGGGTGAAGAGATCTTTTAGGGCCATTCAGTAAGCGCCAGAGGAGCATCATGGCAAAGAATAGCCAAGAGGGCAGCGAAGTTTCGATCGGCCAAGACTCTACCACCGACACCCGCATGTCCAAAATGTAAGCTTGTTCACACCGGTGAATGCCGGGCATCCACCACATGATGCATAATTGTGTTCAGAGTTGACATTTCTCTAAAGTTTGTCCTAAGAAGCTCGCCTGAGGAAGTGCAAACACAACAATTGATTCAGAATGCAATGCAAGCGGATGAGTGTTTTCTCATGTGATGTTGAACCTGCAGAAGCTGATGATGCAGTCGTTACAGGTAACCTTTTAAGTTGTTTATTTTGATGAGGTACTTTTATAGCACGTTAATGCATGTTATATTTGTACTTAAATGAAATGAACTGGTTTCTAGGTACAATAGTCATAGATAACTTACCTGTGTCAGCCTTATTTGATTCTAGAGCGTTAGGAACTTTTGTGTCAACAAAGATAGCTAAGAAGTTGAATCTACTTATGCAACCTATGGAACATCCTTTAAAGATTACCACACCTTTGGGTAGAGTTACTAAGGTTACACAGTTGATACCTCAAATTGATATCCGAGTTGGAGCTCATAAGTGTAAGAGTGACTTGATAGTCATAAATTTAACGGATTTTGATGTAATTCTGGGATGGATTGGCAATCAAGGAATTTTGTACTTTTAGACTGTAGAGGTAAGGAAGTGATCTTTAAGGTACCAGGAAAGTCATTTAAGACGTTTCAAGGAAATGTGTATAAGCCAGACAAGCACCGACACCCGATCATATCAGCGGTTAGAGCAATGAGAGCCTTGAAGAAAGGTTGTGAAGGTTATGTGCTTTATGCTATGGACACAGAAAAGCATAAACCTAAGTTAGAGGAGACACCAACGGTTAAGGATTTTCCTGAAGTGTTTCCAGAAGTTTTTGCCTGGGAAGATGCCGGATAGGGATATCGAGTTTGAGATTGAGTTAATCCCAAGATCAGCACCAGTTGCTACGGCACCTTAAAGAATGGCACCAGCAGAGTTGAAAAAGTTGAAGAAGCAACTTAAAGATATGTTGGAAAGGAATATTATTCAGCCTAGTACATCTCCTTGGGGAGCACCGGTTCTTTTTGTAAAGAAGAAGGACGGTAGCATGAGGATGTGTATAGATTACCGGGCCTTGAATAATCTGACAATCAAGAATAAGTTTCCTATGCCTTGGATTGATGATATTTTTAATCAGTTGCAAGGTAAGAAAGTGTTCTCTAAGATTGATCATAGATCCGGTTACCATCAGTTGAAGGTGAAAGTTGCGAGATATATCAAGACAACTTTTCAAAGATTTAGGCATGGACATTATGAGTTCCTCATCATGCCGTTTGGACTCACTAATGCTCCATCTTCTTTTATGGATCTCATGCAATGGGTGTTTATGCCTTACGTAGATAAGTTTTTCGTTGTCTTCATTGATGACATTTTAATCTTTTCTAAGGATGAGGCAGAACATGAGGAGTATTTGAGGATAGTTTTACAGACGCTAAAGGAGAAGGAGTTGTATGCCAAATTCATCAGGTGTGAATTTTGGTTGGACCAAGTTAGTTTTCTTGGACAAGTTATCTCCGGGGAAGGGATAAAGGTTGATCCCGCGAAGATTGAAGCTGTTTCTTTGTGGCCAAGACCGAAGTCAGTTACCGAGATAATAAGCTTTTTGGGTTTAGCAGGGTACTACAAGAAGTTTGTTCAAGACTTTTCAGGGATAGCTGCACCGCTCACAAAGCTTACAAAGAAGAATGTCATGTATGAATGGACGAAGGAGTGAGAAATTGCTTTTGAAACTTTGAAGGAGAAGTAAACTACCGCACCAGTGTTGGCCTTGCCAGAGATCTTTGATAATTATGATGTGTACACGGATGCCTCAGGGCAAGGGCTTGGTTGTGTTTTGATGCAGGCCGGGAAGGTGATTGCTTATGCTTCTAGACAGCTGAAGGTACATGAGAAAAACTACCCTACACATGATTTGGAGTTGGCAGTTGTAGTCTTTGCTTTGAAAACTTGGAGGCATTATCTTTATGGAGTTAGAGCTCGAATATTTACAGATCATAAGAGTTTGAAATTCTTATTTACGCAAGAGAATCTAAATATGAGGCGAAGAAGATGGTTAGAGTTTGTAAAGGAATATGTTATTGATATTCAATACCATCCGGGTAAAGCGAATGTGGTAGCTGATGCACTCAGCCGGAGATCGGTTAATGCAATCACCACAGTTCAGGAAGTTGTTGATCATCTAGATTGTTTGAAGATTCAAGTGTTTGAGCAGAAGGGTGAAGTTCAGAATTTAGCTCCTTTGTTGGAAAGATCTGAGTTACTTGATGATATCAAGGCGAAGCAAGATGAAGATCCGGTTTTGTTTGAACTGAAGAGGGTTGCAAGAGAGAAGCCTACAGCAGGTTATGCTCTGGACAAGAATAGAAATCTTTGGTTTGGAGATCGGCTTTGTGTTCCTAATGTTGATGGTTCAAGACAGAAGGTAATGGATGAAGCACATATGATTGCTTTTGCTGTTCATCTGGAGCTACCAAGATGTACAGAGACCTTAGGGAAAGGTACTGGTGGCCAGGTATGAAGCTAGAAATAGCAGAGTTTGTGGCCATTTGTGACACATGCCAAAGAGTTAAAGCTGAGCATCAAAGACCAGGTGGTTTGATGAAGCCTTTGAAAATCCCTGAATGGAAAGGGTATAAGATTACTATGGATTTCATCACAGGATTGCCACGTATCAAGAGTGGTAATGACATGATTTGGGTGATTGTTGACAGACTCACAAAATCAGCCCATTTCATACCTTGTAAGGTTACTACACCATTGCCTAAGATGGTTTCACTTTATTTGGATAATATTGTGAGGTTACATGGTGTGCCGATATCCATTGCATCTGACAGGGATAGTTGATTCATCAGTCGATTCTGAATGGATTTCGGAAAGCTTTTAGGACCAAGCTAGACATGAGTACAGCTTTTCATCCCCAAACAGATGGACTGTCCGAGAGGACAATTCAGACTCTTGAGGATATGTTAAGGGCTTGTGTTCTGGAGGTAGGAGGATCATGGGATGATTATCTACTTGTATCTGAGTTTGCATATAACAATAGCTACCATGCGAGTTTGGGTATGCCGCCGTTTGAAGCCTTGTATGGCAGAAAATGCAGAACACCTTTGTATTGGGATGAATTCGGTGAGAAGCACATTACGGTACCAGAAATGGTGAAGCAAGCTAAGGAAAAGGTTTTGTTGATCAAGAAGAATCTGAAAGCCGCCCAAGACAGACAGACGAGTTGGGCAGATGTAAGAAGGAGACCATTGGAGTTTGATGTCGGAGAAAGAGTTAATCTTCGTGCGTCACCAATGAAGGGATTTAAGAGGTTTGGACAGAAAGGAAAGCTAAGTCCAAGGTTTGTAGGACCGTTTGAAGTTAGCGAAAGGATTGGAAAGTTAGCTTACAGACTTCGATTGCCAGAATCGATGTCAAGGGTGCACAATGTTTTCCATGTTTCAATGTTGAAGAAGTGCTTGTCAAGGACGGATGTGGAATCTGAGATAGATCCGGAAGTTCTATAAGATAATCTTTCATATGAAGAGAAGCCAGTTCAGATTCGAGACAGAAAAGAGAAGATGGTGAAGAAGCGGATGATTCCGTTAGTTTTGGTTCAGTGGAGCAACCATACCGCAAGCGAGGCGACTTGGGAGATCAAGGATGACATGATCCTTGAGTTTCCATACTTCCTCAATCTACCAGATATGTTCTAGTTTCGAGGACGAAACTCCTCTTAAGAGGGGGAGGAATGTAATGTCCTGATTTTTATAAAAGGGCATTCTTGTCTTTTATTAAAATCTGAATATTATGTTTTTAATTAGAAAGAAAAGGGAGAATAAGTATTTTTTGGGAAAAAGGATATTTAAGGAAATTTATTAATTATTGGGAGTTATAAAAAGAAAATTCTCCTAATAACCTAATCAATTTTCAATTTACGTATAACATCAGAGAAGTTGGCAAGAGGCGCCACTTTCATCACTTTGGAGAAAATGAGACTTTCAATAATCGGAGCCTAACCATTGCTCGATTGTTCAGACATCTCAAGGAGAAAAGACTCCACGTGACACAAGTATCGTGTGGATACAAGTTTCTTCAATTTTGGAGAAGGTTAGATTTTAACCAAGTTATGGATTCTTGAGTTTTGATCAAGTTCAATCGTTCTAAATTCTTCCTTTCGTAGTTTTCAGCGTTTAGAATCCTTGGTAGGTTGTTAATAGATAGTTGAATCATTTTTTATAGGTTCGAATCAAAATTTTGGAGTTTGGATCGAGTTTTGAAGTGCTAAAAGGTAACGGGGTTTTTCCTTTGAAAGATTAAAGTTTTATAATGTTTAGCCTGCAAATTTGTATGTCTTTTTTGGTGTTTATTGATGTTTAAATCAATATCTATGGGTGGAATCATTGTAAGGTTCGTAAAGGTTGAAAGTTGAATTTTCTGGGCTGAATCACGACGTTAAACGTGCGGTTGAAGGGGCTAACCGTGCGTTTGACCCTGTCTTTTCTATATGTGATGTTTTTTATGTTTGGTTCGGTTTCGAGCCATTCCAACCTTGTTTAAGTGTCTAATACTACTCGACAAAGCTTTGAATAGGTTTCCGATGTGTTTGGTTCTGCACCAAATGGAATCCTTTAAGGATGAAGTTTGGTTCCTTCGGAAATTTAGGATCCGCCTTGTGCTCTAATGAACTAGGGTTCATCATTGTCCGAATAACTTTTAGGTTGTTCTAAAGGTCTAAGTGAGGGAGTTGGGAGACATTACCTGGATGAACTTAGGTGCCTAGTTAATCACTTAATCAACGTCCTTTTCTAGATAAAACGTTAAATATCATGAATGCTTGGTTAGACATAGCACAATATCGGTGATGTGAAGTTTGGCCTTTAACAGTTGCAAGGATCATTCACTAGATTCTAGACCTAGCTTGTCAAAGTGAATGATCGTCCTGCCAGACAGACTCATACTCGGAATAGATATTCGCCGGGCAACTTTGTAAGTTTGCCACTAAAGTGAGTTGACTTTCGAGGCCTATTGAGCCGCGTCTCTTTAGGGTTACAACATTGTCTAGGTGCATCTTTCACCTAGCGTAGTGTCCTTGTGGTTCATGATATAACACAGATAAGCTAAGCTAGTAACCCTAGGGATCTCCGGTTATGCTATGAAAATAATCTGATAGTTCGATGTAAGATAACTTAATAAAGGTTTTATAATAAAGACGATGTTTGCATGCTTTTCTTTATAAAACTTAATGGTTCAATGCTTTTTACCTGTTACTAAGTACGTAAATACTTACCGTTATTTTAGTGTAAAAAGATTGGCAGGTTGATGAGGAGGACGTGGGTCCAGGAGATGAAGTTTAAAGATTTTGTTTTGAAGAATTTTCATTATTGTTTCGATTGAGATTTGATGATGTTGTTTTTAGCAATTACTTTGGTTTTGGATTTTAAAGATGTTGTTTTTCTTTTAAGGTTCTTGTTTTAAGAAGCCTGTTGATGTAAGATTTTGATTGGTTTTATTTTATTCGAGATCACTTGTTTGCCTTAGATCTATCTTGTAGAGTCGCAGCAATAGTTACTCGTTTTAGATTCTGTCGGTTTTTTTTTTCTATTCCCGAGTCCTTTTTTTAGCTTCCGCAACGCTTTGTAGTTTTGATATGATGACGTAGGCTTACGTATATTATCATATTTTATTTAATGATATACGTGCCGGGCGTTCTTTTCTGGATAAGGGCTCGGTACGGGAACGGGGCGTTAGAGGTGGTATCAGAGAAAAGTTTCTTTTGCTGCTTAGGATTCTGTTATTTAAGGTATGCTTCTTAGAATCCTTTAAGTGGTCTCTAATCGGTTTTTGGTTCTACAGAATGGTTACCACTTGAAGAGGTTCAAGTGCTAGGGGTTCAAGTAGCTCGAGAGGCAGAGGTAGAGGCGGAGGAGCTACTACGAGTCAGCTAGAGGCATCTGGGGTCAATACAAGTATTGGAATGACTCAGGGGCAGCAGGATGAGCCCTTACAGGGACTCCTATCATTGGAGAAATTCCTCTGATTTCAATAACTCCATCCACAAGTGTTTATCCACCACCGCAGACTTCAGCACCATTTGGTCAGACGTTTTACAGACCTCCCACTTCGATGTTCTATCCACCACTACAGACAAAGCCACCATAGCCTACAGTGTAAACACCACTTCAGTTCAGTTCACATTATCCGTAAGGTCAGTTTTGGGTGCAACCTCCACCGGTGGGTCAGACAGCTTTCAGCAGACCACCTCAAAGATCGATACCAAGAAATGCATTAGCCTCGGCAAGAAGAATATTAGCGCACTCGCAGACAACTAATGTGGCACCTCAGACATCTCAGGTTACCGCAGGGTATACACCAGGTTACTAGCAGGCTTATCCCCAGGGTCAATGGCAGTTTTATCATGGGGACGTGGACTGGTACAACAAGTTGAAGAGGAATATGATGCAAGAGTTCTTTGTAAATGTGGAGCCCGAGGCAGTAGAGATTTGGTTGAAGGGCTTTGAGAAGGTCTGTAGCAGGATCAGAGTACCGGAGGGCGAGATGGACCAGCTAGCGAGTGGTTTCTTAGCAGGGAATGCTAAGAATTGGCTCGAGATGCTAGAGCAGAGCAGGGGGAAGATTACAGTTTGGAAGATATTCAAGGACCTCTTCTATCAATAGTACTTTCCTCCATCTGTGTAAAGTGACAAAGCTAGTCAGTTTCTAAGGTGTAAGATGGGTCAGCAGTTGTCAATGACTCAGTTTTCACAGAAGTTCAATAAATTTGGAAGGCTCTATCCTGAGATCATGAGTAATGAGAGCAGGAAGATGCAGCAGTTCATGAATGGGTTATCCTTTGAAGTTCAGAGCGGTTTGGGAGGTGTACAGCCAAGCAACATGGCTGAGTTAGTTGATAGAGCCTTACGAGTTGAGACCTTGCAGAAGAAGCCCACTTCTTTTGTTTGGGAGAAGAGATCTTTTGGGGCCAGTCAGGGCAGTTTCAGAGGAGCATCATGAAAGCAGCCAGCCAAGAGGGCAAGAGCAAGAATACGATCAAGACTTCCACCACCGACACCCGCGTGTCCAAAATGTAAGCTTGTTCACACCGGTGAATGCCGGGAAGCCACCACAGGATGCTATAATTGTGGTCAAAGTGAACATTTCTCTAGATTTGGTCCTAAGAAGCTCATGACAGAAAGCGCACCGCACTGGGTTATAGATAATCCATCCACGTAGATGCGTGTTTTTTCTTGTGATGTTTAACATGCAGAAGCTGATGATGCAGTCGTTACGGTAACATTTTAAGTTGTTTATTTTGATGAGGTACTTTTATAGCACGTTAATGCATGTTATATTTGTACTTAAATTAAATGAACTTGTTGCTACGTACAATAGTCAGAGACACCTTAGCTGTGTCAGCCTTATTTGATTCTGGAGCATCAGGAACTTTTGTGTCAACTAAGATAGCTAAGAAGTTGAATCTACCTATGCCACCTATGGAACATCCTTTAAAGATTACCACACCTTTGGGTAGAGTTACTAAGGTTACATAGTTGATACCTCAAGTTGATATCCAAGTTGGAGCTCAAAATTGTAAGAGTGAGTTGATAGTCATGAATTTTACGGATTTTGATGTAATTCTGGGGATGGATTGGCTATCCAGTAATTATGTACTTTTAGACTGAAGAGGTAAGGAAGTGATCTTTAAGGTACCAGGAAATCCATCTAATACGTTTCAAGGAAAGGTGTATAAGCCAGACAAGCACCGACACCCGATCATATCAGCGGTTAGAGCAATGAGAGCTTTGAAGAAAGGTTGTGAAGGTTATGTGCTTTATGCTATGGACACAGAAAAGCATAAACCTAAGTTAGAGGAGACACCAGTGGTTTTAGGATTTTCCTGAAGTGTTTCCAAAAGTTTTTCCTGGGAAGATGCCGGATAGGGATATCGTGTTTAAGATTGAGTTAATCCCAGGATCAGCACCAGTTGCTAAGGCACCTTACAGAATGGAACCAGTAGAGTTGAAAGAGTTGAAGGAGCAACTTAAAGATATGTTGGAAAGGAATATTATTCAGCCTAGTACATCTCCTTGGGGAGCACCGGTTCTTTTTGTAAAGAAGAAGGACGGTAGCATGAGGATGTGTATAAATTACCAGGCCTTGAATAATCTGACAATCAAGAATAAGTATCATTTCCTAGGATTGACGATCTTTTCAATCAGTTTCAAGGTAAGAAAGTGTTCTCTAAGATTGATCTTAGATCCGGTTACCATCAGTTGAAGGTGAAAGTTGCAGATATACCGAAGACAGCTTTCAACACGAGGCATGGACATTATGAGTTCCTCGTCATGCCGTTTGGACTTACTAATGCTCCATCTTCTTTTATGGATCTCATGCAACGGGTGTTTATGCCTTACTTAGATAAGTTTTTCGTTGTCTTCATTGATGACATTTTAATCTATTCTAAGGATGAGGCAGAATATGAGGAGCATTTGAGGATAGTTTTACAGATGCTAAAGGAGGAGTTGTATGCCAAATTCGACAAGTGCGAATTTTGGTTGGACATGTTATCTCCGAGGAAGGGATAAAGGTTGATCCCGCGAAGATTGAAGCTGTTTTGTTGTGGCCAAGACCGAAGTCAGTTACCTAGATAGAAGCTTTTTGGGTTTAGCAGGGTACTACAGGAAGTTTGTTCAAGACTTTTCGGGGATAGCTGCACCACTCACAAAGCTTACACAGAAGAATGTCAAGTATGAATGGACGAAGGAGTGCAAAATTGCTTTTCAAACTTGGAAGGAGAAGTTAACTACCGCACCAGTGTTGGCCTTGCCAGAGATCTTTGATAATTATGATGTCTACACGGATGCCTCGGGGCAAGGGCTTGGTTGTGTTTTGATGCAGGCCGGGAAGGTGATTGCTTATGCTTCTAGACAGCTGAAGGTAGATGAGAAAAACTACCCTACTCATGATTTGGAGTTGGCAGCTGTAGTCTTTGCTTTGAAGACATTGAGGCATTATCTTTATGGAGTTAGAGCTCGAATATTCACAGATCATAAGAGTTTGAAATTCTTCTTTACACAAGAGAATCTGAATATGAGGCAAAGAAGATGGTTAGAGTTTGTAAAGGACTATGATCCTGATACCATCCGGGTAAAGTGAATATGGTAGCTGATGCACTCAGCCGGAGATCGGTTAATGCAATCACCACAGTTCAGGTAGTTGTTGATCAGCTAGAGGGTTTGAAGATTCAAGTGTTTGAGTAGAAGGGTGAAGTTCAGAATTTAGCTCCTTCGTTGGCAAGATCTGAGTTACTTGATGCTATCAAGGCGAAGCAAGATGAAGATCCAGTTTTGGTTGATCTGAAGAGGGTTGCAAGAGAGAAGCAACAAGCAGGTTATGCTCTAGACAAGAATGGAAATCTTTGGTTTGGAGATCGTCTTTGTGTCCTAATGTTTATGGTTCAAGACAGAAGGTAATGGATGAAGCGCATAGGATTGCTTTTGCTGTTCATCCTGGAGCTACCAAGATGTACAGAAACCTTAAGGAAAGGTATTGGTGGCCAGGTATGAAGCTGGCAATAGCAGAGTTTGTGGCCATGTGTGACACATGCCAAAGAGTTAAAGCTGAGCATCAAAGACCAGGTGGTTTGATGAAGCCTTTGGAAATCCCTGAATGGAAGTGGGATAAGATTACTATGGATTTCATCACAAGTTTGCCACATACCAAGTGTGGTAATGACATGATTTGGGTGATTGTTGACAGACTCACAAAATCAGCCCATTTCATACCTTGTAAAGTTACTACACTATTGCCTAAGATGGTTTCACTTTATTTGGATAAAATTGTGAGGTTACATGGTGTGCCGATATCTATTGTATCCGATAGGGATAGTAGATTCATCAGTCTATTCTGGAAAGGATTTCAGAAATCTTTTGGGACCAAGCTAGACATGAGTACAACTTTTCATCCACAGACAGATGGGCAGTCAGAGAGGACAATTTAGACTCTTAAGGATATGTTAAGGGCTTTTCTTCTGGAGGTAGGAGGATCATGGGATGATTATCTACCTGTAGCTGAGTTTGCGTATAACAATAGCTACCATGCGAGTTTGGGTATGCCGCCGTTTGAAGCATTGTATGGCAGAAAATGCAGAACACCTTTGTATTGGGATGAAGTCGGTGAGAAGCACATTGCGAGACCGTAAATGGTGAAGCAAGCTAAGGAAAAGGTTTTGTTGATCAAGAAGAATCTGAAAGCCGCACAAGATAGACAGAAGAGTTGGGCAGATGTATGAAGGAGACCATTGGAGTTTGATGTCGGAGAAAGAGTTTATCTTCGTGCGTCACCAATGAAGGGAGTTAAGAGGTTTGGACAGAAAAGAAAACTAAGTCCAAGGTTTTAGGACCGCTTGAAGTTATCGAAAGGATTGGAAAGTTAGCTTACAGACTTCGATTTCCAGAATCGATGTCAAGGGTGCACAATGTTTTCCATGTTTCAATGTTGAAGAAGTGCTTGTCAAGGACGGATGTGGAATCCGAGATTGATCCGGAAGTTCTACAAGATAATCTTTCGTATGAAGAGAAGCCAGTTCAGATTCCAGACAGAAAAGAGAAGATGGTGAAGAGGCGGATGATTCCGTTAGTTTTGGTTCAGTGGAGCAACCATTCCGCAAGTAAGGCGACTTAGGAGATCGAGGATGACATGATCCTTGAGTTTCCATACTTCCTCAATCTACCAGGTATGTTTCTAGTTTCGAGGATGAAACTCCTCTTAAGGGGGGAATGTAATGTCCCGATTTTTATAAAAGGGCATTCTTGTCTTTTATTAAAAATCTGAATATTATGTTTTTAATTAGAAAGAAAAGGGAGAATAAGTATTTCTTTTGGAAAAAAGATATTTAAGGAAATTGATTAATTATTGGGAGTTAATAAAAATAAAATTCTCCTAATAACCTAATCAGATTTTCAATTTACGTATAACATCATAGAAGTTGGCAAGAGGCGTCACTTTCATCACTTTGGAGAAAAGGAGACTTTTGATAATCGGAGCCTAACCATTGCTCGATTGTGCAGACATCTCAAGGAGAAAAGACTCCACGTGACACAAGGATCGCGTGGATACAAGTTTCTTCAAGTTTGGAGAAGATTAGATTTAAACCAAGTTATGGATTCTTGAGTTTTGATCAAGTTCAATCGTTCTAAATTCTTCCTTTCATAGTTTTCAGTGTTTAGAATCCTTGGTAGGTTGTTAATCGATAGTTGAATCGTTTTTTTTATAGGTTCGAATCAAAAGTTTAGAGTTTGGATCGAGTTTTGAAGTGCTAAAAGGTAACGCGGTTTTTCCTTTGAAAGATTAAAGTTTTATAATGTTTAGCCTGCAAATTTGTATGTCTTTTTTTGGTGTTTATTGTCGCTTAAATCAATATCTATGGGTGGAATCATTGTAAGGTTCGTGATGTGCTTGAAAGTTGAATTTCTGGGCTGAATCTCGACGTTAAACGTGCGCGTTGAAAGGGCTAACCGTCGCGCTTGACCCTGGCTTTTCTATATGTGCTGTTTTTTATGTTAGGTTCGGTTTCGAGCCATCCAACCTTGTTTTAGTGTCTAATACTACTCGACAAAGCTTTGAATAGGTTTCCGATGCGTTTGGTTCTGCACCATACGGAATCCTTTAAGGATGAAGTTTGGTTCCTTCGAATTTAGATCCGCTTGGCTCGATGAACTAGGGTTCATCGTTGTCTGTGTAACTGTTAGGTTGTTCTAAAGGTCTAAGTGAGGGAGTAGGGAGACATTACCTGAATGAACTTAGGTGCTTGGTTAATCACTTAATCAACGTCCTTTTACAGATAAAACGTTAAATATCATGAATGCTTGGTTAGACATAGAACAATATCGGTGATGTGAAGTTTGGCCTGTAACAGTAGCGAGGATCATTCGCCAGATTCTAGACCTAGCCTGTCAAAGTGAATGATCGTCCTGCCGGACATACTCACACTCGGAATAGATATTCGCCGGGCAACTTTGTAAGTTTGCCACTAAAGTGAGTTGCCTTTCGAGCCTATTGAGCCGCGTCTCTTTAGGGTTACAACATTATCTTGGTGCTTCTCTCACCTAGCGTAGTGTCCTTGTGGTTCATGATATAACACATATAAGCTAAACTAGTAACCCTAGGGATCTCCGGTTATGCTATGAACATAATCTGATAGTTTGATGTAAGATAAGTTAATAACGGTTTTATAATAAAGACGATGTTTGCATGCTTTTCTTTATAAAACTTAATGGTTCAATGCTTTTTACCTGTTACTAAGTACGTAAGTACTTACCGTTATTTTTGTGTAAAAAGATTGGCAGGTTGATGAGGAGGACATAGGTCCGGGAGATGAAGTTTAAGATTTTGTTTTGAAGAATTTTCATTATTGTTTCGATTGAGATTTGATGATGTTGTTTTTAGCAATTACTTTGGTTTTGGATTTTAAAGATGTTGTTTTTCTTTTAAGGTTCTTGTTTTAAGAAGCCTGTTGATGTAAGATTTTGATTGGTTTTATTTTATTCAAGATCGCTTGTTTGCCTTAGATTTATCTTGTAGAGTCGCTGCAATAGTTACTCGTTTTATATTCTGTCGGTTTTTTTTATTCCTGAGTCCTTTTTTTTAGCTTCCGCAACGCTTTGTATTTTTGATATGATGACGTAGGCTTACGTATATTATCAGATTTTATTTAATGATATACGTGCCGGGCGTTTTTTTCCGGATAAGGGCTTGGTATCCGGGAACGGGGCGTTACAATGATAATGCATTGCTTGAGGACAAGCAATGATCTATGTGTGGGGGAGTGATGAGACCGTATTTTATTAGATTTTCTGTGCTTATTATATATCTATTTTATCGGGAGAAGCTTTGTTTCGGGGTATGTTTTTGATGATTTTTAGGTTTTAAGAGCTCGGAAGAGATGATGGAGGAATTCAGGATGTATAGAGCAATGTTCGAAAGTTTTGTGGGAGAAGGGAGGAAAGCATCATTTCAAAAATCATGAATTTCAGTTTTTGCCTATGTCAGGATCCCGACTATTGAAGAGAAGACAAAGTCTATCCAAGCTAACCGTAGATTTCGATCTTGTAACACATAGCTTTTATTATCAAAAGACCCTTATAATTATTATTATTATTATTATTATTATTATTATTATTATTATTATTATTATTATTATTATTATTATTATTATTATTATTATTATTATTATAGGATTTTATTTTGTTTAAGAAATAAGTTGGCTTGGCCCAATTGAAAATTCAGCCTCTCCTTAGGCGTGAATTAGTAGGGAGGTAGAATATATTTTTTTTTATGGTTATTTGTTTATAAGGATTAGTTTTGACACTTAATTAGGCATTTAGGACACATTTAAAAGATCCTTAGTTATAAAGACAAAATAATATTTATTTGAAAAAATTGCCCTTATATTATATATGCTTTATTTCTTTCAGCCAGTAAAAAAATCTCGCGCTGCTCCATTTTCTCTGCTCTTCGGCAATCCTGATTCATTATGTCTCCTCCTCCGATGATCGTAAATCAGCGAAATCTGTAGTTCTTTGAATCAAAGATTTCTTCAGATGGTACCCCCACAGCGAAGACGTGGAGGTACAAAGATGGTGACACGGTGGCCTTGAAGAGAAACAAATGACTAACGCTGTAACGCCCCGCTCCCGGATACCGAGCCCTTATCCGGAAGAGAAACGTTCGGTGCATATAGCATTAAAGAAATCTAATATTATATGCAAGCCTCTACGTCGTCGTATCAAATAAAAGCAAACGGAAGCTAAAAAGACTCGGGTAAAAACGTAAAAGCTACTATGAATAGAAATTTACCATACTAAAGATGGAAATGTAACTTTATTACATTAAAAGGAAAATACGAAATCCAAAATAAACGTACAACAAGTCTCGAAAGACCAAAAGCCTACTCCAAAGGTACTAAAAAGTCTACTAAATGAATAACAGAATAAATATAAGATAAATCTTCAACGAGACGTCGTCATCGAAATCCTCCTCGTAAACATACTCAACCTGTTCATCTTCTCACCCCACGATGCATACAAAAGAAAATGCAAAGGAGGTAAGTACATAGTACTTAGTAAAAGTGAGAAGCTATGACAACAATTAAGATTGATAAAGAAAAGATATTTAATCGCTTTAGTTATCCTTGTGTGACCGACTAAATGGGGTTCATTTCATGTCCATCAACATGAATTGACTAAACGCTTTCTACTTAGCTTATCTATGTTACAACCGCACTCAAGGGCACTACTGCCATGATCCACCTCGGTAGAGTCCCTCCGTGCTTAGGGTCATTATGACCTACGGAGTTCTTCCACCTCGGGAACACTCTTTTGCAACATATTAGTGGATCACACCAATATCCACGAAAGTCTAGAAAAGGTCGACTCCGATAGCATGCGCGCCTCAAAGGCAGAGTCCCTCCATACTTAGGGTCTTTGACCTGCAGAGTTCCTCCACTTTCAGATGTAGCACATGCATCGCGATTTAGCCTGGTGCCTAGCCAAGAGGGACAAGTTGTTTAATCTTTTACTAGTCAAGTACGTTGATTATTAGGATGATTAACTAGCCACCCTAGTGTTTTCAAATAATCTCCCTCACACACACTACTCTCTTCCTAGACCACTAGACACGGACAAGTCCTAGCAATTACACAGACATTGATGAATGCTAACTCATCAAAGCACAAGCCTATCATGCTCTTCCGACGGATCCGAACTTCAACTCCCTTTAAGAGTACATTCGGTGTTTTAACTGAACGAATCAGAAGCTCAATTCAGGCTTGTTCAAGTTTATACAGTGTTAACATGTCATGTTTAAAGGTTTAGAAATGATAAAACGTACTTATAAGGCTGAACAACAACCAAACGCCCGGTTAAAGACATGGACGCCCGTCTGGAACCTACTGGACGCCCGTCCATTTACCCCAGACGCTCGTCCCCCCTAAAACATCTACAACCTGAATGTAAAATAACACCTCAGATGCCCGTCCAGAGAAACCAGACGCCCGTCCGAAATGTGACCAAGGCAGACGCCCGTCCACATGAAGCAGACGCCCGTCGGACCTGGGTTTCGGCTTGAACCCTAAAATTTCCAACACGATTTCCACATCGTTCCTCAACCAAACATCAGCAAAATTAACACATTGAAGCACCAAAATACTCATCTAAATTCACCTTATCATCCATAGTCATTAACCAAGGCATAACTCATCTTCCTAACACCAAAACTTCTTAAGAAAAGATCTAATCCTTACAACTAAGAATTGAAATCATAGGAAGAGCCTCTAACCTTATTTGCTTGCAAAACCGACAGCAAAACACCAAGCAACAGCAACAACTATTGATCCTCAACCCCAAAACCCATGTGATCAACAAGAAACCCTAAAATCCTATTTCTTTGCAGAAAAACGAAACTGAAAAAGCCTGTAAAACTAAAGATTACATGGGTTTACTGATGTGAAACTATTTTTAGATTATTCTACGCTTCAAGACGATCGTTTCGACTACTCATGGCTGCGAAACAGAGCTACGGATCACAAGATATGAATTTTCAAGAATCGAACTCTACGAATACCGAAAACTAGGGCTAAACTGAAAACTTACGAAAATCGAGAGATGTTGTTTTCCAAAGTTGCGCCTCACCGTCTTGATCACTTTTCTCTCTGCGGCATCTTGATCGATGAATGGATTGATCACACGGTTCTTCCTATTATTTCGCTTTCTTCTGCGTTGCTTTCTTCCTTCAAACGCTTTCTCCCCTTCTTTTTTCAGAAATATGCGTGTGTCAATTGTGGGGAAATAATTGGGATTATTTCTTTTTATAGCCATTTAATTAAACCCATTAATTAAATAACTAAATCCTTTTAATTAAATCATGTTTAATTAAATAAATAGGATAAATAATAATTTGGTCGTAGTAAATACACCCAATGACTATTTTACCATTTTACGAAAAGTCGGGATGTTACATTCCTTCCCCCTTAAGAGGAGTTTCGTCCTCGAAACTCGAATGTAACCGAGAGGTACTTGAACTCTGCACTTTGCGAAGCGTTTCGTCTCCTCACTTGTACAGTCTTCTTCTTCTTCCATCTTCCCAACTCTTTTGCTTGTAATGAGGCAACTTGAGGTTGCGACGATCCACTTCGATCTTCTCGTTGGCTTGCTGTATCAAATCTAGTCTCGTATTATGTCATCGCTCCACTTCATCCCAGAAACTCGTGTTCTTCTATCTCTATCTTCATGAAAGATCGCCAGCAGTACTGTTCCCATTTCTTGTACTTCTTGGTCACTCCGAGAGGAACTGCAATTGTCATCTCGAGGTTCTCCATTCTTCACTGTCCTTCCCGATCTTCCGCATTCAGAACCCAAAGCTGATTTCGATGCCAACTGTTGCCATCTTCATCAAAATCGTGACCAAAGGCTGGTCGGTTCTGACCACTCACTTGTAATCAAAACCCTTGGATCTTCATCTTGTTTCTTCGCGAACTCATCAACGGCCTCGAATCTTGCAATCATCGGTTTACCACTCTTTGCTTGCCCCTGCAGACCTATGTCCTGAGAGCTGAATCTTCCCAGCCGAAACTGCGCTTCTGGCACGCTTGACTTTTTTTTTGATCTCAACTTCCCTCATGGCACCACAAGCTTGCTGAAGAACTGCAAGGATCCCGGCTGAAAGACTTCTGAGACTTCTTGGGGATGGGAAACATGCATTTACCATACTTTCTCTCTGACAGGTCTGATTTAATCCTTATGCCAATTAGGGTTATCATGGAAAATAAAAGAAGTTGAAAAGTGACAAGTTGAGTACCAGGGTGGTATGTCAACTAGGTAAGCCAAGGAAGGGCACAATGCACTCGAAATAAGGAAGGTTGCTTGGGTTACAAGCAAAACAAGATGATTCCGTGTTGAGGAAAGTTGAAGTTGGTTCCAGGATGAAGAATGAGGCATTGTATCATAATACAAAAGATAGCCACCAGATGGAAGACAATAGAACACCTTGCAGATGAATTTTTTTTTTTTTTTAAGAGAGTGGAATTCCGCAAGATACTGTGGTCTACAAAGACTTCAGTGGCAACTTGGAAGAATAATAATAGGCTTTCATATAAACATTTAGAAAGTGGAGACGTTAGGACATTACCAGATGGACTTGAAGATATTCTCAATGTATGAAAAGAGAACACCGAGCTTGAGAACATTAAGAAAGTGACCTTGATTGTTAAAAACTTGGTTAACACAAAAAAAAGGATGTTGGCGAACTAGGAAAAATATTCAGTTCGCATGAGTTCCGTAGAGGGAGCATCACACAACAGAAATCAAAGTAAAGGCGCAAGGTCGAGCACCAGAAGGACTAGAAAGAATTTAGAAATCAAAAGAGAGCAAGAATCTCATCATGAAGGAGCCATGGAGACGAAACGAGTACACCAAAAGGTCTCAGAATAAGATAAACACTTGTCAAGAAGTGTCCAAGTTTGCAATAGCCAAAGAGAGGTTATTACGAGATTTAAAAGAAATAGAAATTTCCCCCAAGAAATTGTAAGGGGATATCCAAAGTTTGAGTAATTAAGCGTCAAACAAGATTTTGAGTGAAGAGGAAATGACACATAAAAATTGTCGGATAAGGTTTGCTTTCAAAGAATTAATTCAAACCTTCAATGGAAGTTTAAACGATCATTGACGATCCAAATCAAAGGTTCAAGGTTGCACTTTACTCGAGAGGAATAGTACACTTTGCCAATGAATAAATGCTCAAGGTTATTCCTCATGTGGGAATAAAAGGAAAAAAATGAAATAGACTTTCAACCGTGTAACAAAATTGGAATAGAAACGCCAAACAAAAGATGGAAAGTCAAAAGGTGTATATGGTGGTTCATGGCTCTAAATGGCCCGAAAGAGATTTAAAATCTGAGAGGTACAAGGTACAACAATGAAATAGAGATAAGAAGTTTAGGAACTCAAAAGTCGATTGGCTAGTTAGGTTCAGAAGGCACCTTGGCAAAGACTACCTTCTGCTTGAACTAGCTTAGCATAAATTGCTGGAAGGTTAAAGATAAACAACTTGAAAAGGAATGCCATGATGGTTTTAAAGATTCAACAGAAGATGAGATGCATAGTTTGAAAGAACAAGTAGCATCACAAAATCGACACTACCCTTAGGTGGGGGCTGAGAATAAACACAAGTAAAAAGAATGTTCTGACATTAAAAGGTTCAGCAAACTTTGAATTTGCATGAATGATGGGAGTGCAACAATTTAGAACTTTGAAGTGAATTTGTTTCTTGATTTGAAAAGTAAGAAAGAATGAATTTGTTCAAAAGAAGGGCTTATGGAGATATGTTTCGGAGATAATTCATGACAACAAGCCGAGAGGATTTGTTGAGTTTAAAGATCTCAAGTGAGGGATTACATGAAAAATAAAATACCAGAAAAGGTATAATTACAAAAGGGCACGAAAGGGTCTGAAAATCAAACATGGCATGCTGGAGGATAGCATCTTGGTTCTTGTTTACAACTGCAAAAGAAACTACAACGTTAGCTTTACAAACTCCTACTAAAAGGTTTAACTCAGAAGGAGATCAACTTCGGGGAACTCCTAAACATAACAGTCATAACTTGCTACCCTCTTAGCCCAAACCCCAAGTCAAAGAGGTGAAAATTCCTTTTAGGTTGTTGTGTAAGATTTTTACTCTGGATCTGACCTTATCAATTTGTACAGAACAAACAAATAAGAATTTGAGCATGATCCAAAGAGAAAAGATTTAGATACTGGAGTTTTCCAGGTGATATAAAAATATTGGAATTTTCGGATGAAAATAGCTTGGTCAAAAACAGTTATTTCTGACGATTGCACAAGCTGCCAGAATTTCCAGATTAGTAAACACTGAATTGCATTGCGAATCGATAACAAACGGAAAGAAATATGAACTTAATTCCAGAAGGAAAGTTGTAGATAAAAGTTTTTTCTGCAACATATCAACAATTCAGGTCATTTGAAGGTGATTAACCTGTCCAAAACAGAAGAAGAAGTGAAGGTGATGCTGCAGATTTTCTGGACAGAGTGTCCGGTATAAAAATGAATTTTCTGAATAATTCATAATGATTATCGAGTTTATGTAAAAAGAGGAATTGTAGATGAGACACTAATCTACTTTGCTAAAAATTTGCAGAATTAAATTTTTTTTTTTTTTTGGAGTATGGAGAGACAGTCTTACGTTAAAGGGAAAATACGGAAACAAAAGCATTCACTTATGTTGGGTAAATCCAAACACGAGGACAATGAAAAGTATGTGCCAAAGTAAGAGACCTTTGACACTATGAGTTTGAAACGACGGAGGAGTACTCGGAAATAATAGAATTACACATGGAGTTCGTGTAGAACCATCTCCAACAAAGCAAAGGTCAAAGAATGTTGATGAACTTAACCAAGTGATAGTGAAAAGAGAAAGTGGATGACTTGTAGAGCTGAATCAAATATCATTCTCTACAAAGTTAGGCCAAGATAAAAGTAAACTTAGATATTCATGTGTAGAGAAGGTGAAGAGATTTCAATAGGGAAAGTAAGGAAAAAGAAATCAACCAAGAGGACCTCGACTTTAAGGTGTAGGCATAAGACTCCGATCCCAAAGCTTTACTTAAGGGGTTTCACTTACCCTATGCGACAAGCTACGGTTTGGAACTTCAAAAGAAGAAAGAGTTCCTACTAAGGATACTAGAAGGGACAAAACCTGAGGTGATCACATGAAAGATGTGAACTGAGAACTCAACCTAACCTTCGTCTAAGACGACTCTTCACTAGGTCCTGATAACTGGACCACGGTTTAAGGATTCTTAGTCTTACGAGGATTACCACCAAGCTCAAGTTCAAAAAGGTCTAAAGGATTCTTATCTTAGAGGAAGAGAAGCCTAGAACAGAAGGGACGCTTCTCTCTGATACCAACTGTAACGCCCCGCTCCCGGATACCGAGCCCTTATCCGGAAGAGAAACGTTCGGCGCGTATAGCATTAAAAAAATCTAATATTATACGCAAGCCTCTACGTCGTCTTATCAAATAAAAGAAAACGGAAACTAAAAAGACTCGGGTAAAAACGTAAAAGCTACTATGAAAAGAAATTTACCATACTAATGATGGAAATGTAACTTTATTACATTAAAAGGAAAATACGAAATCCAAAATAAACGTACGACAAGTCTCGAAAGACCAAAAGCCTACTCCAAAGGTACTAAAAAGTCTACTAAATGAATAACAGAATAAATATAAGATAAATCTTCAATGAGACGTCGTCATCGAAATCCTCCTCGTAAACATGCTCAACCTGTTCATCTTCTCACCCCACGATGCATACAAAAGAAAATGCAAAGGAGGTAAGTACATAGTACTTAGTAAAAGTGAGAAGCTATGACAACAATTAAGATTGATAAAGAAAAGATATTTAATCGTTTAGTTATCCTTGTGTGACCGACTCAATCTGGGGTTCATTTCATGTCCATCAACATGAATTGACTAAACGTTTCTACTTAGCTTATCTATGTTACAACCGCACTCAAGGGCACTACGCGCATCCACCTCAGCAGAGTCCCTCCGTACTTAGGGTCATTATGACCTACGGAGTTCTTCCACCTCGGGAACACTCTTTTGCAACATATTAGTGGATCACACCAATATCCACGAAGTCTAGAAAAGGTAGACTCCGATAGCATGCGCGTCTCAGCAGAGTCCCTCCGTACTTAGGGTCTTTGACCTACAGTGTTCCTCCACCTTCAGAGGTAGCACATGCATCGCGATTTAGCCTGGTGCCTAGCCAAGAGGGACAAGTTGTTTAATCTTTTACTAGTCAAGTACGTTGATTATTAGGATGATTAACTAGCCACCCTAGTGTTTTCAAATAATCTCCCTCAAACACACTACTCTCTTCCTAGACCACTAGACACGGACAAGTCCTAGCAATTACACAGACATTGATGAATGCTAACTCATCAAAGCACAAGCCTATCATGCTCTTCCGCCGGATCCGAACTTCAACTCCCTTTAAGAGTACATTCGGTGTTTTAACTGAACGAATCAGAAGCTCAATTCAGGCTTGTTCAAGTTTATACAGTGTTAACATATCACGTTTAAAGGTTTAGAAATGATAAAACATACTTATAAGGCTGAACAACAACCAAACGCCCGTTTAAAGACATGGACGCCTGTCTGGAACCTACTGGACGCCCGTCCATTTACCCCAGACGCTCGTCCCCCCTAAAACAGCAACAACCTGAATGTAAAATAACACCTCAGACGCCCGTCCAGAGAAACCAGACGCCCGTCCGAAATGTGACCAAGGCAGACGCCCGTCCACATGAAGCAGACGCCCGTCCGACCTGGGTTTCGGCTAGAACCCTAAAATTTCCAACATGATTATCACATCGTTCCTCAACCAAAAATCAGCAAAATTAACACAGTGAAGCACCAAAATACTCATCTAAATGCACCTTATCATCCATAGTTATTAACCAAGGCATAACTCATCTTCCTAACACCAAAACATCTTAAGAAAAGATCTAATCCTTACAACTAAGAATTGAAATCATAGGAAGAGCCTCTTACCTTATTTGCTTGCAAAACCGACAGCAAAACACCAAGCAACAGCAACAACTATTGATCCTCAACCCCAAAACCTATGTGATCAACAAGAAACCCTAAAATCCCCTTTGCAGAAAAACGAAACTGAAAAAGCCTTTAAAACTGAAGATTACCTGGGTTTACTGATGTGAAACTATTTTTAGATTATTCTACGCTTCAAGACGATCGTTTCGACTACTCATGGCTGCGAAACAGAGCTACGGATCACAAGATATGAATTTTCAAGAATCGAACTCTACGAATACCGAAAACTAGGGCTAAACTGAAAACTTACGAAATCGAGAGATGTTGTTTTCCAAAGTTGCGTCTCACCGTGCTGATCACTTTTCTCTCCTGCGGCATCTTGATCAGATGAATGGATTGATCACACGGTTCTTCCTATTATTTCGCTTTCTTCTGCGTTGCTTTCTTCCTTCACTGCGTTCTCCCTCTTCTTTTTCGAAATATCGTGTGTCAATTGTGGGAAAATAATTGGGATTATTTCTTTTATAGCCATTTAATTAAACCCATTAATTAAATAACTAAATCCTTTTAATTAAATCATGTTTAATTAAATAAATAGGATAAATAATAATTAGGTCGTAGTAAACACACCCAATGACTATTTTACCCTTTTATGAAAAGTCGGGATGTTACAAACGCTGATCCAATGTCCTCCATTTTCTCCTTATACTTCAAGTGAAGACACCCACTTCAAGCTTACTCGAATTTATCCTAATTTGTAAGTCAATCTGTGCCTCCTCTCGGTTGAGCATTGTTTAGGGAATAAATTTACTTGCATAATCACGCCCAGAGCATGTTTGCCCCAAGTACTTAATTAGAAGCACGCACACGCAATGTGTTTGATAAAATGATTGTTAGTAGTATGTACATGAGGTGGTTTGATTTAGAATTCATAAATCATTTGATAGCAAGTTAGATGCTTTTGGGGGTTTTTCCTTATGCTCAGTTGAGTTATGTTTTGTGGTTGGATAGATTTTTTCTTGGAAATCATTTGGTTTTTTGTTTTATTTTTCGCAAAACCAAATCTAATTGTAATAGGTGAAAACCAGACCCAACCAAACTCGCCCTATCCATGAAATAATTGCTGATACTTGTGTTTTACACTACCCTGTACAGATATTTGCAGACTTCATGTTATTATAATAGCTGATATACGCCTAGTGAGCTCACATCCTGAAGTATATGAACCATTTGATGACTCATTTGCTTTGGTAGATGGCTGATCGAACTAACTTGCTCGAACATCGTCCAACTTTGTGCTTGAAATCGGATGTGGCAGTGGATATGTTAGTACATCCCTTGCACTTATTATTGGACAAGAGGCTAGTGTCCTATTTCATTGCCACAAATTTGAATCCTCATGTTGTGAGAGTGAGTGAGTGACACACGAAACTCTAGAAAAGCACGGTGTTCATGCAGATTTTTTAACTACCAACGTTGCATCAAGCCTGGACGGATGTTTAAAAAGATCGGTTGATATGATGGTTGTGAACCCACCTTACGTGCCAATGCCCAAAGAAGAAGTGGGTTTAAAGGTATCACCGCTGCTTAGGCTGGTGGAGAAAATGGTTGTAGAGTCATTGATAAGATATTGCCAATTGATAAGAAGTTCTACAGCTTTTTTTTTTGCTAAGTTTTGATTGTAAATTCAAGAACCCAAACAATGGATAGATCATCAAGAACATATGGTAGCTGTGGGAAATGATCTTGTTGTATCCAACTATGCTATTAATCTTCTTGTTAATAGGTTGTCTTTTTTGTTTGTTTTTTTGAGCTCGATAAAGTTGTTTTTTCCCGATTATCCGTAATGTTTGCCAAAGAAAACCCGTGAGATTGATGGACTTTTACATTTCGTGCTAGCTCGGTGATTTTGTACAATTTTGCTGAGGACAAATTTCTTCTGCTGGTGCCCTATTAGAGTTTTCCTTTCTTTTTTTGGTTTTTGTGTTTTCGGTATTTGGCTGTTGACTGGTGAGCTATGTGCTTTTACCAAGCAAAAAGAGCAGTCAGCACCTTTTCCCTAATGTCATTCACTTGGAATTTTGAAAAAATACATATGAGGGAAGTTGTTATTTACTTATTTTATTCTATAAAAGAAAAAAAAAATGTCACTTCATTGTCAATTGTTACTACATTTGCACTTGATTTTCTATTTGAAGAATGTCACTTAAGATGAAGTAACATCTGTTTTGGTCTTCAAAAAGTGGCACCGAAGATACAATGACAAACTATTATTGTCACTGCATAACTGTTAGGTGTAGTGCCCGAAATACAATTGTTTTAGGACAGAATTAATAATTCATCTTATTATATGCATGTATGCCTATAATTAAGGCACTACTGAAAACCCTAAGTACCTCGTTTATGTAATCACATAACTCAGTGTATGGCTATACACAAGAGGATTGAGTTAGTGAGATACACTTAAAATTAACTTAGTCCGTAGCGTTGATTAATCTGAGTACGGGTCTCATGATTAATATGCTAATAATACGCCCAGAACACTTTACGGTGTGACAGTCTTATCCGGACTGTCGGTAATATGGTACCTAATGGGGCATTTATATATGATGATAATCATATAGGGCTGGACCGATTTGATTTGAGTTCTCGATATAATTCCGTAATCGAGAAGTCTTATCGAATCACAAGATGATCATATATGGATTAATCTCAATCCTGAGGTGATCACCGACAACTGCTTAGACTAGGGTAGGGTTTGATGTGTTAGTAAGGATCACTTCGTAGTATGTGGTCCAACACTTCTCGTTGGCTCTATTCTGGGATGAGTGGGTAGTCTTTGCTATCACAGATATGGAATCCATTTCTTCCCTCGGGAAGTAGACATACAGTTCCCTTATTTGTTAACCCTAGAAACTGATCGATGGGCCCAGTTCATATTATATTGGTTATGAACTAATTGATCACTAGGGGGTTAATGGTAAATAAGGATAATATGTTTCGAGAAGGGTTTACGGAAATATCCCGAATCGAAGTGAACAGTCTATGGAGGATTTATCCGTATGAAATGATTATATCGGTGGACGCTATCAACTCATAGTTGAGTGTAAGTTATCTATATTCAAAGAGTTCGATTTGGGTTTATGGTGGTGTAATCCCGAATTAATAGATTGAATATAATTGTTCGATCCGATTTAATAATTTTATTTAATTTATTGTAGCTACTGAATATGGGTCCATGGTCCCCGACGTGGCTCTAACATAGCATATGTTTTCTCGTCGTTTCACCTCAATTATAATTAAATAGTTGGATTGGACTATTTAATTGATATGTGAATTAATTGTTTAGTTGGACTAGATAATTAAATACATGGAAAAGAAATTTTAAGTGGACTCAAATTTAATGTGTCAAAAAATGCGCATGAACCTTATTTAATTAGGGTGGGCGCATATTTGGATTAATAAATTATCAAGGAATTAGTTTTCTTGGATAATTATTCAATGTGTGATTTATCTTTTATTTGTTAATTGATAATTCATGGAATATTAGATAATAATATGATTTATCCCAATTTGATTAGAATAATTATTTTATTTATCTTTTATTTGGAATAAGGATTAATCTAATAATTATCTCTTAATTATTAAATCCTTGGAGGACAATGATTACTCTCCTATATAAATAGAGTTCTCACAAGCCTTTTGACACACCAAAAACACGCCATTTTGTGTAAGTACTTGGCTTAGAATTTTCGGCCATTTTATTTTGGGTTCGAGTTTAGAAAACTTCGGGTTTTCTAGGTAGCATATAGAGGAGGCCGGTCCGGCGGCTTGATACACCATCCACCTGGTGGTGCTTGGAGACACACGTTGGAAGACTGTGGCTTCTCATCTAGCTTGGATCTAGGATTGAAGATTGTTCTTGGAGTTTATTCACCATAAACTTGTAAGCAATCTAACCCCCTCGTAGGTTAGATCTATTTATTTTATGTATTTTGGTTGACTGGATCTAGATCTGTACTATTCCGCTGCGTAATCGGGTGGATCTTGATCCATCCGATGATATTACATCCTAACAAGTGGTATCAGAGTCTTTGATCTATCAATCAAAGTATGAAAATTTTAGATCTAAGGAGTGGAATAGCATGTGTAGATTGCTTGTTTCGTTTTAAATTTTTTATTTTGATTCGAAATTTTTTTTTGATGATGATGCTTGTGAATGTTGTGGTTGAAGAGATGGATTGGGGTTGGTATTGTTTACCCGTAGATCTATTTTGTAGCTCTCTTGTTTAGTCACAATTGAGCATAAGATTTGTATTTTAAATTTAATGCAATCGAAAAAAATATAGCATCTTTGTTTTTTTTTTTTATTCCGGGCTCGAAATATGAAGATCTTGCTGAAAAGATGAAGATCAAGGCGAAACCAAAAGGTATGAACGAGGAGAAACGGCTAAAAACCTGTTTTTTAATTAAAATTCTGCGCTACAGGACTTTCTGCGACGCTGAAAAGCGTCGCTATAAGTCTGGTTTTAATAAAATTGCATGCGGCTAGGGTTTAAAGTTTGCGGCGGCTGTAATTTTTTTTTCCAATCTGATTTTTTTTGTAAATATCTGCCATTATTTGGCAGAAAATAACAAAAAAAAAGGGTTTTTTTTCTGGAATTATTCTTTCATTCAGCCGCAACAATAAAAATTTAATTAATAAAAGGGTTTTAATTATAATAAATTGGATTTATTTAACTTAAAAGGTCTTTCTCCTCTCGGGTGTTCGTGGTTCGTGATCCGGCGGTTCCAGCTCAAGATTCGAAGTTCAAGACTCAAAGATTAGATTAAGTTTTTACTTTTCCTTAGAAAATAGGTTAGTCGGGGGTACCAACGATCCATCTCGGTGTTTATTTTTCCGTTATTTTTTTCGTGTATGATCGAAAATTGTATGATATAACCGGAAAATTGCCATGACATGCATCATATCATGATTCCACTCCAATGCATAAATGTAGCTAGTTTATTTCGAATACATTAGGCATGTATAACTCGTATAATTAGTTTAAAGGCTTATTTAATTAATATGTGGTAATTAATTAATTAAGTAACTAATTATTAAAACCGAGGAACCGGGTTTTGTCAATCGTAACGATTTTAGTGATGGATTCTCGGTGAATCCCACTTAGATAAATCGTTGAGTTTTCGGTGAATCCACCTTAAACAGAAACGAGATTACGCTTTGGGTAACAATTTAGAAATCGGAAAATCTTAGTACATGGGTTCGGAAATGGTCTAACCATGGTTGGGCGAGTTCAACCGAGCTTCGGCTCAATCGACTCCCCTCCACGTGTGATGTACGATACAGTAATTCGACAAGACTTAGCATAGCCGATAAGCCTTCGGGCTAAACGGGGCTTCTCTTGCCGGATTAGCCTGAATCATCACATATGTTCCAACGAATAAGGCGGGCGTAGGCTTGCTTACATAACCGACCTGCTCGAGTACTTTGATTTATTGTTTCTTATTGTCAAGACCGAAACCGTAATTAGTAAACCCACCACTTTTTCAAATTATTGAGTGGGAGCGGGAAGCGCGACGAGTAACCCCACGGCCTCTACTATAGATGCAAGCACGTGAGAGAAGGGTGACGCCTCGAGCCGCTTTGATTTCAGCCCCCTACGGATGGTGTTCACCCCTATCAAAATTCAAGGCTTGGCCTCCGAAGGATAGGATTTTGGGTACTCGTTGAGTCACTGACCGACCCTACGGCGGCATACTCGGGGCGTACTTTGAGATCTGATATAGTAGGTCACACTCTTTATGGATATTTTAAAAATATCTAGGCTAGAAAAGGAAGGTAATCAATGATTAAGGTCCGGGATGTCTGATTCCCAGGAGATGTTCGATTCTCGAAGCTTAATCATTGAGAGAGATTGCCTCAGTTTAACCGTCACCTCTTTGACCTACCCTACGGAGGCACTGAGGTGCGAGGTTAAATCCTTGGAATGGTAGGATAAACTTTTTATAGTTTATTATTCCTAAAATAAAAATCTAGTAGTGATAATTTATTTTTAAATTTAACTTTCTGTCATGTTTATTTTACAACTTTAATCTCTAGGCTACTAAACTGTTAGTAATACGACTTCATTAAAAAAATGTGGAGAGTAACAAGTACGTTGTAATTTTCAATAAATGCAGTTAATTTTCAGGAAAAGATTTTCTCTTGAGCCTTTAAGAACTTAATGACATAGTATAGGTATGTCACGGATGTCGCTCGTGTAAAACGAGAAACGACCGTACTTAGTTTACAAAAATATGATATAGGACTATCGGACAAAATTCATTTAGTGAATTTTAAAAGTGTAATTACACAACAAATTTCTAAATTAAAATTTTGGAAAATCATATACATAAGGCGTTGCTAGTTAGACGGTTTGGAACCGACAAACTAGTGGGAGCCTTAGCCTTATGATTTGTTGTTTTTCTGAATCATTAGAAATGTGTAATGGACTGCACAAGAGTTTTTCCATTAATTGGAAAAACAAGAATAAAGCGTTACTAGTTAGACAGTATTTGGAACTGATAAACTAGTGGGAGCTTAGTTCTGGAGATTTTATAATCTTTGAAACATCATGAACACAGCATTGCTAGTTAGACAGTATTTGGAACTGATAAACTAGTGGGAGCTTAGTTCTAGGTGATGTTCTAATCTTTGAAAAATCATAAATACAAAGTGTTGCTAGTTAGACGGTATTTGGAACCGATAAACTAGTGGGAGCTTTGCTCTTATGATTTGTCGATTGGAAAAATCGAATAGTCCAAGCTAGTAACACTATCATTAGGCGTCCCACAGTTCAAGAGTAGTATCTACTCAAACGAACTGCTAGTTCAAGACTGTTTCCATTTAAGGAAAGTCGAGAATGGGAAAGAATGTTTATACGTGTTAGTCATCTAAACTAAGTAGTTTTAAGGCTAAACCGGAAAATTAATAAATTGGAAATTAGAGGATAAGGAAAGTGATTTCGGATCACTGACCAATGCATCCTAAGCAATTTTCTAAAAAAACTGAAGTTCTTTGGAAGAACTAGGTAGCTTTGCATTAAACGATAAATAAAATAGACAACGGGCAGTTATTTCAGATAGACTAGTGGGAGTGATATAAGGAAATGAATCTCGGATTCAATTCTTAAGTATTACAGAAAATTCATTTTCTGTTTTCGGATTCATTGGAACGAACGTATTCATTTTCAATAGGATAATTTGTTTGTCTTATTGACGAGGAATATAACATTCGTAGCACGAACCCATGACTCAGACTTTTGTTTGATAAAGTCAGAACCACTAAGAAATGCTGAATAGGTATATGTAACACATCTCAAACAATATAAACGCAAATGGTTTCCGTATTTAGATAAAAGATTCTTTCTATTCTATTAATTAGTGTATGTTCCATAAAGACGAGATCTGAAGACTGGCTTAGGGTGATTCCTATCTCCCAGTCAAAGGAACCATGTCTCAAAAGAACAATGCCTAAGTTTCCTTTCAATCGGGAAAGGGTAATAGATTTAAAGAAGTTATATAGCTTGTTCATATTGACCTTCGGGGTCATATGAAATGTACAAGCTAGTGGGAGCTTTTTCAAGTAGTGACATCTCGTCTGACAACTACTCTAAACTCCAATAAGTTTATCCAAAATATTTGGAGGAAATCTCTGATTTCACCAGAGATAGAGTATTCCATACTCAGAAATAGGTTATTGCGTAGTCTTCGGGACTGATGCTCGGCCTGCCTCCCAGTGGAATGCTTTCACTAAGGGATACACCATAAATTTGCCTTATATAGTTATTGATGTGCTACAATATGCTGCTGAACTCATTTTAGATATTGGTTGCAAAATAACGGTTTACGTTGTAATGAAAAACCGAGAAGTCTACCTAAAAGATGCCTACGCATTTGTGGATAAGGAGTGAATTCGGTTCACCCCACTTCCGTAAATATAGACATTTAGTGCTTGAAGGTAGGACTGGAAATTTTACGTGCACGTTCAGGTCGTGAAATATCTTAATGCATTGAGTAAAGGTTGATTATAAAACTCGTAAAATCGAGAGAATGACGCTTATCTTGTCAAACTCGGTCGAGATAGAGTCTATAAATCACGACTTTGGATCTTGAAGTATTTGTACTCAAGATGTTACTAAGCGATTTGTTCATCCACATCCAACACCGGCGGTGGTGATAACACTAATAAAAACTACTAAACTAGATCAGTATATCGATCCACCCCGAACGTAGTGGGCGTATGGTTTGTCCATTACCCATTGCAGGACCTTACGGTCTATAGGGTAGATTGATGACCTATAGTCCTTTGTGGGATGTGTAGGATCCTGATCATAGAGGTTGGTTTAAAAGCCATAACCCTGTGAATGGAGTTTGATACTCCAGTTCTGTTGAAACTCTTGTAGAACCACCTGAGTATCTCAGGCCCAGTGGAAGTAATTGGAACTACATGGAGAAGATTCGAATGAATAGGAAGGTTTAACTTTCACCGCAAAGCTGAGTAATTTAGTGGTGATTCCCTAAAAGGTAGAGAGTTAACCAGACCGTGATCTCTCTTACTACTCAGTCTTGCTTGATTTCGTCGGAAAGCAGGAAATAGGGGTGATTCCCAAGACTTTCTTGTCGAACAACGGAATCAATTCATTCGAGCATGTGAGGGTTTTAGCTAAGAACAAATAACGGATTCATTACAAAGCAGGAAATAGGGGTGATTCCCTAAGACATTTTTGCGAGACTAACTGTATCTTAAATTTATTCAGATAGAACCTTTGGCAGGATGCCCGCCATAGCTTATATCCTTTGGGGATTAATGCAAAGCTCTAGGTCATTTCAAAGTCATATATTTTAATATGTGGACTTGACCAGAATGTTGATAAGTTTTTCGTAGACTGGGCATCAATATTAGTAAAGTAGTATGTAGATTAGTGTTTGTGAATGGTAACACTG
This sequence comes from Gentiana macrophylla, assembly GCA_026214975.1. Classification (NCBI taxonomy): domain Eukaryota; kingdom Viridiplantae; phylum Streptophyta; class Magnoliopsida; order Gentianales; family Gentianaceae; genus Gentiana; species Gentiana macrophylla. The sequence goes on from CM047810.1 coordinate 70,006,597, forward strand.
AAACAGTTGGAAACAACATGGGTGTATTATCTGAAGTCAGAGTCTGACATGCCATCGAGATTCATTCTAAAGGATTTGAATCGCTCAAATTTGCGAGAATCGATCATTGGCAATCCCATACATTCACCTGGTTAAGATATTCTTGCATTTATGTAGCATTCAACGATGTAGTCTACCCTACCTCTCAGGAATGGTTATCTAAACCTGAGGATGAATACAAAATGGGGTGTTTAGTGAATCCTCAAGTATCTTCGGGAGAATGAGGAATAATATGCTAGTATATTCAGGTGCAAACTAGAATATAAGTGATGACACTGATTCTGACTTTAGGTCAGTTTAAGGATGATCGATAAAATCGATCTCGTCCTCAGTGTTGAATCAAAGGCATATCGAAATCGTACCACCTGATTAGATGGAAAGGCGACGTTTTGATCCCAAAGATTGACTCCAGCCGCCAACCTACCTGATCAGTGTACCAAGTCACATGGTATTCGGATTCTATGTACGTGCCGGGTCACTGACCTACCCTACGCCGGCACACTCCGGTCGCGCTTGTGTTGAGCAAGTGGGAGAATGTTGTAGATATAAATATAAAGGGTGTGCTCTAAAACAATTAAACCAGTTGCCTTTCGTGCAAGTGGGAGATTGTTAGGGGTAGTGCCCGAAAGACAATTGTTTTAGGACAGAATTAATAATTCATCTTATTATATGCATGTATGCTTATAATTAAGGCACTACTGAAAACACTAAGTACCTCGTTTATGTAATCACATAACTCAGTGTATGGCTATACACAAGAGGATTGAGTTAGTGAGATGTACTTAAAATTAAGTTAGTCCGTAGCATTGATTAATCTGAGTACGAGTCTCATGATTAATATGCTAATAATGCGCCCAGAACACTTTACGGTGTGACAGTCTTATCCGGACTGTCGGTAATAGGGTACCTAATGAGGCATTTATATATGATGATAATCATATAGGGCTGTACCGATTTGATTTGAGTTCTCGATATAATTCCGTAATCGAGAAGTCTTATCGAATCACAAGATGATCATATAAGGATTAATCTCAATCTTGAGGTGATCACAGACAACTGCTTAGACTAGGGTAGGGCTTGATGTGTTAGTAAGGATCACTTCGTAGTATGTGGTCCAACACTTCTCGTTGGCTCTATTCTGGGATGAGTGAGTGGTCTATGCTATCACAGATATTGAATCCATTCCTTCCCTCGGGAAGTAGACATACAGTTCCCTTATTTGTTAACCCTAGAAACTGATCGATGGGCCCAGTTCATATTATATTGGTTATGAACTAATTGATCACTAGGGGGTTAATGGTAAATAATGATAATATGTTTCGAGAAGGGTTTACAGAAATATCCCGAATCGAAGTAAACAGTCTATGGAGGATTTATCCGTACGAAATGATTATATCAGTGGACGCTTATCAACTCATAGTTGAGTGTAAGTTATCTGTATTCGGCAGAGTTCAGTTTCGGGTTTATGGTGGTGTAATCCTGGAATTAATAGATTGAATATAATTGTTCGGTCTGACGAATAATTTTATTTAATTTATTGTAGCTATTGAATATGGGTCCATGGTCCCGACGTGGCTCCTAACATAGCATATGTTTTCTCGTCGTTTCACCTCAATTATAATTAAATATTTGGATTGGACTATTTAATTGATATGTGGATTAATTGTTTAGTTGGACTAGATAATTAAATACATGGAAAAGAAATTTTTCGTGGACTCGGCCCAATGTGTCAAAAAAATGCGCATGGACCTTATTTAATTAGGGTGGGGCGCCTATTTGGATTAATAAATTATCAAGGAATTTATTTTCTTGGATAATTATTTAATGTGTGATTTATCTTTTATTTGTTAATTGATAATTCATGGAATATTAGATAATAATATGATTTATCCTAATTTGTTTAGAATAATTATTTTATTTATCTTTTATTTGGAATAAGGATTAATCTAATAATTATCTCTTAATTATTAAATCCTTGGAGGACAAGGATTACTCTCCTATATAAAGAGAGTTCTCCCAAGCCTTTTGACACACCAAAAACACGCCATTTTGTGTAAGTACTTGGCTTAGAATTTTCGGCCATTGTACTTTGGGTTCGAGTTTAGAAACTTCGGGTTTTCTAGGTAGAATATCGAGGAGGTTCGGCGGCTTGAAACACCATCCACCTGGCGGTGCTTGGAGACACACGTTGGAAGACTGTGGCTTCTCATCTAGCTTGGATCTAGGATTGAAGATTGTTCTTGGCATTTATTCACCATAAACTGGTAAGAAATCTAACCCCCTCGTAGGTTAGATCTATTTATTTTATGTATTTTGGTTGACTGGATCTAGATCTATACTATTCCGCTACGTAATCGGGTGGATCTTGATCCATCCTACGATATTACATCCTAACAATAACCGCATAAATTGCTACAATAAGGAGTCACTGCATAAATTGTTGTTAACGTGCAAAACAATTCAGGTTTATGTGCATTGCACTGCATATTTGATTGTCGATGTCACTGCATATTTGATTGTCGATGTCATTGCATAAATTATTGACGTCATGCATATATGATTGCCGAAGTCACTGCATAAAATGTTGATATCATTGCATATCTGATTGCAGATGTCACGCATATATGATTGCATATATCACTGCATATACAATTTACGAAGTTTTTGTTTTTGCAATTTGGGTGTTGATGTCACTTCATAAAATGTTGGTGTTATTGTGTGTCACTGCATAAGATGTCATTTCATAAAATGAGATATCAGAATAAAGAGGATGAAAAAAATATGAATTATAGTGAAAGAATTATGTTGATCGGATTTTTATATCAAAAGATATAGCCGTTTGAAGTCGAATTTATAAAGAAAAAAATCGATTTTCTGAAATTAATTCAGAAAAATATCAAATGAGATATCAAAATAAAGAGGACAAAAAATATGAATTAAGGTGAAATAATTATGTTGATCCGAGTTTTATAATTCGATACTCCCTAGGCTCGACCTCGAATCGACTAAAAAAGTTCGGGATCGATTGAGCCATAAAAGGAAACATCGAACTCAACTGGCTAAGTACTCGATATAGCTCGACGCGGCTCATAAGCTCGATTTCCCCGGAGAAATCTTCCTAATTTCCGGACAAAAAGTTCAACAAAAATGTTGATGTCACTGCATATTTGATTGCCGATGTCACTACATAAATTGTTGATGTCATTCATATATGATTGCTGATGTCACTACATAAATTGTTGATGTCACGCATATATGATTGCCGATGTCACTGCATAAAATGTTGATATCTCTGCATTTATGATTGCCGATGTCACTGCACAAAAATATGAATTAAGGTGAAAGATTTTTGTTGATTGTAGTTTTATATCAAAAGATATAGCCATTTGATGTCGATTTTATGATATAAAAAAATCGATTTTATGAAATTAAGTCGGAAAAATATCAAATGTCATCATGGTGTTGCTTAATCCCGGTGATCACTGCATCCCGATGGTCTCTACATCGCGGTGTCTCTGCATCGCAGGTGGCCACTTCATCGCGGTGTTTCTGCATCGGGGGTGGCCACTTAATCGCGGTGTCTCTGCATCGGGGGTGGCCACTGCATATCTGATTGCCGATATCGCTACATAAATTGTTGATGTCACTGCATAAATCATTGTCACTTCAAAATTAATTGTGTCACTTCCGGAAAATTTTATTGTATGAGCAAAAATCAAATGTCACTGCATAAATTGTTGCAAATGTTTTTGTCACTGCATTGCGGTGGTCAGTGCATCGAGGTGGTTAATTAATCGGGGGTGGTGACTGCATCGTGGGGCTCAATGCATCGGGGGTGGTCAATGCATCGGGTTGGGCAATGCATCGCTGTGGTCAGTGCATCGCGGTGGCCAATGCATTGCGGTTGTCGCTGCATCGCGGTTGTCTGTGCATCGCGGTGTCATTTCATCGCGGTGTCTCTACATCGCGGTGGTCAATGCATCGCGGTGGTCACTGTGTTACGGTGGTCAATGCATCACGGTGGTCAATGAAAAAAGAAAAAAAAACCTTTCAACGTCCATCCAGGATTTAAAAAAAGTAATAAAAAAAACTGCGTCTATTAAAAAATAAATAAATAAAACATTCAGGTTAGTTTAATCGGGTAAGTCACTTAAATAAAAACAGCCGCATGTTCCCTTTTTTTAATTTGGGGAATTGAGGGAAAATGACAAAAATATTTACAAAATGAATAAATGGGACACACTCCTTTTTTTAGTTGCAAAAAGGACCCAAAAAAAAATCAGACGGACAAAAATACCCCTTTTAATAAAAGGGGCGCGCATATGCATACGCTTGTTGTTTCAACTTGATTTAAATCGTTTGCTAACTTTGCTTTAGGTTTGGTTTTTCTTTTTCAAACACTCATAAATTTTGATTTATAACTCCGATCATCGAAATTTTTTCACCAAAATTCACATTTCTTTTTGGTCTTTAATTTGATCCCAAACACGATACCCTTCCGATGTATATTTTGAAAGCCGAAAAATTTGTATTAATCGGAGCGTGTTTTTCTTATAAACGACCGTAACTTTTGATTTAGAACACCGATCATAAAAATTGTTTCACCAAAATTCATATATATTTTTTATCTTCATTTTGAGACCACTTTTGATACCTTTTTGACGTAGTATTTGAAAGCCGAATTTTATCGCAGCTTTCACAGTAAAACAGTAACACAGTGACACAGTGACACGGCAACAGTGACACAGCAACAGTGACACATTTTATTAACATCCAAAATATCACCATTAGCATTGCATAATACAACAATCTATCAAAAAAATGCTTCATATCCTAATGAAACAATCTATGAAAACATTATGGAGATGCAACTCCGGGGGAATCAAGAGAATAAAAACATAATACTATTGGATGTAATCAAAAAGCATATTAATGAAACTAAAACATTCTTCAAGTTCTTGAAGACAAAAGTTGTCTGTTTTACCATCTATGGACCTTCATCCTTCAAACCCGCACCACATCAAACTCCATGAAAGATGTATGAAGCATAAAATACATCAAATAGTATCGGCTCGGCTTCATCAATAGAGAATCTAGGCTCCTCCAATTTTCTAAAGACATAAAAACACAAACATAACCATTTGAATCAACAAAGTAACACACCAGTCTATTTTTGTTCTCAACAAAGTAACACACTAGTCTATTTTTGTTCTCAACAAAGTAACACACCAACAACATAACACACCAACAAAGTAACACACTAGTCTATTTTTGTTCTCAACACAGTAACACAGTAACACACCAACAAAGTAACACACTAGTCTATTTTTGTTCTCAACAAAGTAACACACCAACAAAGTAACACAACAACAAAGTAACACACCAACAAAGTAACACACTAGTCTATTTTTGTACTCAACAAAGTCACACACCAACAAAGTAACACACTAAGAAAGTAACACACCAACAAAGTAACACACCAACAAAGTAACACACTAGTCTATTTTTGTTCTCAACAAAGTAACACACCAACAAAGTAACACACCAACAAAGTAACACTAGTCTATTAGAAAGCTTAATGATATGAACCAAGTCAAAAAAAACAACCAATCTTCTTTAAAACATTATAGATGCATGCTTAAACGAAACCATAAACTGTGGGATCACCAATATGATCAATCACAACAGACCTACCATTATTTTTGTTCTCAACAGAACTATTTACACCAACAAAGTAACACACCAACAAAGCAACACACTAACAAAGTAACACACTAACAAAGTAACACAATAAAGTTTATACTTAAGCTCCAACAATTTGCCTAACAAGCATGTAGTCAAATGTAAGTAAAAAGACTTTTTTTTAGGAAAAAGAAAAGCACAATTGTAGTCCTAATAAACATAATTTCAGCCGCAGGTTCAAGAAAAGCAAAGCAAAAAAAAATGTGATCAAACATTTCATTTGGGAAATTCTATTTGTTGTTTGATGAGCCCAAGTTCTAAGAACAATTAGTAAAAGCAATCAATTGAATTGAGTACTCATTCAGAGTATCATGTTATGCACAATAATGTTTGATCACAAATTAAAACAAGTATCCTCAGCAATCTAGACTTTCAATGTCTCCTCAGCAAAACTCGGAGAAACACCAAATCAGAAATTTCTCATCACATATGTGGAGTGGACTACACACAGAAATAATACAAAGTACAAGATTAGAAATTTTAATACAGTACTTCAACTAGAGTGTGTGTTATTACTTCTCAATTGCATGCTTCAACATTGTTGGTCCCTTGGAAAGGCTAACACAAGTTTAGAGAGGGGGTGAATAAACTTGCACCAAAACCTTTCCCAAAACTGAAAGTACCCCAGGAACTGAGTTTCTCCGAAACTTTAAACTGATGCTCAATTCAGTTTTGTTCATGTCCCTTAACTTGTACGGAATTCAGCTAACTCAACTGAGTATAAGTCAATACTGACTTATTCTTAGTTTAGTCAACTGGCAGCGGATAGAACTAGCCTTTAGATAACAAACAGTTTGTTGACTAGGTTTTTAACGCTAGAGCTAGATAATTACGATTGTAAGAAGTAAATGAATGCATGAAATAAATAAACAAGAATTATAGAGGTTCCAGGTGGTGTAATCCTGTACGTCCTCTCTTCCCTTGTGATGCGGAGGATAATTCCACTAGAACTTCTTTGAGATGGCCCGGTTACAAAAAGTTCTAAACTGATAGTCCTTGACTAATCCCTAGCTTCACTATCTAAACACTTGTAGAGCAGGTAGGATTGCTGCTCTTCAATTGTTTGAAACACTGGTCCTTGAAGGGTAGAATTGCCTATTCACCAGCTCATCACAAACACAATCTTCCTGACTGCACTCAACTGTCCTTCACACATTCTTGGTGTTTCACATTCTAGACCTTTGATGAAATCACAGTTGAGACATGAATCAATAACTATGATTCAATTGTGATTTATGCTTTTCTTCTGGATAATTAAGTTTTGCACGGCTCTGTCTTTCTTCAAATGATAGATCTTGATTTTGCTTGAATGTACTTGGATACTTGAAGAAATTTCCTTGATCTTGCAATTAAGTACTTAGCAGGAATTCTTTTGAAATTGGCTTTCCCCCTTAATTAGATCTTTTAATTAAATCTGTTTTTAATTTCTCCTGCTCACCCCCCTTCTTGTTGTTGTAGAAGTGGTCTATTTATAGGGGTTGTCTAACGTTCATCCTGCTTGAATCTTGTAACGGCTAGATTTTGTGACCGTTCTGCTGTGTCAGTATTTCATCCAATAGAATTGCTTTTTTACAACGTTCATTTGTCTTTATCGGCTTGTTGGATGACTAACATATAAAATCGAGTTTCCTTATCGGTTTATCTTGAGATTATCACTTGTCGGTTTCTTGATTGACTTGGAGCATTAATCGAGATTTTACTCTTTTCAAATATCAAGTACTCGGGTTTTCATCCGATTATAATTGACTTAATAGGCATGTGTACACCATGACTCATTATCTTCTAAGACTTCATTGTCCTTATGATTCTTAGGTCTTCATACAAGATCCATAAAGTCGATTCGAGTCACCACAATCTTGCACAAGTCTAACTTTCTGATCTCGACGTAGTCTTCATAACTGAGTATGAACCCTCAGTTCTTCAATATTCTATAACTGAGTCTGTGACCCTCAGTTCTTCGATCTACTAAGTTTGATCCCTCAGTTCTTCAGTCTTCTAGATAAGCGAACTGAGTTTGTATCCCTCAGCGAACTTTCCTTCTTCAGTTTTTATGTTGGTGTGCTCTGTTTTTTAGTTTCTTATTGAATCTCAGTTTAACTAAATCTAAGTTTCTTATTTTCCCAGTTCACAGCCTAGAACTATTACAGTGATTGTCTGATTTAACCTATACAAATATCAGACTCTATAAAGTCCTATACATTAATCTCTAGACATCTTTTTGCTTCGCACTATAACAGCTAGTTATGACACTTCATCAATAGGGTTAGTAACAATAACTGATTAAGCGATGAATCATCATCAAAACATAAATTTTATTTCCAACAATTTCCCCCTTTTTGATGATGTCAATACCCTCCTTAATAGCAATGCAAAAGATAAAACAAAATACATGATAAATGACAAGATGAATCAAAATCGAGAATTTATTTGATAACTGAGTTACAATGCTGGGTAATAAAATACAACACAAATAAAAAGAACAAGAAGATAGTTTCTTTTTACTTGACAGTTAAAGAATATTGATAATCATAAGTTTCTGCAACCGTTCTCATAGCATCAATTGTAGCTGAGTTTTCAATCCCATGGATGCTTGCCCAAATGTTCCATGATTCAGATAAGTTGTGTTTCCTGAAGAATTTGCTTTTGAAGAGTACCGTGAAGGTGAAGACAATTGCCCTTAGTCTTTCATTGGTGGTTGTTCTTAGTAGATTTTGAACAAATTCAGGTTCAGCCTTTTCAATTTTCCCTGATTCCTTATCAATAATACCATCTGCTTCCCATTTCATGAGTTTATTGAAGTAGTGCATGAGCAACTTCTGCATATGTAGGAACGATTCTAGAGATTCTTCTCTTGATACTCCTTCTCTTGCTGGTAAATCTCTGAATAGACTGAATAGGCGAGAATCCAAACCAACTCTTTTATCAGTGGGCTCTGAGTATTTAACAATTAACTCCATTTCTTCATCAATAAACTCTCCTCTAGCTTTCTTTAGTTCATTCAATTTATCATCAGCATTTGCAAGGAATTGTGGAATCTCAGTTGCATTGACTTTTAGGATGTCCAAACTTTCCCCCTTATTGACATCATCCTTATGAATCAGGCTTCTGATGTAAGCGTTCAGATTTTGTTGAGTTGATGCCAAAATGGTTTGAGCTAGAACTGATTCTTTAATTACACTTTCCATTAATATCATCCTATCAACCAGATTATTGAGAATGCCTTCCCATCTGTCTTGAGTTTCATTTCTTCTTGCATCATTCTCAGTGGTTGTCTTCCGAAGTTCAATCAAGGTGTTTTGACAGTTTTCAGTGAAAATATCCATCTTCTTTTCAAGTTTGGTTCTTTCATCTTGACTGGCTTCTAAGGACTTTAGGACTTTTACGAATAAGTTGTTGTCATCCTTTTGAATTCTGATTATCTCATTGTGATAATACTTAATGAGATCAACTTGAGAGGGAACATCTTGTGAGCTTCCAGCTTGTTGTTCATTGACTTTGTTTGTCTCAGTTCCAGTTGATTTAGATTGCTTTGGTGGTGAGACAACAACTTGCTTCAACAGATCAGACACACTCTTAGAACTAGAACTTTCACTGGATTCTTCAGAACTACTAGACTCATTATCGGTGAGTCCGATCGGTTTGATTCTCTTTTCTTGTAAGGAGGTTTGGAATCCCTTCTCATGATTAGCATCATCCTGAGAATCATCATCATCATTATTCTTTTGAAATTTCCACCAACCGTGGGTTCTTCCCGATGTTGTTTCTTATCAGTGCATATCCCTGATTCAGAAAATCTTAGGTATTGATTATCTCTGATAGACTTGTAATGTTGTATAAATCAAATACCCATTTTTCAGTAGCTTTCATTCTACTAGCTGATTCCTTTGATTTGCAATGGAACTGAATTTCCAAGCTTGATATTTGCGCAATCGTTCATAATCAGCTGACATTAATTCTCCATGATCTCTTGATGATTGAGTGATGATCTTTCCTGATTCTCTTGTGACTTCCTGACTACTTTCTGGAATAACATCTTCAGTTTGCATAAGGTCGATTCTGCAACATCTTCGATTTACAATATCGCCGATTCTTGCAAGGTCTTGATTTGCATAAGATCGGTTATCTTGATTCCTCCTCGATAGTAATTGGGATTTCTGACGATTCTTTTTCAATAACTGAGACTGAGATTGTCGGCTCAGTTTCCACAACTTTTTCTCTTACAATTTCTTCAGTAGCTTGTTTTTCAGTAGGCTCAAGTTCCAATTCAATAACTGGAACTTCTTTCACAGTTGGTTCAATGAGTTCTTCTTCATTGACTTGCTCATCCAAGTTGATGATTTTTGTTGATCTTGAATCTGCTTCGGCTCCTTTTTCCACAGATTTAGAAGCTGAAAATCCTTTGGCTGATTCTTCAAATTCTAATCTGGAAAAAGATCTCTGGGGGGTAGATCTGGATTTTGAAAGTAATGACAGCATTTCCAACGTTGTTTTATCGATCAATCTTTCATCACTGTTAGAATCTTCGTCAACATGTTCAACTCTCAGGGTCTGTTCCCCCTGAGTCTCAACTTTCTTCTGTGATTCAGTTTCAACAGTCTGTTCCTTGTTGACAACTTCAGTTTCCTTTGTCATCATAATTTCTTGTGAAACTGGTTCTTGAATGGGTAACGCTTCAGTTACTGGGGTTGGGGTAGACTCAGCAAGAATAGCTTCAGTTCTTTTTGTCTGTGATGATCCTTCAGCAATTGTTGTTTCAGTTATTGGTGTAACAAGATCGGATTTATTTTTCTCTAAATCTTCCAATTGTTTTCTTCTCTTGCTTAATTCTTCAATCTGTTCCAAGACTTCATCTCCAGTTGCAGGTTTCTTCGATTTCCTGCTTTTCTTCTTCTTAGGTTCACGTACTGAACCCTCAGCTTTCTTTTTTCCGGCTTTTTCTTCCTTAACAACAATCTTCCCATCAGCAACTGATGTTTCTTACCTTTTTGCGATTCCAAAATGGTCGAGTATTCTTTGGACCACTAATGCAAGAGTTTTCTTGTGATAGAAACGATCTTTCTTAACATCGGTCTTCTTTTTGGGTAAGTCAATTGATTCAGCCACTAATTGATCAAATAGATATCTTTGCCAATTGAAATTTTCTCCAAACCAAATCACATAAAGTAAATCCAAATTTGCTCCAGATAGATTGCTATAGTTTCCTGCATTTCCAATTATGCAATTTGCCAACATCTTTGAGAGAAAATTGAATTCTGGTTTGAGTAGACTTGAATTCTGCATTTCCAGTTATGCAATTTGCCAACATATTTCCATAGTTTTTCCTTTTGTTCTTTGGTCAACTTGATGGCTGCTGTTCCTCTGGATTTGTCAAACCCAAAGATTTCTGCAAATAGATCTTCGGTGACCTTGATCTCCTTACCATTGACAGTAGTGGTATAGGTGTGTGTGTCTTCTCCTTCTATAGCTGTCCTTCCTAATTCATAGAAGTCTCCAATGCTTTCCAGATCAACGTTGAAGGCTGTAACACCCCGGTTCCCAATCCCGTCGGCCGCCGGTATTGGTCAACAGTAGTGCCACTCATCACGACACACGATCGTGGCGGTAACATTCAACATTCCACAATTTGAAAGAAAATAAACATTCACCATTCATTATTTTGAGAGAAAGTATTAAAGTGAGTACAAATATTACAAGTAAATGAAATTATGCGGAACGTCAAAATCTTTAAAATTGAAAATTTCAAATAATGTAGACGACATGTGATCATGACTACGTGGCTCTCAAACCCCGACATCCCAACAACAAGCAAACATCCATAGGAATACACGCTTAAGAATCACTCCCCATAAATGGATCATAGCAGGGGGTCAAGCGAAAGTACAAACCGTCAACTACAAAGTTGAGTAAGAATAAATCTAGTGTACATAAGGTAAAGCCAACCCATGAAGGGTACCCCAATTTATGCGGGACCCAACAAATCAATAAAAGTTACGACCAACCATAACGGACACCATACTTCACAACTAACCACCTAAAGTTCCCGAATGTGCACATCCTCAAAAGGGTAAAGCCCTGAGAGAGGAGGATCTGAGGTCACCCAATGGTACCATAACTAGGTGGACCACCACGTCTTGGGGTGCAAGGAAACCTTCCGGGTTCCCGGCTTGGTGCTACCCTATCCGGCCCGACCACACCCACCTGCCTCGCAACTCCCCAAGTACACTAAGGACACCGAAGTTGTAAGGAAACCTTCCCGGTTCCCGGCTTCGGGTGCTACCCTATCCGCCCAACCACTACGGGTCTCACGAACTTGATGCCCAAAATCCGAATCTCACCAAGACACCAAAATTCTTAACTCACCAAAGCATAACCCACTCGAACATGTTCGTAAGACTAGCCAACAACCCACAACGAAGAAACAATATAGATCGGGCGCCCGTTTGGAAGGCCGGACGCCCGTCCAAAGACTCTCATCGACGGGCGACCGTCCAAACCATCGGACGCCCGTCCAACACATCGAGTTAGATCACGAATGTAAAACAACCCCTCGGATGCCCGTCCATGTAACCCGGCGCCCGTCCGAGTAACCAGGCGCCCGTCCCCTTAACCTGGCGCCCGTCCACTCGTAATCTGTTACATCTCGAATCAAATTTAACACCAGGCGCCCGTCCGGCTAATCCAGGCGCCCGTCGAAATGTACCCGAGGCGGGCGCCCGTCCGCATGAATCGAGGCGCTCGTCAACCTGGGTTTCGACTAGAACCCTACTTGCTCTCTACGCGATTTACGAGCCGTTTCTCCACAACAATGACAAAAACAACACTTTAAGCCCAGAAACTCCATACAAAAACATCATATCAACTATAGGTTTCAACCAACGCAAAAACACACCACTATCCATACACAACAAAGCCAAGTATCCAAACAGAGCACAAAACATAGAAATATTCTTACCGGTTAAGCTGCGTTTCTTGAGAACCCTCTGCTATCGAGCTAAAATCGCTCCTCCACGAAGTCCGAATCTATAAAAAGAAAACAGCGATCACCGATGACGAATTCCTAAACACCAAGGAGAGATTTTTTTATTTTTTTTCCCCCTCCTTCTTCCTTACAAGCGGGGTCATGGCAAGGGGTTTTGGGCTGAAAATTTCTGTTTTGGGGAAAAATAAGGGAGAAAAGGGGTGAAAATCCTTTTATTAAGTGATTAAAACTCCTTTTTAATTATTACTAAATCTCTCCGTACAATTAATAAATCCCATAATTTCCCAAATAACTAGATCTTTTACTAATTAATTAGGAAGTCAAAATTTCGGGATATTACATCCTTCCCCCCTTAAGACAAAACTTCGTCCTCGAAGTTCAGGTTTGTACCGGGCGTTGATCCACCCCCCTTAAGACACCCTTCATCCCCGAAGATAAGCGAAAGGATTAAACGTACAAGACTTGAGAATTGCATACCTTAAGAGAACAAATGTGGGTACTTTTGTCGCATAGCATCCTCAGCTTCCCATGTCGCCTCCTCGGTGGCGTGGTTAGACCATAAGACCTTGACGATGCTAACTTCACGTCCTCTTGTTTTCCGTACCTTGGTATCTAATATCTGCACCGGTACCTCCTCGTAAGTCAAGGACTGATCTAACTCAACCACCTCCGGTTCGATCACGTGAGAAGGATCACTCACGTACTTGCGCAATTGAGATACATGAAACACGTTATGCACTTTATCCAACGCCGGTGGCAAAGCTAGTCGATATGCCACTTCACCTATGCGGTCCAAGACCTCATATGGCCCCACATACTTGGGACTCAACTTCCCCTTTTTGCCAAAACGCATTACTCCTCTGGTTCGTGATACTCGTAGCAATACTTTATCGCCCACGGCGAACTCAATATCCCGGCGGTGTAAGTCTGCATAACTCTTCTGCCTATCTTGGGCAGCCTTCATCTTTTCTCGGAGTATCTGCACCTGTTTAATCGTATCTTCGATCATCTGCGGTCCCAAAATCGCTGCCTCGGACGAATCGTCCCAACAAACCAGACTCTTGCACTTCCTACCATAAAGTGCCTCAAAAGGTGCCATCTTAATACTGGCATGGTAGCTGTTGTTGTATGAAAATTCGATAAGATCGAGCTTTTCCTCCAAAGAGCCTTTGAATTCTAACACACAAGCCCTCAGCATGTCTTCCAATGTTTGTATGGTCCTCTCCGTCTGACCATCGGTAGCAGGGTGAAAAGTCAGACTCATTCGTAGCTCCGTCCCCAAGGTCACTGTAGCTCTGCCAAAACCGAGATATGAATCTCGCATCTCTATCTGACACAATGCTGCTGGGTATACCATGTAATCTCACAATATTTCTCCGGTACACCATAGCCAACTCCGTCTTACTCCAAGTGTCTTTCATCGGAATGAAATGCGCCGCTTTGGTCAGTCTATCCATAACGACCCAAATCATGTTATTCCCTTTAGGGCTCCTCGGTAATCCGCATACGAAATCCATGGAGATGGAATCCCACTTCCAAACCGGCACATCCAACGGCTGCAGCATACCCTGTGGCCGCCGATGTTCAATCTTGATCTTCTGACAAGTCAAGCACTTTGACACAAATTCTGCTACTTCGCGTTTCATATTGGGCCACCAAAAGGTTTTCCTGAGATCTTTATACGGTTTGTCTCTTCCCGGGTGAACCGAATAAGGCGTACTATGAGCTTCTCTCAATATCCGCCTCTTAAGTTCTTCGTCGGCTGGTACACACCACCGACCCTTAAACCGGATACTACCATCCTCGTGTAACATAAAATCAGCCGCTCCATCTGTACCAATCTTGGCCTTCTTTGCCTCAATTACTTTGTCGCCCACTTGTCTCACCCGGATTTCAGCATACAACTCGGGTTGCAAGACGAAGTCGCTTTTATCTCCGCCTTTCTGGATGACACAAATATCCATACGGTCCAACTCTTCTCGCAATCTGATCCGTGCTACCTCCTCGCACAAGGAATGAATCGACTTCCGACTCAAAGCGTCCGCCACTACATTGGCCTTCCCTTCGTGGTATTGAATTTCCATGTCATAATCTTTAATTAACTCCAACCAACGCCTCTGACGCATATTGAGCTCCTTCTGTGTGAATATGTACTTCAGACTCTTGTGATCTGAAAACACCTTGAAAGTTATTCCATACAAATAGTGTCGCCATATCTTCAATGCGAAAACCACAGCTGCCAACTCTAAGTCGTGAGTCGGGTAGTTACTCTCATATGGTTTCAGCTGCCTCGATGCATACGCAATCACTCGCCTCCGTTGCATCAGTACGCAACCCAGACCATTCTTCGATGCATCGGTATAAACCTCAATGTCCTCATTACCCTCTGGTAGTGCTAAAATATGAGCTGTAGTCAACCGTTCCTTAAGCAGTTGGAACGCCCCCTCACATTTTTCATCCCACTTAAACCGGTTCTCTTTCTTCATTAATGCGGTCATCGGCCTTGCAATCTTGGAAAAGTCTTTTACAAATCTGCGGTAATATCCAGCCAAACCCAAGAAGCTTCGAATTTCCGCAACATTCTTAGGTGTTGGCCATCTCGTCACTGCCTCTATCTTGCTCGGGTCAACTGATACACCGTCTTTCGAGACAACATGCCCTAAGAATGCCACTCGTTCCAACCAGAATTCACATTTCGACAATTTCACGTACAGTTGTTTCTCCCGTAAAATCTGCAATACGAGCCTCAGGTGCTCGGCATGTTCTTCCTTAGTCTTAGAGTAGACCAGGATGTCGTCAATAAAGACTACTACAAACTGGTCCAAGTAGGGTCTGAATACACGGTTCATCAGATCCATGAAAACTGCTGGTGCGTTGGTCAATTTGAAAGGCATGACCGTGAACTCATAATGTCCGTACCTGGTACGAAATGCGGTCTTTGGGATATCCGCATCTGCTACCCTGAGTTGGTGATACCCAGATCGCGAATCAATCTTCGAAAATACACGCTTCGTGGTGATCGAACAAGTCATCGATCCTTGGTAACGGATACTTGTTCTTCACTGTGACGTTGTTCAACTCCCGGTAATCAATACACAGCCGCATACTACCATCCTTCTTCTTCACAAACAACACCGGTTCTCCCCACGGTGACACACTCGGTCGGATGTACCCCTTATCGAGCAGTTCTTCCAATTGTACCTTCAGTTCCGCTAATTCTTTAGGTGCCATATGATATGGTGCTTTCGATATCGGTCTGGTCCCGGGCATCAACTCCACTGCAAAATCTACCTCCTGCAGGGTGGCATACAGTATCTCATCCGGGAATACATCCTCAAAATCACGGACTACATCAATGTCCGTTAGTTTAGGATTCCCCGTGCTTACATCATGTACGTGACACATAAACAACGGGTTCCCTTTCTCGACGAGAGATCTCAAAGTCATCACCGGAATAATCTTCACATTAGGTTTATCCACAAATCCCTTGTAAGATACCCGCACCCCTTTAGGACCTCTCAAAGTCACCTTCTTCTGCTCACAGTCAATTTTGGCTTTATGCCGGTTCAACCAATCCATACCCAAAATAACGTCGAAGTTCTCGAGAGGAACTCGATCAAGTCAACCGACAAGTTCACTCCCAAAATCACTAATGGTACATCTCTATACAACTTAGAACATGGTACTAACTCTCCCCGATGGTTGCATAAATTTGTCATCAATTACCTCGGATGTAACTAGACCTAACCTCAAAACATGCGATCTTGCTACAAAGGAACATGATGCACCCGAATCAAAAGTACATAGGATAAGAATGAGTTAACTTGAGAAAATTACCCGTCAGCTCACTACGTGGTTGCTCTGCTCGCCTCCTCTCTCGCCCGGTCACGAATAATCTTCCAGTCTGATTTTTCTCACCCCCGCAGGCTTTGGCCGACCACGATGGTCGGTTTCTGTTTCCACCAGTGTGGCGTAGTGCACCCCCCGGCTCTGTGTGGTGAGTACCACTCTGCTGCTGGTTACCCCTACCCATGTTCCCCGTGTTGCTCCTGGAGTCCTACCCATGTTGCTTCCGTAACCGATGCCGACCCGGCAGTGTGGGAGCCGTAAAGCACTCATACCGTCTATGTCCAAACTTCCCACAATTGTGACATCGAACTGCACAGACTGAACAATCGGTACCGGATGATTTCTCCGGCACCGCTTGCAATGATAACTTCATGGCCGACTAAACCCCTGGGGTTACCTCTCACCGGGTGACCACCACCACCGCCCTGGTAAGGTGGGAATTTTCTCAAAAGGACGGTCGTCTTGGTGGGTTTCCGGAATTGCTCCGCTTTTGCTGCCCCTGATTGTCCTCAGAGACACTCTTCCTCTTATTAGTAGCATACACCGCTTTAACCTCTCTCCGGATCCTCTCAATGTTGCATGCTACTTCACACATCTCTTTTAAGCTCGTGAAGCCCCTGCTTGCACCCATACGATCCCGGATCGCTAAATCTAAGTGTTGCTCAAACTTCACCATCTTGGCCTCTTCAGTCGGCACTAGCTCAGATGCATAAATTGCCAAGTCGACAAACTTCTCGTAGTATTCTTGAATAGTCATATCCCCTCGCTCGAGATTATCGAACTCGACCCGCAGCTCTTTCCTCTTAGATTCGGGAAAGAATTCACGCCTCGACTCTGCTTAAACTCATCCAGTTCGATGGTACCAATACCGTTTCCCTTGCTCATTTACGATGCGAGCCAACCGATCTTTGTTAGCACCCCACCACAAATCAGCCCCATCAACCAAGTAGAAGGCGGCTTGGTCGACCTTCGCCTCCTCCGGGCGGCCTAGTGTGGCGAAGATTTTCTCAAACTCCCTAATCCACCGCCGAGTCCCCAGGATCTCCCTTACCATCGTACTGACTAGGCCTCTGCTGACTCACGGCCCTAGTCATGCCGGTGGTCGACCCCTGAGAACGATCCTCTGTCAGCTTGTTGACCGCCTGAATCAGGTCTTGATTCATCTTAACGAATCGATCAATCACCGGTCCTCTCATTTCCATTCCTAGGAGGCATAGCTAAAACTACAAAAGTAAACAATCATATATTCAATTATCACCTATATCATGCCACGAATATTTCACATATACTAACACTTCTTCGTCCAAAATTAATTGTAACATGCGCCACATTTCCACATACATCGAACTCACCGTACCTTCCCTACATAGGACTCAATACCTACCCCACACATCCTCACTGTGCTCATTTTAGTGAACTTATTCTTAAGGTTCATTTTAGTTGGTGGTCTCTGAGTCGAACGTCTCGATACCACTTTGTAACACCCGGTTCCCAATCCCGTCGGCCGCGGTATTGGTCAACAGTAGTGCCACTCATCACGACACACGATCGTGGCGGTAACATTCAACATTCCACAACGAAAGAAAATAAACATTCACCATTCATTATTTTGAGAGAAAGTATTAAAGTGAGTACAAATATTCAAGTAAATGAAATTATGCGGAACGTCAAAATCTTTAAAATTGAAAATTTCAAATAATGTAGACGACATGTGACTGCGACTACGTGGCTCTCAAACCCCGCGACATCCCAGCAACAAGCAAACATCCATAGGAATACACGCTAAGAATCACTCCCCATAAATGGATCATAGCAGGGTCAAACGAAAGTACAAACCGTCAACTACAAAGTTCAGTAAGAATAAATCTAGTGTACATAAGGTAAAGCCAACGAAGGGTACCCCAATTTATACAGGACCCAACAAATCAATAAAAGTTACGACCAACCATAACGGACACCATACTTCACAACTAACCACCTAAAGGTCCCGAATGTGCACATCCTCAAAAGGGTAAAGCCCAGAGAGGAGGATCCTAGAGGTCACCCAATGGTACCATAACTAGGTGGACCACCACGTCTTCGGGGTGCAAGAAACCTTCCCGGTTCCCGGCCGGGTGCTACCCTATCCGGCCCGACCACACCACCGCCTCGCAACTCCCCAAGTACACTAAGGACACCAAGTCGTAAGAAACCTTCCGGGTTCCCGGCTTCGGTGCTACCCTATCCGGCCCAACCACTACGGGTCTACGAACTTCGATGCCCAAAATCCGAATCTCACCAAGACACCAAAATTCTTAACTCACCAAAGCATAACCCACTGAACATGTTCGTAAGACTAGCCAACAACCCACAACGAAGGAAACAATATAGACTGGACGCCCGTTTGGAAGGCCGGACGCCCGTCCAAAGACTCTACTGGACGCCCGTACAAACCATCGGACGCCCGTCCAACACATCAGAGTTAGATCCTGAATGTAAACATCCCCTCAGACGCCCGTCCAGGTAACCCAGACGCCCGTCCAGGTAACCCAGACGCCCGTCCCCTTAACCCAGACGCCCGTCCACTCGTAATCTGTTACATCACGAATCAAATTTAACACCCCAAACGCCCGTCCGGCTAATCCAGGCGCCCGTCTGAAATGTACCAGGCGGGCGCCCGTCCGCATGAATCGAGCATTTCGTCCAACCTGGGTTTCGACTAGAACCCTAACAGCTCTCTACGCGATTTACGAGCCGTTTCTCACACAACTCAAAGAAAAAACAACACTTTAAGCCCAGAAACTCCATACAAAAACATCATATCAACTATAGGTTTCAACCAACGCAAAAACACACCACTATCCATACACAACAAAGCCAAGTATCCAAACGGAGCACAAAATATAGAAATATTCTTACAGGTTAAGCTGCGTTTCTTGAGAACCCTCTGCTATCGAGCTAAAATCGCTCCTCCACGAAGTCCGAATCTATAAAAAGAAAACAACGATCACCGATGACGAATTCCTAAACACCAAGGAGAGATTTTTTTCCTCTCCTTCTTCCTTACAAGAGGGTCGGCGGCAAGGGGGTTTTGGGCTGAAAATTTCTGTTTTGGGGAAAAACAAGGGAGAAAAGGGGTGAAAATCCTTTTATTAAGTGATTAAAACTCCTTTTTAATTATTACTAAATCTCTCCGTACAATTAATAAATCCCATAATTTCCCAAATAACTAGATCTTTTACTAATTAATTAGGAAGTCAAAATTTCGGGATATTACAAAGGCAGCTTCCATTCCTTTAATCTGTTTAATTTTTGCTGCAATTGTTTTGGCTAAGGTTTGATCAGTATATTTTGCAATATACTGGTCAAAAGATATGATCATTCCGGGTTCAACAAGAGTGAAAGTCATTGTTTTCTGGATCTGATTGAGAATTTGAAAATTTGATGATTGGAAAAGCAAATTCAAAATTCGAGTGTAAAGAATTATAAAAGAAAATTCTGGGTTATTTATAATTTGTAGGAAAGGTAGTTATGAATTGAGTGGGACTCATAACGTCTTGTCATAAATGTTTTGAGATTACGAAAAAGGTGGATTAGTGGAAAATATGAACGGTTTAGATTGAGAAGGACCACGTCTTTTCTTGACATCTCAGCTAGCTGATCAGAGTGAATAGGGTAGATGAGGTGTATCTACAATTTGTATACATTCGATCTTGTCCTTATACTAAATTCGAAACTTCGATTGTGAACAAAACTCGATTCTTGGCCTCCGCCACGATATTTTTTTCGCAAAACAAATTTAGGCATTTTTGGTACCCATCTTTGTTTGGGTCCTAATTGGTTAGTTTTCGATGATACAATTTTATTTTTGACTTTGTACCTCTCTTGACATTTTGACTGAGTAAAGTTAGTTTTTACATGCTTTTCTTGTTTTGTCCAGACAGTTTTTGATTTGATCAGTTTGTGAAACTGACGTGAAGGTTCATTCCAATCTTCATCAGTGGGAAATAGTCTTCCTTTCCTCTCGAGTTTATCATTCCATGAATGATCTTTATTTTCGAATGGATATGTTTTGAAGATTTTTCTTCGATCTCGATCGATTACGCTTTTTCGACCTTCTCGAGCCTTTCAGAAAATCATGTTGGCTTGGTGTATTTTTCCAACTGATTTTTCAGTCTTATCAGTTTGTGCAAATGGTTGTGCTGAGTAATTGTCAGTTCTAATAATTTTATCGATTTTACGAGTTCTCGACCATTGTGCAGTCACAAATGTTAATGCAACTGAACATGGTCTGGACTTAGAATTATTTTGATTAATAAATCCTAAACCAGATCTGTCTCCAAAAGGTTTTCCAGGTTTGAATTGAACACTGGGAATTGTATCAACTGATGATTCTGTGATGCTTATTACTTCTGTCAGTTCATCAGTTGGTCGAATTACCTTGATTTCATTATTAGTCTTGATTAAATTGATCTCAGCATTCGATCTCGAAATTTCAGTTTTCAATGACTTTTTCTCCTTTTTGACATCCTCATATTTCTTTTGAATTACCTCTAATTCCTTTATGAGTATGTCTAAGGATTTATTGAAATCTTCATTTTTCTGATTGTTCATGGCAGTGTGAGTGCTGGATGTAGATGCAATTACCTCCTGATTTTTTATGGATAGATTTTGTTGGACTTATTTCTTAGTTTTGATGATGAGTGCCATACTAGCTGTTATAGTGCAAAGGCAAAAAGATGTCTAGATCAAATGTATAGGTTTATTAGAGTTTGATTCATAAATAGGTTTGATCAAACAAGCACTTTGTAAAGAGGTCTTTGGTTGATATCAAAGCAGACTGGTCTAGGTCGAGAGCGTAGATAGGTCGATGAGACTAGTCGGGAACCCTCACTTGAACTCAAGACGAAGGTGAGGGTTCAAACTCGATGAAATGAAGGCTAAGGGATCAAACTTAGTATTTAAAGTCAAGGATATGGAATCGAATTTAGGCAAGTCTGTGATGACCTAAACTGATTATATATACCTTGTGTAGAAGGTCTAAGTTCCATAAGTTGGATGATATTTGGAACTTAGTTATAATTAAAATGGTGTAATCTAACTTCACAAATAAAAGTTAGATAAAAGTAATCAGCTGCATTATAGTTTATATACAGAAATGTGAAGATCAGCAGACTGATTGGTACTTCAGCAGACTAATGAACCTGCTGATATATACCTCGATTAATTCAAGATTATTGGAAGTTTACATGGATAAGGACAGCCAACTACCTCTGACTTATCAAGAAAATCAAAGGCTGAGATTAAAAAGACGTTGGGATGATTCATATTTTTATCCATTGGATACAAGTCAAAGGGTGGGCAGATGCACTATCAAAAGGAATTATGACAAAGTGTCAATCCTATGAATAGTGACAGAATGCAAATCAGATGGGACAAATACAAGGAACGGTCACATTTGAATTTCAAATACAAGTCACATGCATTCTTGCCTATAAATAGAAGACTCTCAACTCAGAAATAGATGATGAAATTTGAATAAACTTTAAGTGATAATACTTAGCTGAAAAACACCCTGCTGAACTTACTGAGCTTAAGGCTGCTGATCTAGTGAATTATAGGCAAGCTGCTGCAACTGAATCATTTATTTGATTCAATCTTTATTTTATAAAGAACCTACTGAAGACAGTGAAGCATCTGTTGGGTGTGAAAGACTGTTGATTGTGGTGGAGCTGTGAAGAGGCAATCCTACCCTTCAAGGACCAAGTGGAAGACTAAGGAGCAACAATCCTACTGCTCCCGCCAGTTTGTGAAGCCATAGTTATTGGTGAAGGACAAACAACTTAGGAATCTTTGTAACAATATACCAAAGATCTCTAGTGAATTTCCTCCAACATCACAGGAGAAGAGTGGACGTGCAGAGATTACATCACCTGAACCACTATAAAAATCGCCTACTTACTTTCAAAGATTTACTTTACGCTCTTTAGTTTATTTAACTCATCAACCTACTGAATCTAGCAACTGAATCACACACATACACTACTGAGTATCTAATACTTAGTATCACTTTTAACAACAAGTTTTAAGGCTTAATTTTGACATAATTCCGCTGCACAAATTCAAAGCGAAGCTGTCGAGAGACTACATCCATCAAGACCCTCAAGTCTCGTGAGAGATCATCAAGTATCGTGCAGATTCTTTGAAGTTGCAGAATTTGTTAACTCCAAAGTTTTTAAGTGTTAAGTTTATTCACCCCCCTCTAAACTTAACCAAAGCCTTTTCAAGGGACCAACAATTGGTATCGGAGCAGTGCTTCTGTTCTGAAGAAATCCTACTTGTTGTGCTTGTGAAAATTCTTTAAAACTTTCCTTCAAGTTACTGGTTTTCAAAGTCTTGCATCATGGATAACACACAGTATGCTTGAACTATGTTGATGTGTTCTCTAGATAGATTTGATGAGTATAAACATCGAATGCATGCTTACCTTGCTGCAACTCATGATGAGATGATGGATGTACTAACTGATGGACCACTGGAGATTACCAAGGCAGTAACAGTGGGTGAAACTACTGAGTACATTCCAAAGCCAAAAAGAGAATGGAATGCAGAAGATAGGAAGAGAGCAAACCTCAACAATATTGCTATTGACATCATTTATAGAACCTTGGATAGCAATATGTACATGAAGGTTAAAGATTGCAAAACTGCAAAGGAACTTTGGGACAAGATACATTTGATCTGTGAAGGCACTGATGCAATAAAGAAGAATAAAATCAGTGTAGCCAGAACGAGGTTCCAAAAGTTCAAGATGCTGCCAAATGAAACCATTGAGCAAATGGAATCAAGATTCAATGCAATCCTGGATGAACTCACTCTACTGAGTGTAAGTTATTCAAAAGAGGAAATAAACACAAAAATCTTGGAAGCTCTACCTGCAAAAGATGTTTGGAAAATGAAGGTGACTGCAATTGAAGAAATGAGGAAGTTGCATGAAGAAGATACCTTCAAATTGTTTCAGATCTCAAGGCTTATGAATTTAGCAAAAAGCTTGTACACGAGATCGAAAAGGAAGAGCCAAAGACCATCAGATTGGTCTGCTTCACATCATGAAGAAACATCGAGAGGACAGGATGATCTCACTGGATGATATGCAAGAGCATTGCCTTCTCGAGCAAGAAAATCAGGATGATGAAGACGGAAAGGCCACTTCAAGAAATTTTACAAAGAGGCCTCTTGAAAGAAGGAAAGATGAACCAAAGAAAGATAATGATTATCTCATGCTTTCATTGCAAGAAACCAGACACTTCAAACCTGACCGTCCCCGAGTTAAAACAAGGCAAGGAACTCGATTATCTTTGTTTCAACCGCAAGAAGCCTGGACATTTTAGACTGATTGTCCGACTCATCAAGACCAAGAGTCAACAAAGAAGACATGGCAAGAAGGCTATGGTTGTTGAAGATGAATCGTGATATGAAGTGGAATCAAAAAGGGAATGAATCGGATAACACAAAGATCAAGTTGTTTGATGGAGGATTATGCTTTGATGGCAAATATGGATGAAACCGAGGAGGTATAGAACATCGTATCTATCAATACTCCTGCTGAAGTGATTGTGAATCAACTTGTGGTTCAAATCCTAGAAATTCGACAACAATGAGACTTTGGATGCCATCCTTAATCAATCGAGGATAATACAATCTGGTTATGAGATTGTGAAGGCCAAAAAGAAGCTCTTGAATTGGAAGTTGGAAGATTGAAAGCTGAATTAAGGGTTCTCAAGGGAAAGGAAAAGATGTTGGACAGAGAATCGATAAGTCTGCTGAACATCCAGCAGACCTCTCGAATCTGGCTTGAACCATCTTGTTCCACTACCGCATACAAATCGGGAAAGCCTTGTGGGGATAGAACAGGCTTGGATTTGGAACCCAAAGAATCTAACAAGAGTGGATCCAAAGAAGGTTCTCAACCTAGTTCCGCAATTGGTCCTAAGTTTGTACCGCACTAGATCCAACTCCCAAGAAGGTTTCTTTGAGGCAAGAAACTCAATGAGAATGCTTCAAAGAAGCAAAATCGAAAGGAAAAAGGTCAACAACTCCTAAACAAAAGAGTAAATCTAAAAATAGGATCACAGTGCCTTCTAAGCTCACTGATAGCGGACTGCTACCAAGTCTGGCTGGACCACGTAGGGTAAGAAACAGAAATATTCCAAGGATAAGAATCCTAAACCCAAAAATGTTTATCATTCAAGGGATACTTATCTCGGGGAAAGGTAGACTGCTCCCTACCGATGATGATTGGAATATTCTCAAGCATCTAATGCTAGAAACAGTAGAAGTATAACCATGCTTTTGCTAGTGGTAAAACCTAGGCAATGGAATCAAGCAGAGACTTATACAAGGCCTCAAAGCACTCCATACTACAGAGAGCTGCTCATAATGCATGCCAAGAAGAAAATGGTTATACTAATGTTTCTAACACCAAGAATCACTTCAAACAACATTATAAACCAAAAGGCCAGAAAACATATGTGATTCCTACACAACCTACTGTTAGAACTTATGGATGTGTGGAATACATGTATGAACCAAAGTATGAACCAAAGTATGACACATTCAGGAGAAGACCTTATGGAGACATGCCAAGGGTCATGCTTACCACTGACCATTATGGACCCAAACAGGTTTGGGTACCTAAAATGCATTAACTTTGTTTTGTAGGGTGTCTGGTACTTTGACAGTGGATGTTCCAGACATATGACAAAGAATAAGCACTGTATTTGTCAAACTTTGTGGCAAAAGATGGTCCAAGGGTGAATTTTGGCAACAAAAATACACCTGGATATACAAGAGGATATGGCACACTTGTGAGGAATGGACTTACAATCAAGGATGTTGCATGTGTGGAAGGACTGGACTACAACCTGCTGAGCACTGGACAATTCTGTGACAAGGGTTACAAGGTCACTTTTGACAAAAACAACTGTATTGTCATTAGTGAAAGAGGTGATCAAGTTGTACTTGCTGGTAGAAGACAACAGAACATGTATGTTGTGGATAGGTCTACTGATGTTCCAGAAACCTGCCTGATTGTGCACACCAAGTCTGAACTCAATTGGTTATGGCACAAGAAGTTGAATCACTTAAACTTTGATGATATTAATCAGTTGGTGAAGAAGAAGCTGGTGATTGGTTTACATGAGATCACATTCAAAAAGGATGCTATATGTGATGCATGTCAGCAAGGTAAACAGATAAAGTCAAGCTTCAAATCAAAGACCAAACAATCAACTAATAGAGTGTTGGAGTTGATGCATATGGATCTTTTTGGACCAATAACTCCAACAAGTGTAACAGGAAAGAAGTACACCTTAGTGGTTGTGGATGAATACTCTAGATACACTTGGGTGATATTTATGAACAAGAAAAGTGAAACACTCCAAAGCATGCCTAATCTTTTGAAAAGATTACAAAATGAGTAAAGTTTAACAGTAATAAAGATAAGATCGATCAGTACTCAATTTCTCAACAAAGTTATAAGAGAATATTGTGAATGTAATGGTGTACTACGTCAACTTGTCATTGGTGGTACACCTCAAAGAAATGGGGTTCTTGAAAGAAGAAATGAAACTTTAAAGGAAGCAGAAGAACAATGATTTGTGAAGCATTGCTACCTGAAAGATATTGGGTCAAGCAAAAATACAAAGATGCTATACACAAAACAGTAACATCAAGAAACAAGAAGTCATTGATGACACCTTATGAGGTTTGGAATGGAAGGAAACCTAACATATCCTATTTCCATCCATTTGGAAGCAAATGTTTTATTTTAAATCATAAGGTACATTTGAAAACTTTCCAACCAAAATCAGATGAAGGAATTTTCTTGGGATATTCTTCACCAAAGCAGAGCATCTGTGGTACGAACAAGAGGTCATCAAACATGAAGAAACAATCCATGTTGTGTTTGATGAACCTAAGTTTATTGGTATGGAAGATGAAGATTGTGAACTCACTGAGAATCAACAAGTCACCGATCCAGTTGTGTTGAAGTTTTGGAAAGATTCAATGACTTAAAAGTTTACGACATCGCCCTCGCCGAGCACCTGTGATAATGTTACCGATGCAACAATCAAGCAGTTCAAGGATCCGACCCTTCAGTAGAAGAAGCTACAAAGAGACCTCTACCGAAGATGATGTTCTGAAAATCAAAATAACCAAAATCCACAATGGTTAAGGAATCACCTCACCGAACAAGTTATTGGCAATGTACACAGAAGGTGTGAGGACTAGAAGACAACTGAAGCTATGTTTACTTGTTTTCTATCTCAAATGGAACCAAAAGTTGTTGAAGAAGCTATTTCGATCCGATTGGATAATAGCTATGCAAGAAGAATTAAATGAATTTGAAAGAAATCAAGTTTGGACACTAGTTGAAAGGCCAAGTCATGCAAATATCATTGGTACTAAGTGGGTATACAGAAATAAACTTGATGAATCTGGTACCATTATGAGGAATAAGGCCGGACTAGTTGCAAAAGGCTACTCTCAAGCGGTATGAATATAGATTTTGATGAAACTTATGCACCAAGCAAAGATTGGAAGCTATCGATTATTCTTGGCACATGCTGCATATAAGAACTTCAAAGTATATCAAATGGATGCCAAGAGTTCATTTTTGAATGGCATTCTAGAGGAGGAAGTGTATGTTCAGCAACCTCCTGGATTTGAAGTTAAAGATTAAGAAGATAAAGTGTATAGACTTAACAAAGCACTTTATGGATTGAAACAAGCACCAAGAGCATGGTATGAGACTCTATCTCAATTCTTGGTGGACAATGGTTTTACAAAAGGCACCATTGACAAGACACTTTTCAGAATCTGTGAAGGGGACAACACCCTGCTGGTACAAATTTATGTGGATGACATAATTTTTGGTTCTGAAAATGAGATACTCTGTGAAAAGTTTGCAAATCTAATGAAGAGTAAATTCCAAATGAGTATGATGGGAGAAATGAACTACTTTTTGGGATTGCAAGTTAAACAGATGAAAGATGGAATCTTCATTCATCAAACGTATACCAAGGAGTTGCTGAAGATGTTTGGCATGGAAAACAGCACTAAGAATTCAACTCCTATGAGTATAAACATCAGGTTGGATGAAGATAAAGAAGGCAAGGATGTTGATCAGACCTTATACTGTAAGGATGATAGGCGCCTCATTGCACTCTAATCGCCAAAGAGACTGATATATCCTTTGTTGTAGGTGTTTGTGCAAGATTTCAATCTAAACCTAAAGAAAGTCATTTAGTTGCAAATAAGAGAGTTCTCAAGTATCTAAAAGAGACTTTGGGAGTAGGGATATGGTATTCCAAGGAAGGAAGCTTCAAAGTGATATCCTACTCGGACTCGATTATCTTGGTTGCAAGATTGATAGAAAAAGCACCTCAGAACCTCCGCTTAATGGGAAATAGACTGGTTTCTGGTTTAGCAAGAAATGCATTCTATATCAACTTCTCTTTGCTGTCGAATACATTGTCGCTTTTGAAGTTGTCAGTGCACAAGTACTATGGCTAAGACAACAATTAAGGGATTATGGAATTGAAGAAAAGGAAATTCCAATTATGTGTGATAACACAAGTGCAATTGCAATCACGTAAAAATCTCGCTTTTGCACTCTAGAAACCAAGCACATTGATGTGAGACATCATTTTATAAGAGATCATGTTGAAAAGAAAGATGTGGTTGTTCTATACATCCCTATCAAGATCAACTTGTCGATATTTTTACTAAACCACTTGATAGTGAAAGATTTGCTAAACTAAGGACTCGAACTTGGAATTATAAAAGTTGACTCGATAATCACAGTTGTAATCGAATTCACCAAGGGGATTAGTCTTTGCAATGTTGGGTGAGCTCACTTAGCAGATTAGTCATTGGTATCAACAATTCCATGTACTTATGTGTGGACAATTGAGCAAATGAGGTTGCCAAGGGGATTGGTCTTTGTCATGTTGGGTGAGATCACTTGACAGATCAGTCATTGGTATTAAACTTCATCTTGTATTATCAATTGAACAAAACAAGAAGAAAACAGGATCAAGAGAGTACCTATGTCGCCAGGAAGTCTTGAAGATACTTATCGCCAGAGTTGCCGAGCCCACCTCGCCGAGGATCATCCCGCTGATGAAACGTTACTCGACCAAAGTTATTAAAGTCAAAAAGCGTGATTATGGGATATTTATTTTATCTTTTATAACCGCAGCTTAACACGATCTAACGGTTATCATACGTTATGGAACACGTGCTGCCGCATTTATTCAGATTAATCATGGTTGACATGGATGTACGCACCATCGATGCGCTTTCAACCACCCACCGCCTATATATTCAAAGCTATCATACGTTGATTCTCTCTACTTGCAAATCGCTTTATCATCGCGATTTTTACAATCGCGGTGAACACAGATTTGAGATTCAATCTTCTTCATCTCTTTCTTCTCATTAAAATGGCGGAAAAGGTTGATGTGAAAATTGAATCAAGCCAAAGTGTTAGAGGTTTTGTTGAAGATGCAAACAGAACTGAACTGGCCATTAACATTGGTCGAAGAATAAGAAGATATGCCGGTTTGGAGAATGTGTTGAACATACGACTGGAGACAATTTCTTACACAAATGTTGTCAGTTTCTGAAGAAATATTCAGATAAAAGATGGAACTGAAGCATTTAAAACTGTTATAAATGGGCAAGAAATTGAAGTTTCCCCCAGTCTACTGAGGGAAGTTTTTGGATTTGTTGAAGTGGTGGATGGCTCAGTTAATCCTGAAGCAATGGGATTGGACAAAATGGCATTTGTTGATCAGATTAAGACAGATGCAGCCATCAAATCCGTTCCAGGCATCAACTGCAAACACATTGCGAGTGAATACAGTCTGCTGAGCAAACTGATTGCTAAAAATATACTGGGATTGGTTGGAAGTATGGATACTCTATCAGGACCCAAGATAGAGTTGATGATAATCATCTGCAGGAGCATGAAGTTTGATTGTGCCAGATACTTCATCCATTATATGAAGAAGGTATTCAGGGAAGAAAAAGAGGGAAAGAGGAAGTCCAAGACCCTGCCCTTAGGATTGATGGTTCAGACCCTGCTGAATCATCTGGAAATTCCTGATGTAGCATCTGAAAAGATCAATCAGTCTAGATACAAGAAGGAAATTGATTATACTATTCCTGGTCTAGATGATGATGAAGAGGTTGCTGGAGAGGCTGCTGGTGATGATAATGATGGAGATGATGGTGATGCTGGTGGTGAGCAGGTTAGTCAATCTAAAAGGATATCTATTAAACCTGCTGCACCCAAGAAAGCTGCTGAGAAAAGAAAGGGTGGAGCTACAAAGAAAATAACTGAGGTATTCAAGCCCCTAAAGAAAACAAGGAAACAAACAAAGACAGATCGCCGAGTCTCACGAGGGTCAAGTGGAGGTTACATCGACCTCGCTGTTGTTGCAAAGAAGAATCATGTTGAAATTCGAGGAACAAATGTATGGAAGCTAGTAGAAAGAGAAAATTTACTGAAAAGATGATGATGAACCCCTCTCCAAAAGAATGAAGGAGATTGCCAAAAAGAAGAAACATGGAAAGGGGAAAGAACTGAAAACCTTGGAGGCTCAAAGAATCCAAGATGAAGCATCAGTGGAAGAAGAAGAAGAGGCTGTTGAGGCTGAGCCCTTGACTATAATCAAGCCGGTTGTGATTACTGACTCCTCACCTGAAGAGGGTGTCAAGTCTACTGATGCTGGACAGGTTGTTGTTGAGCAATCTGTTGAAGATATACAGCAGCTTCATCGACTCGAGAGCTGCTCATTGTAGTATCTGGCGAGGAACCACAAAGAAACCACCGAACTCGAACTCGCTATGGTAATTGAAGACGTAATTGAAGACTTGGTTGAAGACCCTGCAAGTGTGGCAAGAACTCAGGGGGAAGAGCAGTCTGCTGCTAACCCTACTGATGAGCATGTAAGTCAGGGGGAACCAAGTGTGGTACAGATGGAAGAAGTAGGCACAAATGTACAATCTCAGCAACCTACTGACTTTCAAACATCTGTTGAAGAAACCATGAATCTACTTGTTGGAACCTTTGGAGGTCAACAAGGTACTGGAGCTGCTCCCAGGAGATCTTTCATGCCATTTGAGAGGCATGTGAAAGAAAGGAAGAAAACAGAGGAGTTTGTAGATCCCAAACTTCAGCAAATTGCTGACTATTTCCAATGGAAGTTTGGTTTCTACAAAAGACAAAAGTCAGCTGCTGAACCTATGACAGATTTTGAGGAATGGGCTTTTGAAAAGCTAGGAGTGGAAAACTTGCTGGATCTAATTGATACAAGATTGCTGCAATCAAGACTGATGGATCTGTTTGATGAGCAACATAAGGAGGAAGGTATCAAGTTTAGGATCCAAGAGATGGAGATGATGATTCTTCCTCATCATCGATTCTAGAGAGATTTCCTCCGACCGTGAGGAACCAAAGTGGGACCGCAATAATGATAGAACAACCTCGCACAATACCTATTGATATCGTAAGTCTCGCCGAGGCCAAAGAGATCGGTGAGATGGATGAGGATCTACAGGATCTCACCATGGATGATTTGGAGGCATTGATCAATGAGGGAATTAATTTGAGTGCTACTAGGCTGGCTGATGAACCAAGTACATTTCATGTTGTAGAGCCTACTGCACAAATTGATGCTGAACAGAGTGAGGATTTTGATGGAGAAAAGGGTACTGATTTCAATGAACCTAGTGCCAGCTCAGAAGAGTCCATTGAATATCAAGATGGATTTGACATTGAGGGCACTCTTACTAAAACTGCCATCATCCTACACAAGATTGGTCATGCAGAAGGATTCCAAGTGGATAATGACACTATATTCAATCCACAGGGAGTTGAAGAGGAGGCACAGTGGTCGGAGTACAAACAAAGACTGACAAAGGTTGGAACAGAGAGGTACAGTCGCCGAGTCTCAAACAAAGACTGACAAAGGTTGGAACTCGATTTGGGTTTGGAGGAAACCCCGCTGTTAATGAGGTCATTTGTAGTGGGAGCCATCGAGGTAAGACCACTGAAGGGAAAGATAGTCGCAGATCGCCGTTAATGCGGATGAGCAAATTACGACTATGACTTCAATGATGATGAGTTTCGATGCCTCAAGAAGAAAATATTAATGTTGATCCCTCGTGCAATTGTACCTATTTTTGAGGAACTCGCCATTGATCCTATGTCGGATGATTATGAAGGACCTAACCTCGCTGGACCGATAGAGTTGGGCAATGGTGATAAGCAATCGAGGCCACAAGATAATGTGGAGGAGCTCACCGATGAAGCCACCGGTGGAAGAATGACCAGAAGTGCCGCTGAGGTGTTGAATGAGTTAAGAATCGTGAGGCATGATATGCAACGCTTAAGGAGTCAATCGACAGATAAGAAACAGAGATTTGAAGAATCTGATGAACTCGATAAATGAAAACATAATCTGGCCGACATGATTTGCTTCAAATTTTGCATCCACTCAAAATGCTGTCAATGATATGATGATGGATGTAAGAGGAATCAAGCAAGGGAATACTTTGAAAGATAAGTTTCTGAAAGACCAACTTATTTCCATCCATCGTAAACTTGACAACCTTGTCGCTTCCACTGAACTCCATCGAGCCTCGGCCGCCGCACAACAACTCGGCCGTGGCTCGATCCCAAACTTATCGAAAGGATCAACAGACCGGAGGAGACCTTGCAATCAAGGATTACTTCAATTGATACAAGAACCGGAACTATAGAAAATCAATTGAACAGAGTGGTAATCTCACAGAGGGTATTCATGGCCTCATATCCCGCTTTTGTTGATGATGTCACTAAGGGGGAAGAGGGCTAATCACCGCAAAGAAAGGAGGCCGCAAGGCTTTTTGCACGTAAGAGATGGCAAGATGATACCAATGCTTTTAGGCAACCTCGCGACCGGCAGAGTTCAACTTACTGATGAGCTTCTGAGACAATACAAGAAAGAATATTATAACAGAAGAAGACCTTATCATGACATGGGATTTCATGAAGGCCTAAACTCTTTCTTGGGATTGAGATTTTGGGAAGCAAGAGTCAGAGCCTTAAGGGCAACTTACAGAGGAGGCAGAGGTGGAAGAGGTGGAAGAAGTGACAGAGGTGATAGGACCTTACCTATCACAAAAGCAAAGGACTCACTTGATGAATTCAAGGAACTGTACATGAAGTTTGGATTCAGGGTGAATGACATCAATCTTATCCTGCCTGAAGCTTGGAACTGGTGGAAGCAAGTTAATCCCTACATTGATTTTACCTTGATTGAAAATGAGTGGATGAGGGATATGATAGAATGTATCGAGCCTATCAAGAGCAAGTTCGAGAAGGCTAGACAAGAAAGAGAAAAGAGACAATAGATCAAAGATACTTACATTACTTTATCCTTGTCAGATCTAGTTTGTAATAGCCTTGAACAAATTATTTTAATGAAAGATGAATACTTGTTCTGCTTTTTGTCTTAATCTTTTGCTTTGTCGACAGTGAGGGTAGTGGCATCATCACCAAAAAGGGGAAATTGTTGGACTTATTTCTTAATTTTGATGATGAGTGCCATACTAGCCGCTATATAGTGCAAAGGCAAAAAGATGTCTAGATCAAATGTATAGGTTTATTAGAGTTTGATTCATAAATAGGTTTGATCAAACAAGCAATCGTAAAGGGTCACCGGTTGATATCAAAGAGACCGGGTCTAGGTCAAGATGGTAGATAGGTCAAGAGACTAGTCAGAACTCCAAGTCAAGACCAAGACTCAAGGCCGAGGGTTCAAACTCAAGAAATGAAGGCTAAGGATCAAACTTAGTATTTAAAGTCAAGGATATGGAATCGTAATTTAGGCAAGTCTGTGATGACCTAAACTGATTACATATACCTTGTGTAGGTCTAAGTTCCATAAGTTGGATGATATTTGGAACTTAGTTATAATTAAAATGGTGTAATCTAACTTCACAAATAAAAGTTAGATAAAAGTAATCAGCTGCATTATAGTTTATATACAGAAATGTGAAGATCAGCAGACTGATTGGTACTTCAGCAGACTAATGAACCTGCTGATATATACCTCGATTAATTCAAGATTATTGGAAGTTTACATGGATAAGGATGTACCAACTACCTCTCGACTTATCAAGAAAATCAAAGGTCGAGATTAAAAAGACGCTGATGATTCATATTTTTATCCATTGATACAAGTCAGTGGTGGACAGATCAGATCACAAAAGGAATTTCGACAAAGGTCACCCTATGAATAGTGACAGAATGCAAATCGATGGGACAAATACAAGGAACGGTCACATTTGAATTTCAAATACAAGTCACATGCATTCTGCCTATAAATAAAGACTCTCAACTCGTAAATAGATGATGAAATTTGAATAAACTTTAAGTGATAATACTTAATAAAAACACACCTCACGAACTTATCGAGCTTAAGGTCACGATCTAGTGAATTTCTTCAAGTGCATTCTCAGATTCAAGCCGCATCAAGATTACACACTTGAAGATCGCAAGTCAGCCGATTACATCATCCTAATCAAGTCAGTGAATCGAATCATTTATTTGATTCAATCTTTATTTTATAAAGAACTCATCAAGACAAAGAAGCATCCGCTGGGTGTGAAAGATCGTTGATTGTGGTGGAGCCGTGAAGAGGCAATCCTACCTTCAAGGACCAAAGGGAAGACTAAGGAGCAAAGAATCCTACCTGCTCCTGCCAGCTTAGAAGCCATAGTTATTGGTGAAGGACAAACAACTTAGGAATCTATGTAATAAATATATACCAAAGATCTCTAGTGAATTTCCTCCAACATCACAGAGAAGAGTGGACGTACAGATTACATCACCTGAACCACTATAAAAATCGCCTACTTACTTTCAAAGATTTACTTTCGCACTTAGTTTATTTAACTCATCACCATCAATCTAGCAAATCAAATCACACACATACACTACTGAGTATCTAATACTTAGTATCACTTTTAACAACAATTTTTAAGGCTTAATTTTGACATAATTCCACCGCACAAATTCAAAGAATCGAATCACAAGAGACTATCGGCCCATCAAGACTTTTTATCAAGTCTCAAGAGACTCAAGTATCACAGCAGATCGTCTGCTTGCAATTTGTTAACTCCAAAGTTTTTAAGTGTTAAGTTTATTCACCCCCCCCCCCCCCTCTAAACTTAACCAAAGCCTTTTCAAGGGACCAACAGATTTTCTGTTGAGGAGTTATCATCAATTAAAACTTGCTTCCCTTTTTCATTAGCATTTGCATGTGCTGCTCCTAGCAGTATGATTTTGTCATCACTTTCACCTCCATAACTCATGGGTAGTATAGCATCTTTGATCCTTGCAACGGATGGATCTTCAGTAATGTTTTCAGTCAACTTTTCTTCTATATATTCAGCTACTCGTAGCCACTCTTTTTCTGCTTCTTCTGAAAGATCACTTAGGGATGGAAATCCTCTTGATTCATCATTATATGCGTCAAGATCAATATCTTCATCATAACTGAAATGAGGTTCCGGATTTGTGTGAGAGCTTGTAGTGCTAAATCTTTCAAATACTTGATCCTGAATATCATAAGCAACATTTTGCAAGTAGTCAGTCAGGGGGTTATACAGCCAGCTTCTAATTCTAGATGTATCCATTTAATTTCACTAAAGTATCTCTATGACTGATACAGTAAGGGGTCTTCAACAACGGGTTTGTAAGATATCGTTGAATCACTTCCAAATGGAAGAACTGCTCCGATACCAACTGTTGGTCCCTTGGAAAGGCTAACACAAGTTTAGAGGGGGGGTGAATAAACATGTCACCAAAAACTTTCCCAAAACTGAAAGTACCTCAGAATCGAAGCTCTCGAAACTTTAAACTCGATGCTCGCCCCGCTTTTGTTCCTCGCCCCTTAATCTTGTGCAGAGTTCAGCTAACTCAACTGAGTATAAGTCAATACTGACTTATTCTTAGTTTAGTCAACTGGCAGCGGATAGAACTAGCCTTTAGATAACAAACAATTTGTTGACTAGGTTTTTAACGCTAGAACTAGATAATTACGATTGTAATGAAGAAAATGAATGCATGAAATAAATAAACAAGAATTATAGAGGTTCCAGGTGGTGTAATCCTATACGTCCTCTCTTCATCT
Organism: Gentiana macrophylla; assembly: GCA_026214975.1. Lineage (NCBI taxonomy): Eukaryota > Viridiplantae > Streptophyta > Magnoliopsida > Gentianales > Gentianaceae > Gentiana > Gentiana macrophylla. Next base: position 70,042,438 of record CM047810.1, read on the forward strand.
GTGATGCGGAGGAAAATTCCACTAGAACTTCTATGAGATGGCCTGGTTACAAAAAGTTCTAAACTGATAGTCATTGACTAATCCCTAATTTCACTATCTAAAAACTTGTAGAACAGTAGGATTGCCGCTTCTTCAATTGTTTGAAACACTCGGTCCTTGAAGGGTAGAATTGCCTCTTCACCACCATCACAAACACAATTTCCCCGATCGCACTCAACCGCCCTTCACACCTTCTTAGTGTTTCATAGCCTAGACCTTTGATGAAATCAAAGTTGAGACTCAATCAATAACTATGATTCAATTGTGATTTGAGCTTTTCTTCGATAATTAAGTTTTGCACGACTGTATTTCTTCAAATGATAGATCTTTATTTTGCTTGAATGTACTTGGATACTTGAAGAAATTTCCTTGATCTTGCAATTAAGTACTTAGCAGAATTCTTTCAAATTGGCTTTCCCCTTAATTAGATCTTTTAATTAAATCGCTTTTAATTTCTCCCGCCACCCCCTTCTTGTTGTTGTAGAAGTAGTCTATTTATAGGGTTTTCTAACGCTCATCCCGCTTGAATCTTGTAACGGCTATATTTTGTGACCGCTCATTGGTCAAGATTTCATCCAATATAATTGCTTTCTTTACAACGCTCGATCGCATTATCGCCTTGTTGGATGACTAACATATAAAATCGAGTTTCTTATCGCTTTATAATCGAGATTATCACTTGTCGCTTTTGACTCGACTTGGAGCATTAATCGAGATTTTACTCTTTTCAAATATCAGTACTCAAGTTTTTCATCTGATTATAATTGATTTAATCAGTGTACACCATGACTCATTATCTTCTAAGACTTCATTGTCCTTATGATTCTTAGGTCTTCATACAAGATCCATAAAGTCGCCTCAGTCACCACAATCTTGCCTCGCAGCCTAACTTTCACAGCCTCGACGTAGTCTTCATAACTCGAGTTTGAACCTCAATTCTTCAATCTTCTATAATCGAAGTCTCAGACCCTCGCCTTCGATCTAATGAGTTTGATCCTCGCTTCTTCAGCTTCTGGTAAGCCAACCGAGTTTGTATCCTCAAATAACTTACCTTCTTCGCTTTTTATGTTGGTGTGCTCTGCTTTTCGGGCTCTTATTGAATCTCGGCTAACTAAATCTGAGTTTCTTATTTTCCCAGCTCACAAATTAGAACTATTACAAGTTGATTGTCTGATTTAACCTATACAAATATCGACTTATAAAGTCCTATACATTAATCTCTAGACATCTTTTGCTTTGCACTATAACAAATGAGCTTATGACACTTCATCAATGGAGTTAGTAACAATAATCGATTAAGTGATGAATCATCATCAAAACATAAATTTTATTTCCAACAAACAAAGATGAATAGAATTTCATTTAATATGATGACAACTACCTATGCTTGCTCTATCATCGAAATAAAGTTTTTATGAAATGCTAGATTGCCTATAACTTTATTGCCTATGCTTGCTTCAACAAAGATGAATAGCATCCTATTTATTTGTCCAATTTTAGTCCACACAACTCGAGGCATTCATATTAAATTTCTTTATGATGCATTCTAACAGTGCATTCTCAATATACGAATTTGGACCCAAAAAAACTTACAAATTTTTCTTGATGAAGACGGAAGCAGCTTCTTTCCACTCTTTAATCAATCTAATGTATTCTCAATCCATTTTTCTCTAGGTTCTTGTTCATCAAATAGGCCTCTAAATCCACTCTTTCTTGCTTCGGGCTCATCTAATAAGCTTCTATAGGACACAACACCGAATCCACAAGTAAGCTTCTCCGCCAACTCGAAACCTTGAATTCACCGCCGCCGCCTCTCAATAACAAAGGATTGAGAAATCGTGGGAAAGATATTACAATTCCGCTTTTTTTTTTTGCTTTTGCTCAGCAGTGTTCCCATAAAACAATGGCCGAGGAGAGAGAGAGAGAGAGAGAGAGAGAGAGAGAGAGAGAGAGAGAGAGAGAGAGAGAGAGAAAGAGAGAGAGAGAAACAATGGCTAACGAATCATTCCATGAAAACGGGCGCCGAGATGATCATCTCTCGCCAGACAATCTAAAAGCTCCATGGTAGAGGGGAGCAATGAGCTTGAGGACTTGCTATCTCGGGACAAAAATTGGTGACCTAAATTGCGCTTTAGCAGATCGTTAACGAAAAAAGAAAAAAAGGGCAAAATAGTCCGAGGAAAATATTTTGTCCTTAAATCAATAAAAATACAAACTGATTAAAATTTATATACGGGCAGTAAAGTGACTAAAACCTAATATTCCCTTTTAATTTTTTAATTTTTTTCTTCATTAATGGTATTTGAGTCTGCCTATCTAATTTGTGTCCCTTATAACTAAGTATTTTTTGTGTGTACTTTTTACCCAATTGCTCCAATATGCTGTTCTTTTGATAATTGTCCCTTTTTTATTAGTTAGGTTTTATTTTTGACAGTTCTGGGGAACGAAAATGGAGGAAAACATAATACTTTGATGGGAGGGAAGAAGCTGGGCAATGCCTTGACTTCGCTGGCTTACATCTTTATATGTGTATCCTAGGTATTTGATTTTATTTATTGTTTTAATTATTTTTATTTTTATATTATTATGAGTAGTTAGCTTTTCTTTTCTAGTTAATTAATTGTTATTCTTTCGATTTCATGTGATTGTGGCGGTCTAATCGCTTTTCCTCGCTTGATTGTTAATATTTGTCTGCTTTCGATTTCTTTGATAAATGATTAGAATTATTCGCTTAATTTTTGGCGCAAGATGCCCAAAATTAACCTTACCCACATGTCGCCTCCACATCAGTACAATAATAAATAAAGATAGAGAAAAGCCTCCATCAAGGGCCAGAACCCCTAGTACCCGAGCTGCATGAGCTCGGTCACCGTCCTCCGACCTCTCCAGGTCGGCCTGCACATGTGATCAAGCATGCCCCTGCCCGACCCTATAGGTCGGCCTAAGTCCCTCTCAGACCAAATATCTTATGCACACAAGAATCCGAGCCGATCCTAGCTCGGCTATCTTCCCCGACCTCCGTAGGTCAGCCCAAACATAGAAGGGTTCAGCCAGTTTAGCCCGGGTCATCTAAGTAGGCCAGAGTCCATCATGTGTGATCCAAGAATTCATGCACTTCCCTTTACTCTATAGGGCCTTTTCTAATAGGGATTTTTCATCGTTTTTATCATGTTCTTGAAGCTTTTGTAGGTTGTCTTTGGGAGAACGGCCCTGGATTTATCATCGAAGATCTTTGGAATCGTCAAATGGCGCTAGCAGGAGGGTCTCCTACTGACAACTTCATTCAAAATCGAATAGAAAAACGCAGTCAAATCTACGCCAATTCCTAGAGATTGAGCCATCAAAACAAAATTCCCACCGCTCGATTGAAGGAGAAGGTGGGAGGAACGAGTCCTCCAAATTTCATGCCAATCGAGTCCGCTTTCGATGCTCGATCGCCCACGTAAAGTTGCTATTGTTGTCAGATTACAAAAATGCAGCAGCCAGATCGGGTGGTTTATTTTTAGAGATTGAACGGTTGAAATGCAATTTCCACCATTCAAATTGAAGAAGAAAGGGGGAAGAACAATCCCTCCAAATTTTGTACCGATCGGAGTATGTTTCGATGCCCGACCATCGACGTAAAGTTGTTGTTGCTGCTATATCATCAAAAACAAGCAAATACATCGGGCGCTAATTTCGTAGATCGGGCCGTTGAAAACTGATTTCCACCATTCATATTGAAGAAGAAGGAGGGAAAAAGCTCCAAATTTCGTGTCGAGTCCGCTTCGATGCCCGATCAAGCTTCGGAGAGTTGCCGCCGCAACACCCAAATAAGCCGTGGAATTTTCTTCCATACTCTTCAAGATCCGAGCCGAGCTCCCAAATTTCTCCATGATCCTAGCCGATCTCCCCAGCCTCTCCATATCCGAGCTCTCAAGATACAAGATCTCATCGGGTTTTATCTCTACAACTTTATTATGATCACACTTATTCGTTTTTGGAACTCTCCCGACCTAAAGAGTCGGGACGAGATTTCTTATATTTTGGAACTCACCTTCGGGCGAGCCTTCTATAAGTTCGAATTTAATTCGGCATCATACTTGAAACTCGCCTTCGGGCGAGCCTTCTATAAGTCCGAATGTAATTCGGCATCATATTTGAAACTCGCCTTCTGTCGAGCCTTCTGTAAGTCCGAATTTCATTGGGCATCATACTTGGAACTCGCCTTCGAGCAAGCCTTCTGTATGTCCGAATTTAATTCGCATCATATTTGAACTCGCTTTGGGCGAGCCTTCAGAAGTCCGAATTTAATTCGCATCATATTTGGAACTCGCCGAGCGAGCCTCTCAGTAAGACCGACTTCGCCTCACCACCAACAGATTACACCAATAAGCAAACGGTACGTTGATTTACTATTATTTATTTTCCATTACGCATGGTTTTTATTGATTTTACAGGACAAACACACGTCCAATACTTTCACGCGAGAAGTCAACACTAGCCTGGCCCTACTTGCCGTGCTTTTAAACGAGAAGTCAGCACTAGCCTGGCCCTCGCTTCATCCAATACTTTTACACGAAGTCGCGACTAGTCCGGCCTCGCTTTCGCCCAATACTTTCACGCGAAGTCAACACTAGCCTCGCCCCGCCGCCGTGCCTTTAAACGAATTCAAAGACTAGCCTGCCCTCGCTGTCTCCGAACTAGCCCGCCATCCAACAATATGCGGAGCACCGGCCGCCTAACGCCACAACTTACGCGCCATCATCGAATCGGTACGATCGACTACACAACTCAGGCACCAAGCGGTCAAGCCTGCAATAAGAACATCGCCCCATTAGGTTCTCCTTAACGCTATTTTAATGCAATATTGACTTGTTCTATTATGTATTTTATCAAAAGCTCAAACTCACTAAAATATTCAGAAATATTTATGACTCCATTAAAATATGATACCCGAGCCCCACCTAGTCCGGCTCAAGAAAACACATACGAGGTCCGACAACCGACCCCGCCACGAAATTTAATATACGAGGTCAAGAAAACTTCCGACTCGGGCCTAAAAATGACATCCGCGCCTTGATGACACTCTAAATGGTCCCGATATTTACACCCATATTCACCCCGACTTCGCCGAGAGAGGATGAGATAGGCTCGTATTGCTTAGAATATGTGTTAAATGCTATGTGAGTGTTTCCAGATCGTAATTCGCATCTATGCTATTTTCCCGAGGTTTTGGTACTGCTTTTGTCTCGCTTTTGTGTATTTTATAGGATGTACCGAACTGGAGCATTGGAGAATGGATCTCGACCAAAAGGAATGCATCAAGTTAAGTGATTGAAGTCCAAGAAGAAGCCTCAAAGAAAAAGAAGAGTAGAAGGCCCGGTAACTCCGAGGGTTAGCCCGGTAAACCGGTGACTTATTCAACACGAAATTTATTCTGCCGCATTGTCTAAGTCGGTTAGGGTTTTAGAGAGTCTTAAGTCGGTCATTGTATCTATATAAGACCGCAATTATAGATTATTGTATAACTTCTGATTAGTATTACAAATACATTATATATTATTATGCAATAAAGTATTCTTGAGCTTTGGAGAGTTGATTTTGGTTTCCTCCTTCTTCCTCGCCATCTCTAGCTTGAGTAGATTGAGCTAGATCTCCATTGTTGAAGGTATGAAGCTTTGAACGCTTTTTATTGTCTTCAATATGGTAGATCTGTCGTATTTATGTGTTTTACTTAATCTGCATGTTTAACAACACCATCATATACTTATTTTATTCAGACCGAGCAATGTAGATCCGTAAATTAGAAAGACGCCGTCGTAAACCGGGCGTCTATATCGGTTTACCAAGGCATATTTTAGAAAACCTAAACTCGATTCACTATAACCTACGCTGATCGCGTAAATAATTAAAACGAGTAATAGGTCCGCCAATCTAGTATACGTAATTGTAAATTAACATGAAGGACCGCAAGTGAAATGTTAATTAGACATAGTCTTGATGGACCCTGTGAACGCGTCGGGTCGCTGTCGACATACCGCCTCAGGCGGGTTAGTGGTACGAGGTAACTCTCAATATCGGTAGTTCTAGTTCTTGCGCGTATGGGCTATTACGGACCAATTAAGGAGGGTGGCTTACATATAGATTGACTATCGCCAAAGGTCGGAGTAGATAGTGTTAGGAATTACACCCAGAAGCTGATGATAATCATTAAAAGCTCATGATTAATATAAGGAAATTATGTGGAAAGTAAACATAACGATTAACTAAACCAAGTTAGTAGATCGGTAGAGAGGGAGAGGTATACCATGTTTGTTTTATTTCACGTTATTGTTGGTCAATGACCGCTATATATGTTGCGCCTTAATTAGGTTAGAATCGCTTATATGTATGATTTGCATTGTCTCCGTGGATCGACCTTGACTCGCATTTATTATACTACGATGTACCTAGTAATCTTGCTTGTAATATTGACGTTAGTGACTTACACGCGATCAAGATTTTTGGCGCCGCTGTCGGGACAATGGCCAATTTATAAATATAAACACTTTAATTCTAATTAAGAAGTTGTTATTTCTTTTAGTTTATTTTCTTTGGGTCTTGAGTCGCTCAGATCAATCCTCAAGATATGTTAAACTCGTCGTAATTAGAAAATTCAGGTCCGTATCCCAAAAGTAACCTCCGAGTTACCGAGGCCTGGAAAATCGATTTCAACAGCCTCGTTATTCGTGTTATTCCCTCGCTGATTTTAGTTAGTAGGTCCGCAATAAATGGGATCACACCCACCAAGCGAAGTTGCTAACCTTTTCTTTGTTTTATTTTGTCTTTTGCATTGATCGTAACGCCTCGTAGATTCGATCGATTCAGTTTGAAAAGCACACACAAGACAAAAATATGCCTAGAACAATCTTGAACATCACACCAATTTCCATGTATCCCGGAATCAAGCACGAGCAATATGAAGCGGTAAAGAAACGGTTGGAGAACGAGGAGAAAGCAATCAAGCAAGAGCCTCAAGATGACCTTAAGAGTATAGCACATATCGTCCGGGTGAGTTTCTTTGCGAATTAATTGATATATCATCTTCGGATTACTATTCTCGACGATCCTAAAGATGATCCCGACACGATGTTTTCTCGAGCCCGAGGATCACCTGCACTGCACACCGTGGTGAAGTTGTGAGACCCCGGAACGCTCGCATCCCAATTTCACAAATGGAATATCCGTAGGATTAGTCTCTCGCGACTCGCTCGAGTTGCATTATTCTTCCTTTTTTCCTCTCGCCTAAAGATCAAACTTCCGGTCGTGATGAATCAAACCGTAACCATGACCTTCGTGAGATGTAACCGTAGATATGCCTCGCTGGTTTGCATAGAAAGTGCACAATTAAGGCGAGAGGGTTCACGATCTTATTGACTTTACGGTCATAGATGTACCAAGATCCTAGTGCCCTGGTTCTCTTAGGACGACCTTTCTTAGCAACGAGCAGTATGGCGGTTAGGATTTTGATAAACGGGAGATCACTCTTAGGATGAATAATGATGTCAGATCTTTGGGGATCCTAGAACCCCTAGAAAACCGACCGAGAGTTGTAAGATGACGATGCTTCGGGAATGTAGAGATCTTGGAGATTGATGGGCTTAAGAATATGAGAGGTTGTCATAAAACCGCTGAGCAAGAGTTTCTCGAGATTAATGCCGAGAGACAAAGAAGATCAGGACCACGACAAAATGATCACGGAAGCTAGTCCTTCTGTGTTACGTGGTGAACGGGTTGAGCTGAAAGTGGAGAGCGTGGAGTCCTTGAGTTTAAGGTCTAAATCTTGACGCAGAGGCGCACTCTAGCACACAAGCTAAGAGAGAGAGCGTATAGAAGAGAGCCTCGTAAAGGTTCTCGTGAAAGTGCAAACCTCTCTGAGCGAAAGTTTGGCAAGTGAAGGCTCCAACCCTTGATTGATCAGAGATCTCAAGAAAGTCGAGTCATGACTATAAACTCATAACCATCTCTTCAAACCCTTAGGTAGATTAGATTGAATAAAAGTAGCTGATGAAGGGACGAGCTTTTTTTTCATCCTACCACAAACTTAGGCTTGAAACCGAATGGTTGTGGAAAGGTTTTTTTACCTCGCTGTGGATTCTAGTGAAGTAGGTTAGGTTTTGAGTCGGAAACAACAATTGAGAATAAAAAGGTAGTCAATTTGAGGTCGAATCGAGCAAAGAGGTTGAGTACAAAGCAGCAGAGAAGGCAGATAGAAAATCTGGGAAAAATACCCTGTTTTCAAGGGTAACCTAAGGGTTACCGAGGCCTGATTTTCAGATTTCTAAACGCCACAAAGGTAAAGCTAAATTTTTAGAGGCACGTGGAGGACACACGTTGCACCAAATACGGTCAGTCAGCAAAAACTGTCCCCTTTTCCCCTCTTTTCAAAATTTTCATCCTTTCCCACACTCCACCATAACTCCACCTCAATCCCATCAATCACCTCCTCAATTCCCTCACCCTGATAACTTCTCTACCCATTACCCCACTAAACCATCCATATTCACTCCACTCTTCCAATTTAAACCACTCCTTTCTCACCATTACCATCATTCTTATTATTTTCATCTTTTCCATTCATCAAATTTCTTCCAATTCTTCTTCTTCATCTAACACAGCCGACCACCATAACAACACCAAATCACCACCATAGCCAAACCAATTCCACCCTTTTCCAAAACCTAAACACCATTTCCTACCCCTATAGCTGAGTTGTATTGTCACCGCAACAATAAAGTGCTGAATTTCTTCTTCTTCCATCATCGAGGCACAAATTCGCAAGAAATCCAGAAAAACACAAAGCCGTAAACTCGAACCTTACTCCGGTTTACCGAGGGTTTTTTCGTAAATGCCTTCAGACGTTCTATACTCATTCGTGACGGGTCCTAAGTGTCAAAGGTCAGCCGCTCATCTCTAGTGGATATCGATGTTGTTTGAGATGCCAATCCTTTGATAGACTCGGGCTGCACAATTCCATTCTCTAGCTATTTACGAGTCGCTCCGAGGACATCGGAATGCAAGACCAAAGTGGCTCGAGAACGAGGGGTAGATTTGGACGATCGCGGGACAATATTTCCGGTGCTCTACAAGCACAAGATTTATTGACATGGCCGAGGCACCGCAAGATTCAACGCCACGGTGGTAAGAGAATTTTATGCATATGTTTCGCATAACCCTGGAGCCACATTTGCTATGGTTCATGTGTCAAGGTTGATTTTTCGATTGAGCGGATCAACGCCATTTTGGGGTTAGAAATCCACCGTGGGCCCGGATGAGTACATATCCTCGAGCAACATTGCCAATCTCGAGAAGATGGATATGGTTGCTGATTTCTTATGGGTGTAATGGAAGCGCAATCCTGTAGGAGCCCCTACCATCTTCCTTGAGAACGACTTATCCTGGGCCGGAAGATGGTCAATCGATTTGTCTCAGGTTTCGCTTTCTTCCGACGGGCACACGGTCTCTATAACCACTTCGAGGGCAGAGTTGATGTTTTATTTAGAGACGGGTGCCCCATCACCATCGGTCTGCTGATGCATAGCCGTGATCCATGAGCTTGCCGCCACTTCGAGCGAGAGCCGCTACCTTACGGGCCGATGATTGATATGTTTGCTCTGAGGCCGAGGTGAAGATGCTTGTGAGTGATGATTGGGAAGATCCTGAGCCTCACTTAGTTCATAGTCGGGCCGAGAGATCGTAGACGGTTAGAGCAGAGAGAGAGCGACCGTGATTGGTGCACCGAGAACTTAGAGAGCCTTGCTTGAGGAGCACTCGCGAGAGATTGCGAAGTCCGCATCGCAAGATGGATCGGATTATTGACTTTCTAGGAGTTCCGCCGCTACCCCCGCCACCAAGGACTCGCCCCACATCATGTAGCATCATCTTCACCGCCGCCTCAAGTTCTCGTGACTGCCTCCTGGTTTTGAGCCCAGAGACGACTCGAGGGTGATTCCGACGAGGACTAGCTTTTAGTTCTTTTATTGTGGTTTACCATTTTTCTTGTTTTTATTTTATTTTCCTTTCCTACTTAGTTGATGTAGCGTAATATATTTTATATAATGATTTTGTCGGCTTAAACTGCTTTTGGAGTTATTTAAATTCTCTTTTACCGCGTATTTTTTATTATAAGTTTTTTTTTGTCACCACTATTCTTCTTGGTTTTTCTTGAGATACATAGCGCAGATTCTTCATGGACTATTTACATGAGCCCGATGAATTATATGATGATCCAATTTTTCTTTGGTTCCGCTTAACCGGCTAAAGTTCCTTTCCGCTTTTCCTTTCTCATCTTACACATCGGGGACAATGTTTCGATTAAGTGGGGTGAGGAACGTCACTTAGCTTTTTAGCATTATATTCCATGAATTGCGTGATGGTCTTGATTTTCTTTGATGCACGATTCACCACTTAGACTTTGATTCATTTCATGCACTTTCAAAATTAGAATATCTTTGATCTTTTCGAAAGTTAATTGATTTCATCTCTGCTTTTACTTTGCACGAGTAAGAGAAAGTGTCCACTTTTGAAGTAGTGGCGATTGAGCGCATATTCTCGTTATGAGCCACCATTTTAAGCACGTATAACTCACTTCTTAGTGTGTAGTCGATAGCATATTGCTTTTAACTAAAGTTGACCTTGGCTTTATCACTTAATCATGTTTCACGACGCTTAGAAAGGAAAAGGAATTTCGATTCGTAGTTTATCATGAGTGGGGCCGTGAGGATAGTTAAATCAATGAGAGTTCAACCGCCAAGAAAGAGAAGTGCATTGAAATATATACATTTATATTCTTTTTGGCAATATCTTAGTCGATGGAGCGTAAGATGCACGACTTTGCATAGACCGATAAACGTGAGCCTAAGAGTAATATATGCTCGGTTCTCGATCCGCCTTGCCACCAATTAATTAATAAATACATGTTCGAGACCGTTAGTTCGACCACGGGTTGACGTAATGTGAGATTGCCTCGCATTTATAAGTCGTTGTGAAAGTTAGTGCACACACACATTGGCTCATGACATGAATAGTGTTTAATATGTTACCGATGGATATGAGTGGCATGATTTTGATCTTGGCTTAGTAAGGCATATTTGTTTTTAATTAACTTGTGCGTTGATCAAGGATGTTGTTTTTTCGCCTTATTTCTCGACGATCAAAAGCTAAGTGGGGGTAGTTGATGACACTCAAAATGGTGCCGATATTTATACCCATATTCACCGCGAATTCTCGCCTTCGAGAGAGATAGATAGGCTCGTATTGCTTAGAATATGTGTTAAATTTATGTGAGTGTTTCCAAGATCGCAATTATGCATCTATGCTATTTTCCCGAGGTTTTGGTTTTGTCTCGCTTTTGTGTATTTTATAGGATGTACCGAATCAAGCATTGAGAAATGTATCCGACCAAAAGGAATGCATTGGGCTAAGTGGATCAAGTCCAAGAAGAAGCCTCAAGAAAATAAGAGTAGAAGGCCCGGTAACTGTAGGTTAGTTCCAGAAACCGGTGACTTATTCAACACTTAAATTTATTCTCACCGCATTGTCTAAGTCGGTTAGGTTTTTAGAGAGTCTTAAGTCGGTTATTGTATCTATATAAGACCGCAATTATAGATTATTGTATAACTTTGATTAGTATTACAAATACATTATATATTATTATGCAATAAAGTTTTCTTGAGCCTCGAGAGTTGTTTTTGGTTTCCTCCTTCTTCCGCCATCTCTAGCTTGAGTAGATCGAGCTAGATCTCCATTGTTGAAGGTATGAAGTTTTGAACGCGCCTTTATTGTCTTCAATATGGTAGATCCGTCAGATTTATGTGTTTTACTTAATCTACATGTTTAACAACCCCATAATTTACTTATTTTATTCGCATCGAGCAATGTAGATCTAGAAATTAGAAAGACGCCCCGGGAAACCGGCGGTCTATACCGGTTTACCGAGGCATATTTTAGAAAACATAAACCGATTCACTATAGCCACGCGCTGATTGGCGTAAATAATTAAAAAGAGTAATGTGTCCGCCAATCTAGTATTCGTAATTGTGAAATTAACATGAAGGATGTTTACTTACTAATTTTATGGTTTTTATCGAAGTTGTTTCAGAACATTATCTCCGTGTTTTAGTGATTTTTATAGAAAATCACTCGCCAAAAGGATAAATCGAGCAAATGATGTTTAAAGATAATAAATTGCAAAAGTGGTTGATTTATGCGCTTTTATCGTTGGTTTTATGTTTATTTGGATGTTGTTACACTTTGCAATATTTTGATATCTTGTGGATGCATATCTTCGGTCTAAAAGAGGTGCTTAGAGGGTTAGAAGAAGATGCCACAAGTTTACGAAGTTCAACGGAGCAAATTTTCCTAAGTACTTAAATCGTTACATATTTTCGACGGAGATTTGACCCAGCTTAGAGGCATTTTCAGGGGAGGACTTTTCATGAAAATTATAGATCTTTGAAAGAGCTTTCCAACGCACTTTGAATTACGCCAATCGGACTTCTACAACTCAAATGGTGGTCAAGTGGGTAATCAATTTGGGTAAGTGGAAAATCCCGAAACGACTGTAATACGACGGGCTAATCAAAAGGCGTCAAGAAGAGTCCTTAATGAAAGTTGTAGAGTTTTCTGAGAGCTTAATTATGACATTCAGATCATAATTTTTGAGGTCTACAACTCAAGATATGAATTTTAGAAGTTTTATTCCAATCGAAAGAATTTGGTTCGTAGTCTCAAGAAAGTAAACGAAATGCTCAAGTGCCAAAGATCAGAGCAACCGCTTTGCTTTTATGTGATTAGCCGATGTGTAACCCTAATTTCCACGCCTTACATACCCTATAAATATACGCATGCATCCCATAATTCATATTACCAATTCATATAACAAAATTCATTCAAATTGATCATAGACGCAGCGTTGTAGCTGCAATTATTTTCCAAATTCAGCACCAAAGCCTAATTAGGATGACTTTTTCCAACCCAATAATCATGGTTAACAACATGATTATTGGCTAAGCACATCGCGGTGGGACAACGGATGAAACCGATCAACATCAACACCAACTAGAGAGATTTTTAGCCGCATTTTTAGTGAGTAAAGTTATCGTTTTTCACCAATTAGAATTTGTTTTGTATTGTTTATGTTTTATTCAATCGAGAGATCGATGAAACTATCGCTTGATTTGAATTTATATGAAAATATTGTTCAAAGTTGTGATCTTTTCAATTGATGCACTTAATTATAATTCGAGAGATCGCTTATAATTATTTGAGTAAAGAGTATTAGAAATAATCTCGTGATCGTGTTTTGCATGTCGCTTTGTTTTACTTGAAAAAGAAAACGAAACCCTAGAATTCGCTAGAGAAATTTAATCGAATTCGCGATTGATCGTTACTAAAATTATATATTTAGTCGCCTAGTAGTTGGGGTTGGTTGATCGTGGATTCCTCGCTGCCTTGCCGTTGTTTTAATTACTTGATAAATCGAATCATTAGTATAAATCGTTGATTGCTAAGTTAGTTGTTTTAAATTTAGTTGTTAATTGTTAATTTTCTGCAAATTTACTATTCATTGTTACTGTTCATCGTTATCGTTCATTGCCTTTTAGATCATAATTAGTATAAAATTTAATTTTAGTTAATAAGTTGTGACATTATTTATAATGTAAATTTATATTTTAATCCGATAATTGTACGATTCCTTAGTGACGACTCGCAATACCCTATACTACGATCCTTATACTTGGGGTGTTCGTAAAATAAATATAAAACAAGTTTTATCGAACAAGTTTTTACGCCGTTGTCGGGAATCCGTAACGTTGTTTGATTATTTGTTAGTATAGTTTTTGTGTCGGTACTAACTCTATTTTGCAGGTACAAGTATAGTTTTATTTTTATTTTTATTTTTATTTTATTTTATTTTATTTTTATTTTACTTCAGTTTTTAGTTTATAAATTTTGTTTCATAATTTTATTTAGTTGTTAGTTTTAGTTTGTTATAAAAGCCTTAGATTTAGGGTTAGTTAATTTTTTTTTTTATTTTTTTATTTTTTTATTCATCTTATTTTTATTTTTATAGCTAATCGATCGATAACTAAGTTTTAGGATTTAATTTAGTGTCTTCGCTCGTTATCCCCGGCTGCTTTTCGTTTCACCTCGCTTTAGCTTTCAAACGGGCGCCCAACCATACCGACGCCCGCCTGGTCTTAATCCCTATCTTGAACTGTTTGAAGACACTGCATTTGTGCCGCCTGGAGTACCAAACGCCGTCCGATCTCATTCCAGTGCACGCCCATCCAAGCTTTGACGCCTGGCCTGCTTCTCTTTCTTGTTCTCACTAATTTAATTCCATCCTTTTTTCCTTTCTTTTCAACCCTTGTTTACAAGGTTAAATCTTGTCAACCTCGACCTTTGTCGTTGTTGACTTTTCTGTTTGCTCCCTGGTTTATGCAAACCAGAGTAAGAAAGGACCGTTATTATACTGCCTCAACTCGAACGGGACATTGTCAAGAGGAGACTTTTCCCAAACCCCGACAACATGAGCGAACACGGTTCTAGTGATGACGAACCGAGAACCAAGGGAATAATAACCAAGATCCCGCCAATTGAACCAAATTGATGCAAATGTTGCGTAACCAACAACAACAAAGAAGCCTGGATAAACCAAAGAGATGCAACAACAATTCGCATGCACAACAACAATATTTCAAAGGTCAGCCGCAAATAAGGCAAAAGAAGACCCTTATGCGCTTTATCTTGATCAAGACTTCTGGAAGGGCATAGACCAATTCGCCTCCGTGAGATGGGAGGAATGCATTTTGATCTTAAGAATGGAGTTGTGACGGTGCGCATTAGTTCATTCCATGGCACCGCCGCAGGTAAGACCCACATGACTTCTTGTCTACTTTGTGCAAATCTGTGAAGCCGGGTCACTACCCTGGCGCTCCTGGCCGTGGTTGTTAAATTGAAACTCTTCCCTTTGCTTTAAGCGGGTGAAGCAAATCGATGGTTTAAGTCTTTACCCCATCACTCTCTTCATAACTGGTCGATGTTAAAAGAGCCTTTGCTCAAATTGCTTCACCCGAACGATAATGGAACGTAAAAGAGATATAGCCACTTTGAGCAACTGTAAGGGAGAGTGTGGGAAAGGCTCGGGAGAGGTTGAATCATGCTAACGAGAAATGCCCTAACCATGGATATACTCGACATGAGCTTCTAGAATTATTCTATCAGGTGTTACGCAACCCAATAGAGATTACTTGGATTCCACACCATGGATCGCTTTTAGAGGAGAGAGATGATGCCGCCATAGGTAGCGTAAACGATAGCTAAGAATAACACGCTGGGCAACTCAAAAGAAGACCCGCAGTTAATGAAGCAAAAAGGAGGTCGCTTCATGACTCAGAGACAAAGATGCTAGTTGCTCAAATGGAAATAATGAACAAGCAACCAGCCGCCACAAACGAAGCAAAGCAAGGCCAAGCAGATGTGAATCACTCGGCATACAAGTCGGGAATATGATGAATGAGGAAGGCAGCTTTGAGAACCGTAATCAACCTTCGTAAGCTTCACCAAAATTCGTCAATCAAGTCAAACTCAAAATCAGAATTATTCGGGAAACCCGCGAAATAGTTATTATACACCGCCCGGTGCATCCAACAACCAAAGACCCTAAGGTAATCGGCCCAAACGCAAAATCAATGTTTTCACCCACCCATGTCTCTCGTAAGAAATTTGATTTGAGCTAGTAGACATGGTGAAAACACTAGCCACCGGTCAAAAACGATGGAGAGACAGAGCAAGTCGATGGTCGATCAACAAGTTTAGCAGACTCTCCGTGAAGACCGCCAGTTATACGGATAAAACCCTAAGGCAGATGTCGTTGCTTGTGTAATGCCATCACACCGCAAATGGAATTATGGACAAGAGGAGGAATTGAATGCAAATACCTCTGGTCGTAAGACACCGACCTCAAAAGATGTCGGAATGAGTAGCCCCTCCTCGACGCCATAAGTTCGTGAGGGGCAATCGGGTTAAATGCCAAAGAAAGCAATAGTGAGGAAGAGTCAATGATGATGATTCTTCTGGGGATAAAGTGATGAGGATGTTGAGAAGAGAAGTCGTATCCGAACCCTCGACTAAAAAGAAAACCGAGAAGTTCGCTGATGGAAGGATAAGGAGGATGAAGCCATTAAAAGTCAACCAATGATTAATCATTCAAAACCCTTCCTTATCCAAAGAAAGAAAAGAGAGAATATCCTAAACTCGACAAACAAAAGATGACGGAGTGAGGAAGATGCTTAGAGATACTATGGTGACTATGCCACTTGGCCGAGGTATTAACCGAGATGCCTAAGTGTTGTAAGTATCTTAAGGATGCCTGTGGAAGTAAAAAGAAGCTAAAGGAAATGGCAGAGGAAGTGCTAAGAGAAGAGTGTTCAACGGTTTCACAGAGCGCTGTAATTGCTTAGGTGATTCTCGACGACCTTCAATCTCCCGTGACGATTGAAGGCCACACGCTCCACAATGTCTTATGCGATTCAGTGGCCTCACAATGTGATGCCATTGAACGCCTGGCAAGAGTCTCGGCTGGACAAAAGGCCAAAGGAGCATCCCGCCTCTCTTCGCTTAGTGGGACCAAACTAGCCGCTTAGCACCGGTTGTGTTAACAACGCCCTTATCCATGTTAAACATCTAGTTTTTCCAATCGATCGGGTCATACCGATTACCGCCTAACAAGGAGATGCCCTCGATTCTCGGGCCGCCTTTCTTAAACACTTCGCTTCCACCATTGACTTCCAAACCGCCAAATCACTCGAGAGTAGAGGACACCTCCATCACCCTCGAGCAAGGAAAAAGTTGTGCGGAAGCTTCGAGCCGTGAGATTTCATTCATTGAAGCAATTTATGGAGACGAATCCGACTCTCGAGGAAGAGCTCACGGAGATAGGAGCCCTCGGATGTTATAACTCAACAACTTGCGACACCGAGCCTATGAGTGAACGGAAAATCTGGGACATTCCAGGATGAGCAAATGATGATTTGAAAGAGCTCAACCAAATGACTTTAACCTCACAGAGAGGAAGTTTTAATGGGTAGTTGGGACGAAATAGATTTCTCGGAGAGAAACTACCAATTGGGAGTTGGGTGATTGGGAACAAATTTCCTGCGTAAGAGCTTGAAGAAGAAGAACTTAAGAAGATGGTTAAGCATAAGAAAGAACAAACGGAAACCGATGTGAGGATTCCTCTGATGATGTCATTCAATACCTTTCAAGTTACACCTCGTGAAGATGAGGTGTTTTCCACCAACCGTCCAAGCTCACAAGGAAAAAGGTGGTCCCTTAAAATCTAGCATCGAGCAACCACCTCACCGACTTAGAGTTAAAACCACTCAAAGACTAAAATACATCTTCCTTAAGGATTTTGGTGATAAGTTGCCCTTGATCATCTCGCCTAAACTCGAGCCGGAGCAAGAAGCAAAATTAATCAAAGTGCTTGAGAAACATATCCTCGCTCGATGGCAGTGGGGTGATATCGTAGGAATCACCCACGGTGCATGCATAAGATTCGAACGGAGCAAGGAGCGAAAAAGGTCGACAAAACCTCAAAGCGAGGCTCAATCCGCACACGCAGTGAGGTTGTCAAAAATGATATCATAAATGGCTCGATATGGGTATTATCTATGCCATAGCCGATAGTGAGCGGTCACCCCACTCAAGTTGTGCCAAAGAAGGGAGGCATTATTGTGAAAAGAACGGTGCCGGGAAGAAGTTGCCTTACGCCTTACGTGACGGGCTATAGAGTTTGCATTGATTATCGCCGTTAAATGAAGTCACCGCTAAGGATCATTTCCTCGCCTTCATTGACCAACTTCTAGAAAGACCGAGTGGTCATAAGTATTATTGTTTCCTCGATGGATATTCTCGTTATTTCCGATAGCCATCGACCCTAATGACCAAGAGAAGACAACTTTACCTCGTCCATCGTGCACTTTTGCCTTTCGCAATGCCATTCGTTTATGCAATGCACCCGCGACTTTTCAACGGTGCATGTTAGCCATTTTTGATGGACTTGTGGAGCAAAGGTACTGAGGTCTTCATGGATGATTTCTCACCACAAATGACACTTTGATGAAATTTTAAAGAATCTAGATATGGTACTCCAACGCAAAGTTGAGAAAATTTGGTGCTTAATCGAGAAATGCCATTTTCTAGTCGAATAAGTGGATTGTTTTGGGACACAAGGTGTCCAAAGATGGTATTCGTGTGGATAAGGCTAAAGTAGAAGCCATCGAAAGAAAATGTCATACCAAGACAAAGAAGGAGGTACGAGGATTTCTCGACATGTGGGCTTCTATCGGGCGCTTTCATTAAAGATTTTTCGACGATAGCAAAGCCGTTATCCAACCTCCGCTGAAAGAGGAAGTGGAGTTCTTGTTTGATGATGGGTGTAGAAAGCTTTTAATAGCTTAAAGGATAAGCTAACCAAGGCCTCCATTTTAATCGCTCCCGATCGACTAAACCTTTGAATTAATGCGATGCCTCTAACTACGCAGTTGGGCGCAGCCTAGGGCGCGTAGAATTGACAAAAAGTTCAGCCGATTTATTATGCGAGCCGCACTTTGAACCCGCTCAAAGCAATTACGCCACTACCGGAAGGAATTCTTGGCGCCGCTTTTGCTATTGACAAATTCGTGGTTATCTTTAGGGTCCAAAGTGGTGGTGTGACAGATCACGCAAAGACTACGCTACCTTACGGGCAAAGCAGACGCTTAAACCAAGGTTACTCGATGGATTCTGATACTATAGAATTTGACCTTGAAATTAAGGACAAAAAGGGTAGTGATAATGTTAGTAGCCGACCACTTATCTCGCCAGTGAACGAGGGGTGGCTAAATCCTTGTGAGATAGGCATTGACTTCTCCGACCGAGCAATTAATGAAGCTTAGAAACTTTGAGGCCGTGGTATGTCCGATTACGCCAACTACTTAGCAAGTGGGCATTTGTAAGAGATGACGACGTGAAAAGAAGAAATTTTTCAATGACTTAAAATATCTCGTGATGGGAGGATCCATATCTGCTTAAAGTCCGGCAAGGACGGGTTGCTTGTAAGGTGCGCTCGGAGCATGAACAATTGATATCTTGAGCAATGTCGTAGCTGGTCCCGGCCGTGGGACACTACGGAGCACCTAAGATACCACAAAAATCCTTCAAGCCGGTTTTTACCGCCTACCTTGTTTAAAGATGTCAAGCCTTTGCAAGGGCCGTGATAGATGCCAAAGGGCGTGGGAGACTCAAGAGTAGGGATGGAGATGCCTTTATGCCTATCTTGAATGTGAGGTTTTTGACGTCTGGGCATTGATTTTATGGGACCTTTCCCATCATCATGCTCTAACAAATATATTCTCGGGTATGTGTGACTATGTTTCCAAGTGGGTCGGGCCATACAGCCACCCCAACCAATGATCACAAAGTTGTTAAGAAATTCCTGCAGGTTAATATCTTTACTAGATTTGGTCGTCCCTGTAGCCCTTATCGCTGATGAAGGTTCAGATTTCAGTAATGCACCACCGATAAAATTCTTGAGAAATATGGTGTCAAGCATAGAATTGGAACACCATACCACCCCAAACCAAGGCTAAGTCGGCGAGTGAGCAATGTGTTCTAAAGCGATTTTGGAAAAACGGTGAATTCCAATAGATCCAACTGAGTTCAAGTTGACGACGACTTTGGGCTTATCGCACCGCTGCTCAAGACCCCCTATGGGCACGCCACTATTCCAAATGGTTTATGGCAAGGCTTGCCATCTACCGGGCCGAGCCGAGCACAGAGCTTATCGGGCTATTAAATTTTAAACTTCGATAGCCAACTCGTGGGGAGAAAAGATTATTGCAACCACACGAGCTCGATGAATTCGCACTCAGGCCTACGAGAACGCCAAGCCGAGTAAGGAAAGATCGAAGGCACTCCACGATGCTAAGATTAAAGATCGGGAATTCAAAGTGGGAGACATGGCTTTGTCAGATAACACCAGCTCCATCTTTTGCCGGGTAAGCTTAAATCTAGATGGTCCGCCCCTTTGAGATTCTTGATGTTCATCGCAGGTGGAGCCATTACGCTGAAAGGGTACGGCGATCAACCGCTCAAAGTCAATGGTCACAGGATTAAGAAGTACTTTGGGCAACCCAAGGAAAGCCTCAAGTACTATACTTTCAAAAGAGAAATGAAACGGTTGAGTCGCTTATTTGTGAAGAGATTCCATCCTACTTCTTTGAGTGGATGATGACGTTATTACCCCTATCCTTGCAGATCCTTCACAATGCTCCCGAGCCGGTTAGCATACCTCACCAAGATCTCGAAACAAGAACAAGAAGAAAAGAGTCGTTGTTGTCCTGAGAGAAAATTTCATGATCTTCTCGTGGACTTGACTTGTTGTTGTGGCTTAAAACCATTTCCGTCTAGTCATTCTCGAGTCCGATGGCAGAAGTGGTTAGCCTTAAACCCAAGTGGCCTCCGATCCAGTTGACTTGGTTTACTCATTAAGCTAATGACATAAAAGAAGCGCCCTGTGAGGCAAATTAGTCTTTTAAGTATTTCTTTTAGTTATGCTTTTATTTTATTAGAATAAAACCTGGTGTTTGTGTGTTGGTTATCCTTGTCTTATTTGTGAATGCTTTATTTATGCATGTATACTCATATACCCCAAGATTATCTCATATGTCGAAAGTGTTGCGTATACGCTTGAGCAGTTTGTGTTATTACTTTCAATGTTGTCCGCTCGACATTTAGTGTGCAATGTTTATTCATGCTCGCCCGACCAACGCCAATCTCATCGCATCGACGACCACTACTATGAAACCAAATAAGTATTCTTTTTTTTATTTGCACATTCTCGAGGACATAATGTGATTTAAGTGCAGTGGGATGTCTAAATTGGGTATGTTATCATGCTATATTTCAAAATGAGTAAATGTGATTTTCTCGACAATTTTAAAATTTTCAAAGTAAACTTGATAATTGTAAATCTTGAGCATGTAATTGAAACAAATGGCTTGCTAGTTGTAGTTTCCTCGACAATGATTTTATGTGACTTTGAAAGATAATTATAGCATGCTTTTACCGATTTGTGATAGTATTCATTTTTACACTCACTGAAAGCCTTTGATATTGAAGCAAAAATTTTGAATCAGATCCTTTCACTATTTTAGTGATTCATCTTAGAGAGATTTGTTCTTAATAGTAACAAAGGAAGTAACACCTAAGTTCGTAACGGTAATCGTGAATATCCAAGGTTTGAATGTGATAAGTGAAACGTAATTCATTGTGCTTTTAAAACGGTGCGTGAATAAGTGAAGTTGTTTTTATAATTGTGTGTGTCGGAAAGCTAGTCGATGATTGGAGGAGGTAGGGCATTATCTCGAAATGTCCTATACCACTATGATGACTAAAAGCTCACGACAAATACCGTGAAAAGCTACCCTATGATTTGAGTAAGGTAGTGGTGTTATCCCGAAACATCCTATTCTACTATGACGGGTAAGAGCTCATTCTTCGACGTAAGGCCAAAGAAGAAAAAGAAAGTGAAAAAAAATTTAAGACTTTGTTATCGCTGAACTTATACCCAAAGATAAGTTTCTAATGATATGTCAGAGGATTATCCTACCGAAAGTGCACGGAAGACTTTGTGTGGAACAATTAATCGCTCATACCTAGGATAGTCATTAATTTATTTGAAAGGGTATCGCTTGAAAGGATTGTGAAGATTGAAAAGTGGCTTGTTATACACACACCTAATCTATCTCTATGTGGGTATTATTTGCTATAGTTGTTGTATCTTTTGTTACGTGAGTTAGTAGAATCTATTTGGATTGCATATAAGTGAGCTTGTTTTGATTGTTTTGCTCGACGAGCAAAAGTCTAAGTGTGGGAGTTGTTTACTTACAAATTTTATGGTTTTTATCGAGTTGTTTCGTGAACATTATCTCCCCGTGTTTTAGTGATTTTTATAGAAAATCACTCGCCAAAAGGATAAACTGAGCAAAATGATGTTTAAAGATAATAAATTGCAAAAGTGGCCTGATTTATGCTTTTATCGTTGGTTTTATGTTTATTTGGATGTTGTTACACTTTTGCAATATTTTGATATCTTGTGGATGCATATCTTCGGTCTAAAAGAGGTGTTTGTGAGGGTTAGAAGAAGATGCCACAAGTTTACGAGTTCAACGGAGCAAATTTTCCTAAGTACTTAAATCGTTACATATTTTCGACGGAGATTTGACCCAGCTTTAGAGGCATTTTCAGGAGTGACTTCTTCATGAAAATTATAGATCTTTGAAAGAGCTTTCCAACGCACTTTGAATTACGCCAATCGGACTTCTACAACTCAAATGGTGGTCAAGTGGGTAATCAATTTGGGTAAGTGGAAAATCCCGAAACGACTCGTAATACGACGGGCTAATCAAAAAGGTGTTTTCTTCAAGAAGAGTCCTTAATGAAAGTTGTAGAGTTTTCCGAGAGCTTAATTATGACATTCAGATCATAATTTTTGGAGGTCTACAACTCAAGATATGAATTTTAGAAGTTTTATTCCAATCGAAAGAATTTGGTCTGTAGTCTTCAAAAAGTAAACGAGCGTTCAAGTGCCGCGACTGTAGCAACCGCTTTGATTTTATGTGATTAGCCGATGTAACCCTAATTTCCAGCCGCCTTACATACCCTATAAATATACGATGCATCCCATAATTCATATTACCAATTCATATAACAAAATTCATTCAACGCATCATAGACGCAAAGCAGCAAACTCGCAATTATTTTCCACCAAGCACTAAAGCCTAATTAGGATGAATTTTTCCAACCCAATAATCATGGTTAACAACATGATTATTGGCTAAGCACATCATGCGGTGGGACAACGGATGAAACCGATCAACATCAACACCAACTGAGAGATTTTTAGCCGCATTTTTTAGTGAGTAAAGTTATCGCCGGTCAATTAGAATTTGTTTTGTATTGTTTATGTTTTATTCGAATCGAGATATCGATGAAACTATCGCTTGATTTGAATTTATATGAAAAATATTGTTCAAAGTTGTGATCTTTTCAATTGATGCACTTAATTATAATTCGAGAGATCGCTTATAATTATTTGAGTAAGAGTATTAGAAATAATCTCGATCGTGTTTTGCATGTCGCTTTGTTTTACTTGAAAAAGAAAACGAAACCCTAGAATTCGCTTAGAGAAATTTAATCGAATTCGCGATTGATCGTTAC